>JAPJBO010000288.1:0-245538 GCA_030068145.1 Diplonema papillatum
CTTGAAACTCCGGGGTTTTGTAGTCTTCGGGTGACCTTCGTCAATATGGGAAGATATCCTTTGTGTTCTGAGTGTCGTAAGAGTGGGTTTTATCTCTACAATCACAGTGACCGCTACCCCAGTTTTTCTAGCGTTTTTTTCATTAGGCTCTAGTTTCCACGTGGAGGTAAGGGTCAACGCCATAACGAAGCTGCTCGACCGAGCCCACGTGCTTGAAAAACGAGATAAGCGTCCAGGACCACTTACGGCACGCGCCTTCTCTCTACTAGATCCTTTTCCTTCCTTTCGGGCGAAGTACACATAAAAAAAACAAGAATGTCCTTCATATGGAAAAGTGATTTTTTCTACTCTTCTTTCGCTTTTTCTCACGACAGGGGGGGGTGGCTGGGTCGGTCTGTAAGGGAAAACGTTAGGTTTTCTGACTCCCGCATTCGTGAGCAGCACAAACTCAAGGGGTCTAGTCATTTATTCCTTGCAGCATCGTGCATACTATAGAGAAGAAATGAGAGCTCGTACTCGCACAACCGCTGGTGAAAACGCCACGGTTTGCGGCGACGAGCTTCTCATTTCCTCCAACATTTCATGTTTGGTAAAAAAAAAGAGGCAAGCAGGGTGGAGGGTGGGGTGAAGGGGCTATAAATGAGGGATTCTCCCGGAAACTGGAGATGTAGCTGCTTGACATACGGCACAGTCCCGCGTATATTAACAGGCATTCTCTGTCGAAAGGAACCTGAACCCATCAAATGAAATATTTTTGACATTTCGAAAGCCATCTGTTTAAAGAGAGAAGGTCGCTTTAAACTCTGGAATCCTAGTCCAGAATCCTAGTCGAGCCTCCGGGCGACGTTCGTCGAAAAGGGGAGTTTCTTGAAAGATGAGTACTCGAGAGACTGCTTTGTGCTCATTTCGACGGACGCTAGAAGGGGAGAAAACAATGCAACTACAAAGTGGGTCTTTTACGTTGAACGCTTACGCCCGCCACTAAACCCAGATTTACCTGTGTTTCGTGTGGTCTACAGCACATTTACCTTCTTTGAAATTGGAATTGGGCATGCCGATGAGTACCACGCTACAGCCCAGATTTACCTCCTTTGAGATTTCGCAACTGGCAGTCTCCTCAAGCATTTTCTACAAAGCAGGCGCTTACACAAAAGAAACGAGTTGAAAGGAATGTTTGCGACAAATAGTGGGGATCAGCTCCCAGGGGAATCACCGGGGCTACTGGCTCCCTGGGAAACGCTGTCAGGGGTAGTCGAGGATCCGGGGGTCCGGATTCTTGGGCTAAAGAGGCAAGAACACATTGCCCAACCCCATCAGCGCAGCTGCTTCCATTGTCTCGCCGCCGTAGTACAAAACAAGAGCCTTCATCTTTTCGTTCTGAAGTTCCTCGCAAAACGAGGGGAGAGAGTGGGCTCAGCGGGGGAGGGGAAAAGGGTGGGCAAGTTTCCGACTCTTCACGCCGTCGTTTTCCTCCCGGCTCGCTCCAGGAGGAGAAGGGATGGCAGCTTTGACTTCTTTTTAGTCCAGCAGGCACGACAACACAAGGCGCAAGTCACCGTTGTGCTTGGCCAGCAGATCCTTCGTCGCCTGGCTCGTCGGGAGCCCCATCTCCGAGAGCGAGGCCAACTGCGAACTGTAGTCGTCGGGGCGAACCGCCGGTTGCGGCAGCTCCGGAGCCGCGCTGTCGGCAGGTGTTTCTACAGCAGTGCCCTCGGCGGCTTCCACGACAAGGGTTTCACTTGTCGAATTTGTGAAAGAACACACTGATGCAGCACGGGGGCGCTGGTTTTGTACGGAGTCGGAGGACGATGATGCTGAGTATCGCGTTGTGTCGGACCCGCAGTATCCAGCGGGAACGTGCAAGAAGCTGTCGATGGACACGAGCTGCGCGATGGTCGGCGGCTCGGTGTAGTCCATCGGTTCAATGCTGAGCTCGTGCACGGATTCGACGACCAGCGGGGTGCCCGCCTGCGGCGACTGCGGCGCGTCAAAAGCGACCTTGACGGTGTGGCTAGGACGGCTGGGTTCCTCCGGGGCCTCGGCGGCGGCTTCGCGGTCGGCCTTCGCGCGCTTCGCCTTCTTGGCCAGCTTCTTCGCGGCCTTGCACTCCGCGCAGAGCGCCGGCTTCCCGTCGGCCGGCTTCTTCTTCGCGGGCTTCCCGCACGCGGCGCACGCCTGCTTCGCCTTCTTGCCCTTGTTCTTGCTCTTCTTCTTGCTCGCCTTCACCTCCTCCTCCTCCACGACTTGCTTTTTTTCCTCAGCGACAGCGCAGTGCAGCGCATTGACGCCTCGAGCGATGGGCGGGAACACTTCCTCCCGCAGCGGCTCATCGACAACGTCATCGTCACCTGCCACGAGCTTCACAAACTCGTCCCGGCCGTAAAGACAGAACAAGTCAGGGTCAGACGCGGCTTTGAGCATGGGGAATCCGTTGTCCGCTGCGTGCCTGAGGTTGAGGTACGCGGCCTTCTCGAAGCCCTTCGCCTCCTCCTCCGCGTGCATGCCCCGGTAGTGGCTCACCTGCAGAGCGTCGCAACACGCGATGTTGTAGAACGCCAGGCTCCGGATCTTCCTGTCGGTGGCCTCTCCGGTGATCCACTCGAACGTCTGCCTCGCTTCTGCGAGGGTTTCGCGCGAGCCCATGCGCTCGACCGTCGCGTTGATGATTTCGTTGAATTGAATGGGCGCTTCCTGCTTCGGCCATCCGCAGCAGTGGCCGGCGTCGTGGGCAAGGTCCCCGGCGGGGGCCGCGTCGTCGCAGGCTGCAGCTGGCGGGGCTGAGTCTTTGGTGACTCTGCACGTCAGAGACAGGGGCTCGTCTGAGGTGAAGTCCTTCGTCAGGTGTCGAACGCACTCTTCCCACTCGGCTTCGGACCCCAGCTGGATGGTGTCGTTTTCCAGGTCCGTGTACAACAACACGAACTTGCTCGTTCTTGCCCAGCTTCTCACCAACTTCTTCACGACTTCGAAACGAGGGTCTCGCAGGCGGATCCTTCTGAACTCGGGCATGGCCTTGCGCTCGATCTTCACTTTCAGGGCCACGTGCAGCGACATTCTGTATGTGCTCTGGAAGAAAGGGGTGGTGTTTAGTGTGTGGGGGGTGGTTTTTTCTCTTGTTCCTTGAGTAGTTTAGAGTGCAAGCTCACGAGGAGAACCGGGGAGTTTATGGGAGTGAGTTCTTCCCTGAGCCTCCACAACACAGCCGGAATCTTCTGCCGGTGGCGCCGCTAAATTAGCTGCAGACGTGCGGGGTAGGCATGAACATACTGCTTACTAGCAACCCGAAGTAGTTGCACGCCGGCAGCGTCAACCCACGTGCGGCCGCCTGACGTTGGTTTCGCACATCGTGCGAATTGTCTCCGCACAGGTTCTTCATTGAATATGTGCTCGCTGCCAGCATCATCACGCATTCCTGGGGTCCTGCGGGTAAAACGGTGGAGCAAATGCGTCAACTGCACAGCGGACATGTACGGTTAACACGAACTCGAAAATTGTGGCTAGAAAGGGGAACGAGGGTGACAACTCTGCTCTTCAGTTTAGTCTTGCTGGTGTGCCTCAACGAATCCGTCGGTACTCCTTGCAGCTGCAGATCCTAGCTTGAGCTTAACGTCAGAGTTTTCTAAAACGGTTTAGTCTATTATCATAACAATCGCCTGTGTCGGTGTTGCTGCCGCTGCTACCTTCGTGCACAAAGGAGCGGGCCCGGAGGGAACCCCACAGATAGGAGAGGATCGATCCCTGGCTCTTGCTTGACCAATTTCGGCGAACGCCTCTTTGGGCACGCTGGCTATCGGTTGTCCACCGGTTGAGTCTAGACTCGGTTTCTTCATCAATCAGCCCTGCCCGCATCCATACGCCGAACTGGAGGCGCGGCTGCAGGCTGTTCCATTTTATGAAGGTTGTTCTAGGCGGGTCACGAGTCTGCTGTGAGGCGGGGGCGGTGGCAGCGACATGCTTCTCTTCGCGTTCCTTTTTGCACTGCAACGGCCCTGGCGGTACCTGGCTTGGGAAGGACCGGTGGGGACGGGGAAACCTACCAGGTTGACTGAAAGACTAGTGCATTACGTGAGCTGGTCTTTGAAGCGTGGATGATGCCTCTCGCGCTGCTCCCGTGAGGTTCCTAGTTCATGCCAAAGCGCCGCCCGGGATAAGGGGTTGCGGCATCCGGCGTGGGCCAGGGCCAGGGAGGTTGCTTGGAGGGGTCACCACACACGACAAGACTAGTGCGTTACGTGAGGCGCAAGACCCAGAGACAGCATTGAGCATGCGCTTTCTCGTACACTTACTTAACTGGGCAGGGAACGACGTCGAGCTGGCCAGCAAGAATCCTAGGTAGGCCAACTTGCGCATGGGAAGAGAAGACAGCTCTCCAACCTAGGTAGGCCAATTTCCACATGGGAAGAGAAGACAGCTCTCCAACAACACCGCTCATGATCTTCTAACATGTCCGCTTTTGCATTACTTTTGACAACGGGCGTCGGCTAATTCACATTTGACTAGGGTGTCGACTTTGGACACGAATGCCCGGGGATCTATCTATTTTCTTTTTGATTGCGACACTCTGCGCACACATCCACCTAGGATATCGCTTTCTTATTGGCGGCGCAGGGAATATTATAACACTTTGCCGAACGCTGACGCCCGGCAATAAACCCAGATTTTCCTGTCTTTCGCGGGGCTACAGCAAATTTTCTCTTTTGAGAATGTGCAACTGTAGAGGCCTCGAGTACTTCGTACGAAGCAGGTGCTTGTACGGAAAAAAGGCATTCGGCAGTATCGTCTGACGACGACGGAGCACAGCACAATTTGTAGTCCGAGTTTTGCCAGCTTTATTTCATGCGCCTCATCGAAATGAAACTCAAGAGTCGCTACGGCAATATCTCGCTCCACCAGCTTCATCAAATCGTGGCGGTAGGCTCAGCAGCATTTGTCGACCCGCTCTCCGTTGGGCGATGATGCTCAACTGATTTCAGAGTAACACCGAATGCCCCTCACTGCCGAGGCGCATTCGTCACTGTTCGGCGTAAATCGCAGCAACCTCAGGTTGTGCGAGCCGAGCCTTGAGCTCGGCAGCATCTGCGTCGCGCCCTTCGTTGTGCGCTCGTTGGATGAACTGCCGTAAAAGTGCCTGTCCCTGAGAAAACGACCTGTGTGGGTGGTGCGTCAGCTACGGCGGGCCAGCATCTGGTTCACCCTGTAATACGCCAACAGCCGCCGCTGGGGCTGATTTCCGATTCCGGATCAGGGCTCAAGAACCCTCCCCCACTGAAACGGACTCGGGAGGCCTTGAAATAGGATTCGAGAGCCACGAGCACGTTTTTACCAAGTTTTACCGGCCAGCCCGCCCAGGTTTGGTGAGGCGGGCGTATGAGCCTCGTCGCCCCTCGACTCCTCAAGTATAACCAACAAAGCAGGTGCTTATACAAAAAATTCTCGAAGTAGTTGCTTTGACTCCGAATGGAAGGGAGGAAATTTAGAGGTAGAGGGGCGAATACAATACAAACACAATCTGACTTTTTCTTCGCTTACACGGTTACACCACGTGTGTTGTTTCTCACTCGGGACCTGTTGCGTTTGTGTGCCTTGTCGTGTAGGGGTAGACCCGCATGACCTCGCGTCCGTTCAACGCGTGGTTCGGTAGTTACAGCACTTGTGATTCCTTCTGTTCTGTGTCTGGCAGCTTCGTCGAGCACTCTCTTCCTCCAAGCTGGCGCTTTTGTAAACGCATACTTGTACAGCGAGACGAGGCGTATGAGCCGAATGGTTGCTTTGAGGTTGAACGCCGGGGCTTGCGCGGAGGAAAGCTGATCGAGAAGACGGAGCATGGTGGCCTGCGGGTTCGGGTCGTGGGGCTGCAGGTGGGAGTCCGCCCGTGGGCTGTCGGCTGCCGTTTTCGCGCGCGCCTCGCGCTTGAGCGTCTTGGTGTGGTCCTTCACGAACTCGCGCAGCGCCGCGCAGTTAGTCCGCAGCGCCGGCGACGACAGCGACAGGCACAGCTCGACCGCCGCGGCGTCCAAGCAGTGGCCCTTGGCCGCCTGCACGACCTCGTCGCACCACGACGCGACCCGCAGCTTCATCGCGATGCCCAGCGCAGCAAGCACGTCGCCGACCCGCAGTTTTTCGACGAAAAACCGCCGGAAAAGAGCCACAAACGCGTGCCCGTCCGACCCCCGCTCACCCGCCAGCCGCGCCGCACCCTCCTCCGGCACGAATGCGCAGCTGAAGTCCGCGAGGACCTCATCAACCACGGCGTCGTCGCCTGTACGGTACGCCCAAAGGACCACCTGTGAAAGCAGCGCGAGGTGCATGTGCCGCGGCGTGCTGCGGACGAGCCTCACGGGGGGCGACCCCGCGAAGTAGTCGTGTTCGCACACTCCGGCGGCGGCGATGTTCAGGGGGTCCGGGACGCGGTGGCCGCCGCCGCGGCGGGGGGAAAACGTGTTGTCGGTGGTGGTGTCGCTCATGCCGTCCGCGTCTCTCGCCGACACGGAGCGCAAGTCGTCGACCCGCTGGAAGCTCGCCCGGCTGCTGTTCGGCATGCGCGCCCGGTGCTTCCTCTTCTCGAGGTCATCCAGCGCCGCTTTGAGCAGGCAGTTGTGTCCCACGGTCCCCGACGCCTTCAGCAGCGCGACCGGCCCGCCCCTGCCGACGACGCACAGCGTGACCTGCGTCGGGCGGTGCGCCGCGTTCTTCCCCGCCGGCAGCTCGCCGCTCGTCGACAGCGCCGCGACCGACGTGTCGCACGCGAAGAGCCGCTGCACGCTCAAAAAAGGCCCGGCCGAGACTCCGTCCAGAATGATCCGGACGGGGTTCAACCCGTAGTCGTACACGGCGAGGGTCGGCGTCGTGTGTCCCACAAAAACGAGGGTCTGGGTGATGTGGATGCAGGCCGCCGTTCTTCCAGCGGTGCCTCGCAGCGCAACGTCGCCGGCGGCATGCTCGCGGTTGCGCAGGAGCAGCGCGCCGTTTTTGCAGCCGACGACCCACGCGCTCGCGTCGGGCGTGCCGGCTGCGGCGCAGACGGCGCCGGGGACGCGGAACGACGCCTTCCGCTCGATCGACCGCGACTTCACGTCGACGACGAACAGCGACGCCTGCTCTGGGAGCTCCTCTACGAGATACGCGGAAACCGGCGTCCCCGGGGAAAACGGGTCTAGCTGACCGGCGGGGGTGACGGGTGCCGGCTTCGTCGTGGCGAGCAGGCAGGCCCGATTTGCCTCCTTCTCGACCCACTGCGCGGCCCAGACCCGGTCGGCGAACGCCGGCAGGTCCGCGATCTCGCCCCTGCTCTCGAGCCTCGCGGGGCGGGTCCTGTCCTCCGGCATGCGCTCCGTTACGAAAACGCGGTTGCCGTTGACGACGGCCAGGCCGTGGACCGAGCCGGCGAGGATCAGCGACGCGCCGAGGCCGATGTGCGCGGACGACGTCGAGGGCACGAGCTTCTTCTTGCTGTCGCCGCCGGCGCTGCTGAACGAAACGTCCGCGACCGTCACGTCGCCAGCGGCGCTCCAGTACAACACGTTGCTGTCCGGCACGCGGCCGGCGCAGGCGATGCTGCTGTGCGAGGGGCGCTGGTTCGCGGTATTGCAGCTGCAGTCGGTGAACCGCAGCTCGTCCGCGTCCGGCGAGTCAGCCTCGAACGCCATCTCCGCCGCAAGTCCTGTATCAAAGAGGAGGTTGACCCGCAGGTTGGTGCGCCCCGTCGGGGCTTCGACGTGCGTTGTCACATCGGCGGTCACGACAGTGCTTTTGCGGATGGTCGTCTCCACGCAGTTTATGTAGGTCGAAGTCTTTTTGCTCAGCGACGTGCATTCGAGGCCCTTCACTGCTCGGCTCCTTCCGCCAGCGTGCACGGAGGCCACCACCCCGCTGAGTGACAGCATTGCATGTGTATTATGCGCCCCCTGCCCCCAGCCTTCCTGTTTCGTTGTGTTGTGGCAGTAATTAATAGGACTTCCGCTCGATCGATTACTGCTTTAGACCCTGGATGTTTTCACAGTATCTTGAAGTTCCCCCCTTTGTTTTGGGAAGCACCTTGACCCGTACCCGCGGCTTCGCAACACGCAGCAGCAAAGGAACGGCAACAAGAAGACTGAAAAATGCACGTCGGCGAGAATTGCAAACACGCACAAAGGCGGTCGGGGTGCCAAAACTGGGTCGGGATAGGCGGATATTGCTGAGGAGAGAGGTGAGAAAGAGTAAACGCAGGAGGGAACGTCAAAAGGTTGGCTGCAAAGGCACGAAGTTGGACCAGAAGCGGATAGAAGAAACGACGGGAGGGAACGGAAAAGAAGAAGAGTGCGTAGGCTTTTTTTGTTCTTTTGTAAAGCTGGATCAACTCTTCCACGGAACTGCATCGCATTGATCACGATGCATATCGCGTTGCACCACGGTCTATCAGGTCCACAGAAGAAAAAAAGAACGAAGCTCGCTCCGGGGAAGGAGGGTAACGGTCAACCTCAGAGTACAAAGCGGAGTTCGGAGTTAGGTCAGTGGCACAACTCCTTCCGCAAATGCCCTGCGGCTAACTGTTTCTACGGGCTTGTGTTCAGCGCAAGCGCTAGCGCCAGCTTGACGCTTCTGTTCGGAAAATCGGTAGCCGCCGCTTTGACTGTCTACGCGTGGACACAATATCTGACTGGTCAGCTATTGTCGGTCCGTTTTGAGTGACCGATGGGTTTATACCGCCGGTTGTCGTTTGCTTGCACTCAGTCATGCAAGTCGGCCTGCGGCCTTTGCGTGCAGCTGAACTTTCCCGCGTGCCAGCTAGCGGAAAACAGCGAATGTCCAGCCGGGATTCGGGGGTCGAGAGCGGGAAGCCGGCACCCTCGTAAGGCCGGGTAATCAACCCCCGGATGATAGACATCCCCGCGAAACATTTCTGAAAAAAGAAGACCGGACACAAAAAGGCACACTGAGACACGCAACGAGCAAAATGGCAACAAGAAGAGAGTCTCTCTTCACCCCTCGTTGTAGAGAGCCTGATTATGGAACACACCCATGAAGGCAACATCACGGGTCCGGCTCAAAAGAAGTGTGTTCTCTTTGCATGTTTTGCTCAACTCTCTTTCTAGTTTTCTTTGTTTCATTGCACGTTGGGAGACGGAACTGACTGAGTCGGTTGTAGAAGCTAGGTAAGTGGGGGGGTGGGTGCGTAACGTTTATTTAGAAGACATCTCCCTTGGCCGCACACGGCAGCGTAGCGTTGTGCAGGAAGAACTGTTCGGAGCCAGGGTTTTGCACTGCTCGAAACGACGGGCGAACAGCATCAACTGATCAAAATGGTGAAGATGATGACAACGTAAAACAATTAGCTTCGCTGTGCAGGGAACAAACCTCCCCCTGGGGGACACGGTGCACTATTAAAAGTGAAAACGGCATTTTGTGGACTAGTCATTTTACTAGTGAAGAAGGTTGACTAGTGCACTGCGGATATACTTACACGGTGGAAACCCACCGTTCTGGAACCAAGTCTGGCGTGTGTTGTGAATTGCAGGGTACGACGGCACAGCTGTGGCGTACCCGGTGGGCCACCCACCCCCACTTCTCCCACAGTAATTGGGCTGAGTGCGGGGGGGTTTCCGGGCTTGTCGCCTAGTGGGATTGCTTGCCTGCCTTCGTGCTCTTCTGCACTTACTAGCCCCCAGTGACCGGGCGCACAAGCCGTAGAGCGAGAGGAGCTGTTTCCACAATTAGTCCACCGGCTACGTGATTCTTTGTGCGGTAGACGGAAGCCCGCATTGCACTCATGGTCGGTTTTCAGTTGTCTGCCACATTTGAGTGCCATCAACAAAGTCAGTCCGCAGGATCAGTCTACGCACTAATCTACAGTTTGTGGTGCGGTGACCATGCAGAACTGCGGTCGATTTTGCTGAGGCTGGACCTCACCGTGTATGTGGTAGCCTTCCGGCCACCAAACAGCCGTTGCAGCCTCACGACGCCCGGGCCCGGGGAAAGGTGGGGGCATGCCGCAGCTGCCAGCTCGGGTACAACAGTGGGAGAAGAGCGCTATGCGAGAAAAGAGAGAGCGGGAGAGAAAAAAGGGGCACAAAAGACTATCAGATTTTCCCCCCTGTTGATCCTAAGGCTGGGACACGCACTTACTTCCACGACGACAATCCAGAAAGAATATGGCTTCACAGTTTTCGCGATCCTGTCTTTTTCCAACTTGCCGTTACATCAGAAAGGCCGAAAGGACCAATTATCGCGGTTGTGTATGGATGTGAGAGGTACCTTTCCGAGGCTCTCGATTTCCCTAAAAGCCTGTTGTTTGCGGAAAATACAGGACCTGCGTTTCGTGTGGGCTACAGCACTTTTACCTCCTTTGAGATTGGAATACTGTTGCGATAGTGGGGAGTCACCGGCATGCCGATGTACCACTAGATTTGGGATTTCGCAACTGGCAGTCTCCTCAAGTATTTCCTACCAAGCAGGTGCTTTTACAGAAAATGGAATTGCTGGCAACCCGCACAGTTCACAAACTGAACGAAGGCCGTGCTCTATGCTGCTTCTTCTTTCTTCGGGGCACACTGGACAGACCGGATCCGAGGGTTCATCGCTCAGGGCAGTCCAACATGAATCGGTATACCAGTGGGCTATCGACAAAGCCCCGCAGAGCGTGTGCAGCACCAAAGGTTGGGGTACCAAAAGAGGAAAAGAGTGCGATGGGGTCAAAAGAGAGAGAAGTTCGCCAACGAAACGTCTTTTTTGTGAAAAGGACCTTCCGACAGTGCCTAAGTCGTGTTCCCTGACCTCGCTCCCTCCTTTTTGCCGTAATTCTTGTGGTTGTGTTGATATCCGAGCATTGCACACATCCGTCGCGCCAAACTGTTCACTGCACGTGAACACTTTGGTGCTGCCGGTCCTTTTTCTTTTTGCTTGATGTTTCCAGGGGTTGGTGGTTTTTTTTCTTTTTCCGTTTTCGTTCTTCGGAGAGAAGGGCGAGTTGTCGAAGAGGAGGAAGACGTCGAGGGTCTTGCGGAAAAGCATAAGAGCGGAGGCAAAAGGGGCGTAACCTTCCTTTTGTGGGTTCTCACAATTTGCTGCAGCCAAACACAGGGGTAAATACTTAACGTGTTCGACAAGAACGAGAGACGGGGATTCCCTGTTCGCTCGCCACAGGTCCATTCGGATGGTTCCGACTTCAGCAGACTTCCTTCGATCTTGCAAGGAGAATTCTACATCAGCTACAAAGTGCTGACCAGCTACATGCGGCTTGCTTCGTGAGCGCAAGGAATCAGTTTTCGTTTGTCGCCCGCAGGAATGAGGCTGTCTGCAATCTGGTTGCGGTTACGCCGCCTTGGTCTCCGTATTCGACCGAAGCGCTTGTCAGGGGCTAGAAGAAGGACTAAAAGCAAATGAAAAGGCCATGAAGTCTGCAGTCCAATCCGATGTAGATATTGCGTGTTAACTCGCGCTTCGAGCACCTAAAAAAGAAAAAAAAAAACAAGAACGACTGACCACGCCCGACACCCGCGCACGGCGATGGAGCTTGTTTGAGATTGCTAGCATTTTCTTTTTTTTGGGGGTCTGTTTTCGTCCTTTTAAAAGCCGGGATATTTAAGTCTCCGGACTGGCAACAAAGGGGGAGTGAAGGCACGATGGAAATCCTCGAGGGGCTGCCTTGTGCTTACTTCGAAGGAGGCAAGAGAGGGAGAAACAATACAACTACAAAGTGGGTCTTTTTTGTTGAACGCTTACGTCCGCCACTAAACCCAAATTTCCCTGTGTTTCGTGTGGGCTACAGCACATTTACCTCCTTTGATCTTTTTGCAGCTGATGCCTCCTCAGGTATTTCCTACAAAGCAGGTGCTTATACAAAAAGAATGCTTTCAGCTGACCACCCGCCAGCCTTGGCCCCGGGCGTAGCAGTAGCACGAGAGGGTGATCCGCTGTTTTTCCGTGACGAACGAGCCCGAGGTGCCGAGCACCCGGCACCCGTCGACGTGGCAGTAGACGCTGACGTTGACCTTCACCGAGTTGCAGCCGCCGCCCTCCTCGGGCTCGGCGCACACTTCGAACTCGAGAATTGTGCCCTTTTCAACAGCATGTCCCTGCAGCGCACTGTTCTCCCACTGCACGACGCCCTTCTCCCCGATGCTGACCTGCACCATTTGATCGCTTCCTCTGCCAGCCCGGATGCCCTCCGCGGTGATGCCTATGCTGGTAGTCCACGACGGCTCGTAAATCGACTGCACCACGTATCTGAAGGTGGTACCCCCCGGGAGGAGAGGCAGCAGCGGGAGCGTGTGCGCGTCCCAGTTTCCGGTCCCGATGTTCCTGCGTGGAGGGGAGGTGGTCGTGGTTAGAGTTCAAGTTAGCTTGCATTGTAACCGGGTACTCACTACGGTACGTGCTCTTTCACTCTTTCACTCCTAGCACAAAAAGACTCCTGCGACCCGACACGACGACGTAAGTAACGTGGAGGAGGAGGAAACCCCTTAGTGAGAAAAAGTGTCGTGGCTCTATTTGTGCGCACAGCCGGGGGGAGTCGGGGGAGCCGAGGTCCCGAGGAGTCAATATTTTCCCTTTTTTTGCTTGGGGGCCGCTGTCGTGTCCGGACTTCCTCTTGAAACCAGACGAACGTCCGGCGGCCCCGCGGTTCACCGCTATGGGACGCCCGCTCGCAAACGGAGTAGCCTGCGCTGCTCTCCGAGCTGCCTTGACCTCATCGGCGGACTCGGTCTTGCCGACGGCGACCCTGAGGACGAGATCAACAAACTCCTGATACTCAATCCCGTCGAGATATGTCTCGTAGGCAATACCTCGAGCCCGAGCAACGCCGCGGGGAACGCCCGCCTCCTTGAAATACATCAAGGTTTCCATGCGCACCATTGCGATGTGAAGAACTCTCAAGTTGTCCTCGCTCCAAGTTCCACTTTGCTTTGAACGACTTCATTTTCCACAAGGTGCGCATGCTCATGCTGACGGAGTCGGCCTCGGGGGAGTTCGGGCGCTCTAAAAAAGGCCCGTACCGCTGTCGGATTCTGTTAAGAATTTCGATGACGCAGTCAGGAGAGCCCAAATATGGGATCCATTCGGAAACCCTTCGAATATCAAGATCAAACGGAACGCGGAGGTCTCTGCAACCGAGGGCCATCAGGGCCGCCCGCTGCTGTTGGGCAAGGGCTGCCAACTGGGCTACCCCCGGATCTTTGTGGTTAAGCAATTCAACCGGGACCGGTGCGATCACCGAGGCCTGGGAACCCGCGCCGAGGACTGACTCGGCCTCCCACTCAGGCGGCAGTACCTCCTCGGCTTCCTCGGGTTCCGGTTCAACCGGCATCAACGGGCTGCCGTTGTGCACCAGCCAACAGCATGTGGGACATACCCACGTGGTGTTGAGCGCCTCTGGCAAGGCGAATCTGTCACGATTGTCCCTGCCCCTGAGTCGGGACCGCAGGCATGAGGCGATACAAACGCCGCCACAACGCGTACAGTGTCTTCCGTTGGCGACATCATGGGCGGTGTCGCATGATGGGGAAAAAACGCATTGTCTTCGTCCCACAGCAGCCGGGCGGCTCGCCGGATATAGTACGACTGGAATGGTATCCCAATCTACGTTCGGAAGATCCATTTGTTCTAGGGTAGGCTCAGCCGGCATATTTTTTGTTTGTGCGTACGTGTGTAAACCCTGTTTTGAGTGATTTAACAAAGCACGCTGCCATCCGACACTTTTTGATATAGACAAGCAAGCTTGTTACCATAAAAAACTCTCGGCATGGCGGTGTAAGCGCCGGGCCAAGGCGGCTGTGTGGTGAAGTGTGCGCGGAAATGTGCGCGGAGCACAATGACGCAATGTCACGTGCAGGACGACGACGGAGTGCTAGCAAGTGCTAGCAAGTGCTAGCAAGTGCTAGCAAGTACTAGCAAGTGCTAGCAAGTGCTAGCAAGTGCTAGCAAGTGCTAGCAAGTGCTAGCAAGGGCTAGCCGCTCCGCTTTTTTGAGGGGAGGACAGGGCATACTCATTTCGAATGCACGTCCCATCTTCGGTCAGCAAGCACGCGTTTTCAGGCTCCGAAAAGGGGGCCCACGTCAGCCGCACAGGCTTCGGGACTAGCTCAAGGAGGTCGTCGGCTCCGATGCCAGTTTCGTCGAGATCGTCGTCGAGGTCAAGCGTGTGGTTGCTGAGGACGAGGTCCAGGTTCTCCGTGGTCACGTCGATGCACTTCAGGGCGGCGACGACGTCGCGCACTGTCGCGCAAACGTCGACGGCGATGCCGTGCACGTTGCCTTCGACGTCCCGCACGAACAGGGGAAGCTCTCCGGGCATTGCTTGGGCTGTCGAAAACGGGGTGTGCGGTCGGCGCGCGTATTCGCGGTAGGGGCCGGTTGCTTGCCCGCTAGTTCCTTCTATCCGGAGCGGCTGGGCCCGCGATTTTCGGCTGCGCTTCCCTCGTCAATCAGCGGCGAGTGGTTTGAGTGTTTTCTGCTACCGTCGATGCCGCGTTTTCTTTTTTCTTCTTCTTCTGCTTTTTTTGAGTTGAGGTTTTTCTACTTTCTCGTGTTTGCTTCACTGCCTGCGTTTGTTTCTCAAGAAAATACTCGAGGGACTGCCTTGTGCTCATTTCGAAGGAGGCTAGAGGGGAGAAAACAATACAACTACAAAGTGGGTCTTTTTTGTGGAAAGCATACGCAGGTGCTTATACAAAAAAATTCCGTATTTCGAAAAAATGTGAAAACGGGTTACGTTTGCGCGTTGTGATTCGTGCGTTCAGATTACGCCGCTGTCAACGTTTCAGCTGCAGCTTTAACGTTCTCTCTAGGAGGCAGTTATGTATCCGGGAGGGGAGAATCTGGTCGCCACTTTTGAGGAAGCCGGCCATCACTAAGGCTGGTTGAGGAGTGAGCCGACCGGACAAACCGCAAAGACACTCGCGCAATCCGGTGTGGGAGTCCAGGGTGCATCTCTAATGGAAAGCCCCGAAGAACTACCAGTTTTAGTGGGCCGGTCTCCGCTCGTCTTTCGTTTTACTCTGACGGGATCCGCCCTCCGGCAATCCCGACTCTCCAATCTCGGTCGCGAAACGTTTGTGCCCCGCAGTGATGACCAGGCTACCAAGCCACAACACGGCTACGCCGCGCAGCCCTGCTTAGGCACCCAACCATAAGAGACAAGCCTGGGAAATGTTTGCGCTTGGTGTTGCCGGGCGCACGAACGAGTACCGTCGCGTCGCATTTGTTCTTCGCTTACACCACCGTGCGTCGTTTATTCACTCAGGACTTTTTCCCCTCTTGTGTTTGTATGTCTTGTCGTGTAGAAGTAGACCCACGTGACCTCACGTCCGTTCAACACGTGGTTCGGTAGTTACAGCACTTGGGATCCTTTCGGCTCTTTCCTTCCAAGGTGGCGCTTATGTAAAGAAAAACGTGCATTAGGGCAGTTAGTGGTGTTAGTTTGTTACTAGTGTGAGCATCCCTGTGACCGCTGGCTCGGAAGAACCGGTGTCAGCGAGGGTATCAGTGTAAGCAAGTGAGAAGATCTGCTATGACCGCCGCGGGACGTGAGCTGGTTCGCTTTCGCTGAACCTCGTGTGGGAATTTTGCTGCTTTGTGCCATTGGAAATTCCTAGCGGCGATAGGCTCATTCCCATTAACCTAGCCCGCGCGGTTTTGACACGAAGCAACGGATTTTCGCAATTTAAATTGGAGGAAATCACCCACAAGGTAGAGTCCAGATTGGTAGTGCAAACCGATCCGGCCAGGGTGACCGACAGCGATTCTGCGAAAAGAAACAAAGACACGCACCCACAACTAGCTTCAGTTGCAGGCAATCGCGCGAGAAGTCCTGATTCAATCGGACTGTTTTGTTTCGCTACGGACTCGACATGCTTCGTCGTGTCTACTCAATACATGGACGAGGGTAGACCCCAGCCAGCCAGAATCCTTCCGATAGAGTAGCGATAACGGTTCAATCTAGATCTGATATGGAGCTCAGAACGTGGGCCTCCCGGACGACTTTGTGACAGGCCGCAAGCACCCGAGCGATAGATAAAGGTTGCGGTGGCTGCCTTGTTGCTTCAGCGCCCTTGCACGAAGAAGTATCAAGTTGGCTTCTGCTCCGAGATCCATCGTGACCCTTGCAACCGTTTATGGACAAGTGTCAGCGCTTTTTGAACAAGCGTAGATGGCGATCTCATTTACCCAGCACAGCTTCAACGTCGCTACTGTCTCCGGCACAGTTTCAATGCTTGCCCCCAGCACAGCATCAACGCCACTACTGTCTTCAGCACAGCTTTAACGTCACTATCACTACTGTCTCCGGCACAGTTTCAATGCTTGTCCCCAGCACAGCATCAACGCCACTACTGTCTCCAGCACAGTTTCAACGCCTGTCTTCAGCACAGCTTCAACGCCACTACTGTCCTCAGCACAGTTTCAACGCCTGTCTCGAGCACAGCTTCAGCGCCACCACTGTCTCCATCCGAGCGTGCTAGAGTGGCAGCGATGCTGATTCACCCTGAGGAAGCGGTGCGCGACGCGACTGCGACGTTGGCGCTGAGCTCGCGTGCGTAGAGCTCAACGAACCTGCGGGGGCGCTTGGCGAAGCCTTGGGGCGGGCCGACCGGCTCGAGGGCCGCGAGCCTGTCGCGGTGCCGGTTCCGGCGCATTTCCTCGTTGACCCGCAGCCTGTCGACGAAGTTCGCCTGCGCCTCCTTCGTCAGCCGCGTCCGCTCCGCGTCTCTCAGGTGCGTCTGCGTCAGGAGCATCGCTTTTTCGCCGGCCTTCCTGCCTTCTTCGTAGTACATCCGCTCGGTCAAGTTCCGCTCCTCGCGCCCGGTGAGCTTCCTCCCGGCTTGCAGGTTGAGTGCCAGCACCTTTTCGAGCCGGGCTTCGTGCCGGGCGCGCTCTTCGTCGTCGCACAGCCGCTTGTTCAACAGCTTCTGCTCGCTCCACCGGAGCTTGACTGTCTTCGCCGGGAACGCGAGGCGCCACAGGGCGTCTTGCAGCGACTGCCCCGCGGCCTCGAAGCCCGTCGCGGCGTGCGGCGCCGGCGGCGGCCGCGGGACGCGCGCCGCCGCCTGCCGCGGGGTGCTCCGCCCCCCGCAGCCCGGCTGCCGCCGCACCCGCCCACCCGGCGCCGCCGCGCAGCACGCGCACCGGCACGCCGTGTCGCAGTGCGGGTTCTGCGGGTTCTGCGGGTTCTGCGGGTTCTGCGGGTTCTGCGGGTGAGCGGGCTCCAGCAGGGCCCGGAGGGCCCCGCCGCCGGCGGCGGCGGCGAGCACCGCTCGCAGGCCGTACAGCTCGTCTGTTTTCCGCAGCGCGCCAGCCTCCAACCGCCGCCCGGTGCCGTTTCCGGCGCTCCTTCCGAGGTCGTCGGCTGCCACGAGGTAGCCGAGGGGGGGTCCCCGTGGGATGTACGGCGCACCGTACGTGCAAGACATGGCGGCAACTTGCTTCGTATACGCATTGCAAACGGGGAGCGTGTCCGACCGGATGTCGCAGTGGCTGTTGTGGATCATGTATGTGCCCGGGTGCGGGCTGGCGAAGATGTATCCGAGGCAGCCAAGATCGGTATACCCGCGTGACACAAGCTCGTCGCGCTCCCCCGGCAGAGTCGTGACCACCGAGTTTTGCTGCGCAGCGGAGTACAAAGCGAGGAGAGGCGCCGTCGTCCCGCCAGCATCCCGCGTGTTGAACGCGTAGCCAAGGTCGCTCACCCGCGCGTACCCCTCCTCTTCCGGCGAGTCGCCCTGCCCGCCGGAGGCTGCTACTCGATGGTCCCGCCTGCCGGCATGCCAGTACAGCGCCAGGCCCGCAACCGTGCCTTTCCCCTTTTCGGCGTCCCTGCGCCTCCTCGCGGCGGCTTCCCTGCCCGCCCTCCCGCGCGCCAGCGCTTGGATCTTCGTCGCCGCTTCCCGCACCGCGCTGTCGCCGTCTTCCGCAGCCATCGCGAGCAATGGTCCCTTCAGAGCAGGCGCATGAGCTTTTTTTCCACCGACTGAGGTCCTTCTCCTGTTTCCGTCCCTCTCTTCTTCGGCCTCGTTTTGGGGGTTTTTTTCCCCCCTTTTTTTGCTGATAACCTTACACAAATCGTCGCTGTATTTTTTTCAACTGTTGGGCTTGCCAAGTGTGAATGCAGTGATGACCGACATCAGGTATTCGGTGTACATCAGTCATTCTCATAGCGACCTTTCAAAAATGACCACCCTGTGGCAGCGCATACAGTCACCAACGGTGTCACTAAATCGACCAATCTTGAATGCTATGAGCGCAGGTGTCCCTGAAATCTCTGTTCCCGGGGGTTTTTGTGTTTCGTGTGGGCTACAACACATTTACCTCTTTTGATCTATCGCAACTGGCAGTCTCCTCAAGCATTTCCTACAAAGCAGGTGCTTATACAAAAAAAAAGGGAAAATTTCGCTTAGGGTAGGCGGTTTTTTTTTTTGGCCCATGTCCGCGCGCGCGTAAATTTTTGGAACCCCCCGGAAAAAAAAAACTTTTGCAAAAAAAAAACTTTTGGGATCTGTGCATTGGAACCGGTCGTGAGAGCGACTGCAGGCGTAGTCACGAGCGTGTCCGGCTCGGGAAAAGTCGAAAACCTGTTCCTCACACCGATACTTCACGGCGATGCAAATCGCGTAGACGTTGTTTACCTCAGTGTGTATTGACTTTGAAGCCGACTATGCCCGGTGCTGGGTTGGTGCGCTGGGCAAGCAATATCGTGATACTTTGACGTTGGTGCCAATCTAAACAGCAAGATTTGCGTAGCTTTAGCCAGCTCCTGCTGGACGCAGTCGAAGCACGCGGGATACAAGCACAGCCTCAGCCTCGAAACCGTGCGCGGTTTTACCGGCAAGGCATGTCGGGGGGTTTTTTTGCCGCTGTGGTGCGATTATCACACAGAACCAGTCCGCGGGCAGTGCACGCGTCTATGCCTTCCGACGCCTGGAGCAGCTACTAGTAGGGACGTATCTGAGACTCGACTGAGGAGGCATTAAAAGGACGCAGGGCAAGCGATGCGTTCGCGGTGCTTGCGACATAGTGCTTTGCACTTGACCGGCGGCAATGCTTGTGCCGAGGTATATTTGCGAAGAAAACGGCACTCGGACCGTGACATCGCAATGGGGCATGTCAGAAGAGAGATACAAGATTGACGGACACCCGCACAATCGACAGTCCTCTGGTTCACTGCTTTATCGTTCGCGGCGTACCCGGCGAACCGCGATCTCGAGTTTAAACCCGAGTGTTTTTTCTCCTGTGGCATCGTCTATCCTCTGCAGCCTTCGACTATGGAACTGTTGAACTCTAGACTGCCACCGCAACCCCTCGGACACATCAAGCTCACCACATTCATCTTTGAGCTCATCGTCCAGGAATTCCACCAACAACGGGCACAAAAGTGCCAACAGCGGACCGGCCAGTAGTATAGCCGGTACATACGGTGTGAAGCGGTAGGTAGAGCCGGTACATACGGTGTGAAGCGGTAGGTAGAGCCGGTACATACGGTGTGAAGCGGTAGGTAGAGCCGGTACATTCATACGGTGTGAAGCGGTAGGTAGAGCCGGTACATACGGTGTGAAGCGGTGTGTAGCCGGCATACGGTGTGAAGCGGTGTGTAGCCGGTACATACGGTGTGAAGCGGTGTGTAGCCGGTACATACGGTATGAAGCGGTGTGTAGCCGGTACATACGGTATGAAGCGGTGTGTAGCCGGTACATACGGTGTGACATCCAGTAGCAGAAAGTCTTGTGGCAAAAGTTTTTTTTTTTCTGAAAAGTTTTTTTTTTGCGCGCGCGCGCGTAAATTTCTGTGGGCCGACGGACATGGGCCAAAAAAAAAAAACCGCCTACCCTTATATCCAAAAGTCAAATTTTCGTTTCGCTTATATCCAAAAAGCCAAATTTCCGTTTCGCTTAGATCCAAAAAGCCAAATTTCGTTTCGCATATATCCAAACCTGGATATAAGCGAAACGCAAATTTGACTTTTGGATATAAGCGAAACGAAATTTGGCTCATTGGATATAAGTGAAACAAAACTTTGTTTCGGATATAAGCGAAACGAAATTTGGCTTTTTGGATATAAGCGAAACGGAAATTTGGCTTTTTGGATATAAGCGAAACGGAAATTTGGCTTTTTGGATATAAGCGAAACAAAAATTTGTTTTGGATATAAGCGAAACGAAATTTGGCTTTTTGGATATAAGCGACACGAAATTTGGCTTTTTGGATATAAGCGAAACGGAAATTTGGCTTAGTGTGAAAGGGTCACTCAACAGCTCAGCGAAATTGACTGTCCAGGCCTTGTGACCCTGGATGGCGTTTTCCCCCTTTTTGGGGGGACATTTGCAGCCAATACACTAACCCTGAATTTGGGTGGATTTTGTGGGTGCCTAACACTGGATTTGCTGTCATCTGCGAGAGGGACAGTGGTTCGCCAAACGAGCAACCCGACGGGTTTGGGGCAGCACAGTGCTACCAACCAGGTTCTGCCCTCTCTGTTTCCTCCAAGCAAGTACGACGGCAGTACCTGGGCCTACTATTAGTGCTAATCCGGGGCCCGGGTCGCGGGCCCCACCCTCGATATACAGGTACCCTTGGGCCCCACCATGGGATACCTGTGTGACTCGTCCGCTTGAACTCCCAGTAGTAGCTACAGTAGCTATTCCCTTTACCATTGTCCAATCACATGTCGCCGAAATTTGCAACGCAATTTTTGTTTCGCATACATTCACGTATCAGGACAATCACGAATCACAGGAGGTAGAACATACAACCATCACGAATCACAGGAGGTAGAACATGATTCATGAAATAAGCTTGAAAGCACGAATCACAGGACGTGGAACATGATTCGTACGACCGCTGAGCACAAAGTTACCTAGTTTTCAAAACACCGCAACGGAGCAGGCGCCCGGCAGGCATTAGGCTCGGTCAGGACTGATCCCTCACACCGAAGTGATCACGGGTTGCCTTGTGAGCGCTAGATGCGCGGGGCTGAACTCAGGCTGCATGAGTGGGTTTTGTCAGGTAACAATGGCCCTCCACACCGGATCTCAAGAGTAAGCTTCGTTTCCAAAAGTCGTGATCAAGTCTGTATACCCACAGAAGGTGCGAACTTAACACAAGGTCCCTTCAGACGTGGAACGCATTGGTCAGCAAGAAACACCGCAACGGAGCAGGCGTCCGGCAGGCATTAGGCTCGGTGGGTTGCCTTGTGAGCGCTAGGTGCGCGGGGCTGAACTCAGGCTGCATAGTGGGTTTGCCGTACTGCCGTAGCATCGATCAGCGAGTAAACGTATCCATCCCTGGCCGTGGCGCTCGATGGCTTCGGTAAACCGCATCGCGTATACAGACGAGACTTGACTCCGTACTTTGAGAGCGAATTCCGTCGGTCGTAGTGCAGATGACTGTACGCAGGATGATGCAATATTGCCCCTCCCTTCCCTCTTTGCCCTCCCAAAAAGGGGGTGTGGGGGGACATACGGGTAGTGCGCGTCCAGCAGCGTTGAGAAATAGAAACCTCATTCTGGAGACCATCGCAGCCTCAGATTTAGAATTCTTTTGTTCTGATGGCTCAGAATGTCTCTGAATCGTCAACATGGTCCCTGGAAACAAGTCGAAAAGGGTCCCCCCCAAAATCGTCGTTGTACATATGAGCCAAATTTCGTTTCGCTTATATCCAAAAGACAAATTTCCGTTTCGCTTATCCAAAAAGCCAAATTTCGTGTCGCTTATATCCAAAAAGCCAATTTTCGTTTCGCTTATATCCAAAAAAGCCAATTTTCGTTTCGCTCATATCCAAAAAGCCAAATTCCGTGTCGCTTATATCCAATGGCCAATTTTCGTTTCGCTTATATCCAAAAAGCCAAATTTCGTTTCGCTTATATCCAATGGGCCAATTTTGTTTCGCTCATATCCAATGAGCCAATTTTCGTTTCGCTTATATCCAAAAAGCCAAATTTCGTTTCGCTCATATCCAATGAGCCAAATTTCGTTTCGCGTATATCCAAACTTGGATATAAGAAAAACGAAAATTTGAGTTTTGGATATAAGCGAATTTTGCCCAAAAAAAACCGTACACCGCGAGAGTAGGAGAAAGTAGAAAGGGAAACTAGAGTTTTCGTTGACCGCACTACCCTGAGCCCAAATCCTGGACGTGGTTTCAGGTGGCAAATTTGGCAAATGATCATGATCAGAAAGTCCTACTTGAGCGGTTCAGTTTCCTCACACATTGCATGTGGCTAAAAACCGTACACCGCGAGAGTAGGAGAAAGTAGAAAGGGAAACTAGAGTTTTCGTTGACCGCACTTGGGACCCTATGGGACCGCGGAGCGGCAGAGCAGACGCAGTCGTGGCACATTGAACTACAGGCTACCTCGTGACGTGAAAGTCACCGCGACATACCCGTGCCATACATGGTGCCAACCAAACTGCACATGCGCCGGGACATCAGGACAGCCCCAAGCAACGACTTCTCTATTAGCGAGGAGCCATGGAACCAACCCCGGGTAAACGGGTCAGCCTTTTGGATCTCAGTCGAGACCCAAACCGGCTCGAGCTGCAACGACCCTGCCGCCACAAGATCAAAAAGCAAGCAGAGGATCTCGTTGGCCAGGTAGTTCTTGCTGTGGCCCTTTCGCAAAGCGAAAACCACCGCCTGGTTGTCCACCATGAGGCGGAATTTCTTACCGGGCATCTCGTCAGCAGCTAACCATACCGCCTGCAACGCCGCAAGCAGCTCCTTGATGAAGATGTGCTCCCTGGGCGGTAAGAACACATCCTGAATCACCCGTCGGGGGGTGGTCTCGAGCAGGACAGCCCACTCTGCATCCGAAGCGTCGGACCAGCCGATCACGGACTGTAAATCGGGCGACCTCGCACACCATTCGTTTGTGCGGAGCGAGGCAAGAGCACGCCGCACGTCTTCCACCGTCGAAAAGGGGACGTCCAACGGGGAGTCCCAACCGCGCTCGCCGGATCCGACCTGGGACGCGAGGCGGCGAACAAACGACAGTGCTGAGCGCATGTAGCACAGAGGACGACCGGTGGTGAAACAAAACCACACAAATGAGCCGAAAACCTTGAAAAAGGTCCGGGGCGTCGTGCCCCCGGAGAGCACGGCTCGGAGGTCATCGGCTTCGAGCAGCTTCAGCACCCAAGATGGCGACGATCGAAACCTCGGTGGGTCCGCCGCAAGGTCAAACTCCAGCCCGAGGGCCTCGAAACGCTGCATCGGAACCCCGAAAGTCTCGTCCGCGGTGTTCAATTCCACTCGAGCGACTTCGCAACGCTCGAGGAGCGCAGCAAAACGCCCAGTGGCTTCTTGTTTCGAGGCCCCGACCGCAAAAAAGTTGTCCACCCAGCAGACGCCGTCTTCTTCGGGGAGGAGTACGAGAGATGAGCGCTGGGCTATGCACGGGGCCCAGTTCCAGCCCATGCACATCACCTCCAGAGTGCAGCGCGTGTATGCGCCTCTCCGCGCGGCGAGGTTCGCCCCGAAGTACTTCCTTATTGCAGCTCCCAAAGGGAACTGGTAGAAGTAACTGACGGCATCAGCTTCGACCACATACGAAGCCTGCAGGAAACGTGCGATCACGTCCCGCACGTCCGGTAGGAACATCGCGGGCGGCTTCTGCATCAGCGCGTTCAGCTTCCGACCGTCACACACGAGGCGCAAACCACCGGACTTCTTCGGCACCGTGAACGCGGGAAGCACGACGCTCTGCCGGGACGGCGACGTGTCCATCACTCCAAACTCCCTCAACTGGTCGAGGTGTCCGAGCATCCCACGGGATATCCCCCGAGATAAACCGCGCTCAGACTCCAAACACTCCAACGCACCCGGTCTCAGCGCCGCCTTGAACGCGTCCTCGGAGACGATGGTGTCGATGACGCCGTGTAGCAGCCCCCGTGTGTCCAGGGAACGGAGTGCGTCCACATCGACCCGGGAACACGAGATCCTCGCAAGGCTCCCCTCCTGCCTCTCAGAGGGAGGTCCGACTTTCCCCCCGGCGACTCGCACGCAAAGGGAGCCGCTGTACGGGAAATCGACATCGGGGGCGTCGTCAGAGTCGAAAGAAGGGGGGTCGTAGCACAGCGGAAAATCGGGAAATTTCGGGCGACGGGGCGGAGGTGGCCGGAGGATCGACGGGATGGCCGGAGGATCGATGGTGGCCGGAGGATCGACGGGATAGCAAAGGCTGTGGGACTCCGCTCAGAGCTTCCGGGACGCTGCCGCCGTCTCGGCTGCTAAGGCAATCTTCCCCGCGGGGAGGTACCTCACCAGAGCCTCGATCGAGCTGTGCCGCGTGACCCTCCGTATCTCCTCCAAGCTGAGGCCCGCGTCGAGCAGTGACGCAGCCGCCCCCCGCCGCAGAGAGTGGCCCGTCAGACCCTTTCGGACACGCTTCAGCGCAGCCGACATGCGCCTGTACGACGTCGCCAGCAGCCGATCCTGGGGCGCCTTGCGCCTCAGTTTCTTCTCGAGGATGCTGTCGAGGTGTTCCGGAAGAACTATCCCCGTCGTCACCCCGAGTTTGAACGGGTCGGACTTCGTGTCCGACCAGTTGATGGCCAGGAAGTCCTTCTGCCGAGTGACATCGCCGGCCTTCAACCCCGTCACGTCGGCCACCCTGGCCGCACCCCTCCAAGCCAACGCCAGAGCCTGCTTCTGCGGGCGCAGTGCACCCTGCCTCTTGAGCGAGCGCTCGAAATCGCGCAGGGCCTGCGAGTCCAACGGGACCCCTACCCGCTTTTCCGCCGACTTCACGTTCTGCACGTACTGCAGCGCTGTCGACATCGAGATCCCGGGTATTTCTTTCGAGCCGCGTAGCTTCCGGCTTACCCAGAGGATCGTTGCTTCCGCTTTCGACAGCTTTTCCCCGGTAGCTGCCTCCCACTCGCCTCTGAACTCCAACATGCGGCGGTGCGTGGACTCCACCCCGCGCCATGTCGAGGAGGCGAGAGCCCGCGACAGGTGCTTCTCCACATCCAACCGAACCTGCCTGACCTCCCGCTTCGAGAGGGGTTTTTCGACCATGCGGGGCCGCCCCTTGGGCGGACCTCCGGACTCCTTGAGTCCCGTGGCCGGCGGGTCCGGACAGCGAAGAGCTGTGTAGGCCAAAGGCGCCCACTTCACCACTAGTGGGCTTTCGCCCCGCCCCTCTTGCTGTCGCCACCCGGTTTGCGGTGCCTGCGGGGGGGGGTGTGGCGGGTTTGCGCGTTTGAGGGGGCTGGTCGGTTGTGCGTTTGGGGGTGCTGCGGGGGTTCGTGCGTCTGGGGCGGTCGAAACCGGTGCTTTCGTGCGTGGGCGTGCGCCTTCTCTTCCGCCCGTGCCATGAAGAGGGGCACCTCGTCGTCTACCGTGAGGGCCCTCTCGAGCACCTCGGCCGACTCCCAGTCCCCCTGGACCACGCCTCTCTGCAGCACCTGCAGGCGCCCCACCGCTCGCTCCGCCAGCTTCTGGAGGACCTCCTCCGCGTCCTCTAGAGAGGAGCACCGGCCTAGCGACCTGATGATCAGCTCGAGGTCGTCGAGCCGGTTTCGGGCCTCTCGTGCTTGCGGGGCGAGCCCGCTCCCCCGCTGGGCGGCCGTGAGATCCTTGTAGTGGTCCCTCACATTTAAGGTCGCGAACTCGCGGCCAGGGTCGTCTAGGGCGTACCACTTCTCGGGGTCCAGGCTCGCCATGCCCCGGGGAAGGAAACCAAAGGGGGTTCCCGTCCTTTCGCTGGACGCTTTGTCCGTCCCCTCGCTGTCGTCGTCGCTGTCGCAAAGGGCGCGACCTTCCCGCGGATCTGCGGCCACCGCCTGCCGGTCGTTTTTCTCGTCGATCTTGTCGACGAGGCGGCTCAGGAGGGCCGTCTGCTGCTTTCCCTGTGCTTGCAGGGCCTCCATCTGCTTCTCCAGCAGATGGATTCTGACTGCGGCCTCGCCGCCGACCTCGGCGTCTTGCGACTGGCCTCGCTTGGCGGCGCCGTCGTCCACGCATTATCGCATCTTGGTGGTGGGATGCTAGTGAGCCTGATACCAGCCGGAAGCAAATGAAACAGGTACTTCTTCAAGACGCACAGAAAGTGGTGTGCATCTTGGTGGTGGGATGCTAGTGCGCCTGATACCAGCCAGAAGCTCCTGTTCCTCTTTCTGTTGCTTCTCTAGGCCCTCCAGGCTTATTACGACACGCAGAATCTCATCTTCCTGAGTAGTAGGTGCCCTGCATAAAGAGCCTAAGCCCACAGGGTCTAGGCCCTCGTGGTGCCCTAGTGGTATAGTACGTGACACAGGGGAAAGCTGTGGCAGTCCATACACCCACCATCCCCGCCTCTAATTTGGCCAATCAAAGATGATTTTAATCCGGAGCATGCCTGAAATTTCTGTTCCCGGGGTGCTACCAAAAAACTGGGGACCCCCTCGATGGCAAAACATGCAAATGCGTTTTTCGCAAAACCTAATTTTGGGATTTAGCCCGCCAGCTATCGAGCTTCGGAGTCCACCGAGGGTCAGAATGAAAAGCTCGGATTCAAAACAGTTCAATAACGCCCTCGGACCAAAGAAAATGACCCGGGGTTGACCTTCAGATGGTCGTTCCGTATTTGAACGGTCGCCATGAGAATGACTGATATAACCCTGGGCCCCCCGTCGTTGCTTTTAGAGTTATTAACTTAAAGCTTTTTTTCTGCTTGTTGTGCTCATTCTTCGGCCGTACCGTCTCCTGCCCGACTATTATGGGTCGGGCCCAGAACTCAAACAGAGAACGAGCCGGGGCACTGGTGTCAGACGTCACAGGCTGGACACCCTCACAAGCGAATTGCGGACACCCTGAGCGACTATGCCACACTCTCAAAAAATTAGGAGCGAGTGACGTTATTCTTCACTCTTGCGTTTCATCTTGGGACTGCCGCTAGCCAAAACGAGCACCCACCTGGACTATTCTGTGACTGGCCGTGAAGCGAAAGTCCTGGCTGGAGCAACTGGAGCAACCTCCTTGTAGAATCTTCTCTCACGTGGAGGCTAATCCCTTCTTTCCCTCTTCTCCGCGCCGCAGTGAACCGCAACATCATTCTCCTGCAGCACAGGTGAGTAGCCGACCACGAATTGCCACTTGACACGAACCCACCTTCGAGTACCACACTTTTTTATCTTGGCCGGTGTGTGTAGGCTGAAGTCCTCGTGGCTATTCTATCCGAGAAGCCGTACTTGGCCAACTTGCATCTCAAAGGTAAAACGGAAAACAGGTTTTTGGCATTGAAGCGATTGGTCGAACGTCCTCCGCAGGGCATGCTTTGTGGGGCGAGACCGGCGTGTCCCAGAAGCCTAGGTCGGGTCGCTTTGACCTGGCGCACGGACGCCTTGACGGCGTCACGTGTGCAGCAGGGCTGTAGGCGGGTCCATCCAACATTCTGTAATGCTCGCTGATCTCACCCGCCCAAAACAGGAGAGGGCGACTCAAAAAAGGCAGCAACCGTGTGGGTCGCTTTGTGCGAGTGATTTCCACACGAAGTAGCCGAGTCCACCTCCGATGTGCCAACATCTACCCGCGCCGCTTCGAAGACCGCGGGACCCAGAAACCAAAGAAACGAGAGAGGGATGTGCAGTGGGGCTCGCAATGACACAGCCCTTTTTGGGCTGATACATCCGAGGGGCTTAGAGCGAATACCAGCATTCGCCAGACAAAACGAAAATGCTTTCGGTGCGTACTAGCTGCACGTGACGGCAACGGTCGACCGAAGACGAGAACTGCTTTCCACGGGAAGCGAGAGTCCGTGCTGCAGTGACTTTTTTGGATCACCGAATTGGCGGTGTTCCGCTCGAAAACTTCGAGTCGGCGGTTGATGCGGAAAATGGACGGAGGTCTATCAAGCCAACAGTTCAGGAGACCGTGGATGATCGGACTTGGCATCCTTTTTAGGGTTGCTTTTTCGGAGCCTGAAATGCGAGTGCATCAACTGGCCAGGATAGTAGTTCGAGGTTTTTTGAACCGGTGAGCTTGAGTTTCCGGCTTGACGACATGAAGAGTATGTCGCGGGGCTTGGTACCTCGTTCAGTTCTTCTTCAAGTCGGAAAGGGATTGGCCGATTTTGTCTTGGTCAATGAGGCGGTATGTAGAATCCTTCGCGTTGTCAATCGTGGGGTAGTCCGTGTATCCCTCGGCGGTAGGAGCGTAGAACGTGTCTCGGTTGTACACGGTGAGAGGAGCCCCGGTTCGGATCCTGTCGGGAAGGTCCGGGTTCGAGATGAACCAGCGACCGAATGCGATCAAGTCGTACGTTCCATTCTCGAGAGCTTGCTTTGCCGTCTTCGGGGTGAACCCGCCCGCGCCCATGAGGACACCCTTCCAGAGTGCCCGGTACGTCTCACCGTTGACTGTCGGCAAGGCCATGCCTTTGTCCTCCTCCGGCGACGCAGCACTGCTCGGGTCCCAGCGCGGTTCCGACAGGAACAAGTACGCCAGCTTGAACTTGCTCAACTCTTTCACCAGCGCCGAGTACACTGCAACGGGGTCAGAGTCCGACAGACCGAAGAACTTCATGCTGGTCTTCGTGGTCGGCGAAAGTCGGATCCCCACACGCTCTGCCCCAATCTCACGGACCACAGCTTCGACCACTTCGAGCGTCAACCTGATTCTGTTCTCGATCGATCCACCGTACTTGTCGGTTCTCTTGTTCGCGGAGTCCCCGATGAACTGATCCAGCAGGTACCCATGCGCAGCATGCACTTCGACGGCATCAAACCCTGCTGCCACAGCGTTGCGCGCTGCCCTCTTGTAGTCTTCGATCAACTGCGGGATCATGTCCAAAGGAAGAGGCTTCGGCTGATCGCACTTCTCCATGCCGTTGTAAGTCGGCGTTTCGTCGGAGCAGGTCACGTCCGAGCTGGAGTACGGCCCCCCACGACCCTTCAGAAGACTGTGCGAGTTCAGGCTCGAATGGTTCACTCTCCCAGTGTGCCACAGCTGCAGCACAATTCGACCACTCTTCTTGTGCACCGCCTCGGTGACCTCCTTCCAGCCAGTAACCTGTTCGTCGGTCCAGATACCAGGGGTGCTCTTCGTCCCCACTGCATCCGGGTTGATGTTCGTCGCCTCCGTGATCAGCAATCCACCTTCAGATGCACGTTGGGAGTAGTACTCAGCAGCCCACCGGCTCGGGCTCAGGCTGGGTTCCTCTGCTCGCACTCGCGTCAAGGGGGCGAGCACAATCCGGTGGTTCAGCGACATGCTGCCGACGGTGAGTGGTTCGAAGAGCTTCGACATAGTAACGGTTGTTCCTCTCTTTGGTGTGTAGTTGGGTCTCCCACGAGAAATCTGTTGTGTGTTTCGTGGCCGTGTGTTTTTGCTGCTTGCTGACTGCATTCATCCGGTGGATGTCTTGGCTCTGGTAACGATGAAGACCTCCGACCAGACAAGATGGAACTGCAGAAAGCAGGAGACTCTCCTGTCTTTGAACATTGGGGGCTGGTTCGCCCATGACTTGAGTGTCGCTGCAAAGGTGCGTTCGACCCGCCGCCGTTCAACAATGAGTGCGACTCAAAGCGGTGAGCGTGGTTGCCTGGTTGGCCTGCACGCAAATGACCATTAGCCGACCATCGTGATCAGCAACTGGCGTTCAGGACCGCGTCGAAAGTCGTCCTCACCTTCCATAGTGCGTTGCTCAGGGTAGTCGAAGGCCTGACAATCACACTAATGCAACAAATTTACACAGCAACTGGCGTTCAGGACCGCGTCGAAAGTCGTCCTCACCTTCCATAGTGCGTTGCTCAGGGTAGTCGAAGGCCTGACAATCACACTAATGCAACAAATTTACACAGCAACTGGCGTTCAGGACCGCGTCGAGAGTCGTCCTCACCTTCCATAGTGCGTTGCTCAGGGTAGTCGAAGGCCTGACAATCACACTAATGCAACAAATTTACACAGCAACTGGCGTTCAGGACCGCGTCGAGAGTCGTCCTCACCTTCCATAGTGCGTTGCTCAGGGTAGTCGAAGGCCTGACAATCACACTAATGCAACAAATTTACACAGCAACTGGCGTTCAGGACCGCGTCGAGAGTCGTCCTCACCTTCCATAGTGCGTTGCTCAGGGTAGTCGAAGGCCTGACAATCACACTAATGCAACAAATTTACACAGCAACTGGCGTTCAGGACCGCGTCGAGAGTCGTCCTCACCTTCCATAGTGCGTTGCTCAGGGTAGTCGAAGGCCTGACAATCACACTAATGCAACAAATTTACACAGCAACTGGCGTTCAGGACCGCGTCGAGAGTCGTCCTCACCTTCCATAGTGCGTTGCTCAGGGTAGTCGAAGGCCTGACAATCACACTAATGCAACAAATTTACACAGCAACTGGCGTTCAGGACCGCGTCGAGAGTCGTCCTCACCTTCCATAGTGCGTTGCTCAGGGTAGTCGAAGGCCTGACAATCACACTAATGCAACAAATTTACACAGCAACTGGCGTTCAGGACCGCGTCGAGAGTCGTCCTCACCTTCCATAGTGCGTTGCTCAGGGTAGTCGAAGGCCTGACAATCACACTAATGCAACAAATTTACACAGCAACTGGCGTTCATGACCGAGTCGAGAGTCGTCCTCACCTTCCATAGTGCGTTGCTCAGGGTAGTCGAAGGCCTGACAATCACACTAATGCAACAAATTTACATAGCAACTGGCGTTCAGGACGGCGTCGAGAGTCGTCCTCACCTTCCGCGCTTGCACCGGTAAGCGGTCGAAAGAACGCATTACATAATCAGAAAAAGGCGAGTGAAATCGGGTGAAGACTGCAAACCGCACTGGCCTGACGCAGCATGCATCCGACCCCTCCGAAAAATGAGGGGAACACGGTTACGCCATAAAAAGAGGCCGGCACGGCGCATAAAGCAAGATGATGCACCGAAGAAGCCGAGGTCTGGTCGCTTTGGCTTCGCACACGCACGCCTTGACGGCATCACAAGTGTTGCAGGTTGTGGGCGGGTCCAGATAGAATCCTCTTCGAACATCATCTAGAAGAAGCAACCAAAGGAACGAGAGAGGGAAAAACTGCGGGCCCGAAAGCCCTAGCACCAGGGGTCGATGTTGCGCCAGACCTTTTCGCTTCGTGCTGGATACACAATGCGGCAAGTAAAGCAACTTCGGTGACTCACCACGAATCTGGTTTGCTGAAGAACTCTCACGTACACCGAGTGCACAGAGGAAGGGTTTCCAGAAGCAAACTCGCAGTACTGGCGGTCACTTTTCACACCTGGGCCTCGGTCGGTCGAAGGCGACACCTGCTTTGCACGGGAAGCGAGAGTCCGTGCTGCAGTATTTCCTTCATTTTGGTAGAAGCCAAAAATTGGCGGTATTCCGCTCGAAAACTTCGAGTCGGCGATTGATGCGGAAAATGGACGGAGGTTGGTGACGTCACGATTTGGCATCCCTTAAAGGATTGGGACTTTTCGGAGCATGGAATGCAAGTTGCATTCAACTAGTCGGGGATAGATGGAAGTTTGAAATTGCTTCGTTCACACGGCTTTCGCTTCTCTTGACAACAGCCGTGGACGGGAAACTGTGTCGCGGACTTGGTACCGCTCAGTTTTTTTTCAAGTCGGAAAGGGATTGGCCGATTTTGTCTTGGTCAATGAGGCGGTATGTAGAATCCTTCGCGTTGTCAATCGTGGGGTAGTCCGTGTATCCCTCGGCGGAAGGAGCGTAGAACGTGTCTCGGTTGTACACGGTGAGAGGAGCCCCGGTTCGGATCCTGTCGGGAAGGTCCGGGTTCGAGATGAACCAGCGACCGAATGCGATCAAGTCGTACGTTCCATTCTCGAGAGCTTGCTTTGCCGTCTTCGGGGTGAACCCGCCCGCGCCCATGAGGACACCCTTCCAGAGTGCCCGGTACGTCTCACCGTTGACTGTCGGCAAGGCCATGCCTTTGTCCTCCTCCGGCGACGCAGCACTGCTCGGGTCCCAGCGCGGTTCCGACAGGAACAAGTACGCCAGCTTGAACTTGCTCAACTCTTTCACCAGCGCCGAGTACACTGTAACGGGGTCAGAGTCCGACAGACCGAAGAACTTCATGCTGGTCTTCGTGGTCGGCGAAAGTCGGATCCCCACACGCTCTGCCCCAATCTCACGGACCACAGCTTCGACCACTTCGAGCGTCAACCTGATTCTGTTCTCGATCGATCCACCGTACTTGTCGGTTCTCTTGTTCGCGGAGTCCCCGATGAACTGATCCAGCAGGTACCCATGCGCAGCATGCACTTCGACGGCATCAAACCCTGCTGCCACAGCGTTGCGCGCTGCCCTCTTGTAGTCTTCGATCAACTGCGGGATCATGTCCAAAGGAAGAGGCTTCGGCTGATCGCACTTCTCCATGCCGTTGTAAGTCGGCGTTTCGTCGGGGCAGGTCACGTCCGAGCTGGAGTACGGCCCCCCACGACCCTTCAGAAGACTGTGCGAGTTCAGGCTCGAATGGTTCACTCTCCCAGTGTGCCACAGCTGCAGCACAATCCGACCACCCTTCTTGTGCACCGCCTCGGTGACCTCCTTCCAGCCAGTAACCTGTTCGTCGGTCCAGATACCAGGGGTGCTCTTCGTCCCCACTGCATCCGGGTTGATGTTCGTCGCCTCCGTGATCAGCAATCCACCTTCAGATGCACGTTGGGAGTAGTACTCAGCAGCCCACCGGCTCGGGCTCAGGCTGGGTTCCTCTGCTCGCACTCGCGTCAAGGGGGCGAGCACAATCCGGTGGTTCAGCGACATGTTGCCGACGGTGAGTGGCTCGAAGAGCTTCGACATAGTAACGGTTGTTCCTCGTTTGTGCATGTAGTTTCCCACGAGAAATCTGGCAAAAGAGTTCTCTTTTTCGGGAGATCAAGGGTGACATCAATTCTGGAGGATGTATTCGCTCTGGTAACGATGAAGAACTCCGGTCAGACGAGATGGAACTTAACAGAAAGCAGGAAACCCGTATACCGTATTTCTAAAAATGTTGGCCGGAAATAAACCTGGCGCCCCCCCAAAAACCGGGCAAAACCGGCAGGTTTATTTCTGGCCAATACTTTTGCAAGGTTTTTGGGTACTTAGCAGATTTCCCCCGTCAACCACCCACCCATCCCGCACATCCAGGACAGCAGTAACCTTCGCGCACACCGTCCTCCTCCCCTGTAACGCAACGCACGCGGAAGATAACCCGCCTAATATCCGGCTTTCTCTATGATGCTAGAATCGCTCGTCGCCAGCCGTCGATGATGGCGATCGTGTATCCAAGCCGTCAGCGATCCCAGCAAACCCTTGCGCTATCCTGTAGGCGGGAGAACAAGGGCCTGCCTGACTAGGTGTAGTATGAAATCTGCTGAGTACAACTTGCTTTTACAAAAAAAAGAAAAGTTGGTTGTTGGAAAAAATGTCGGCCGGAAATATACCTGGCACCCCCCAAAACCGCCAGGTTTATTTCCGGCCAACATTTTGTTCCGGCCAACTTTTTAGGGGGGCCAACATTTTTAGAAATACAGTATATTCGAATCCATATCGGGCGGGCTGGGTTGGCCAGTGCGCTGCGTCGTTGAAGAGGGTAGTCTCTCAGACTGCTTTCGACTCTCTGTTCGAGAGTGATTGAGATTCAAATATGCGGAACACGGACTGGCACGGCGTATCGGCGATCCTGGGTGCAACAAGAGCGAAAACGCAAGAAGAAGTGACTGGCGGATCGTCATAAAAAAAAAGCGAAACAAAGAGAAGAAGGTGAAGAAGGAAACAAGAGCGGTTCGGGGGTCAAAACGTAACAGCCAAGTGCGTCAACAGCACGTGTCTTCTGTCAGAGTTATCGCAGTGCCATGCACCCGTTTGCTCTGCCCGATGACTATCTGGCTGGACGAGCCTGTGTTCGTGGAAAATGCTGAGCTGTAAGCAAAGGGGGGGTGGTGCATAGGCAACATCGTGAGCGTTGTATGAGGGAGAGGGAAGTCCTGACCCCAGTGCGCCGCCAGTCGGTAAATATCAAATCTAAGAGTGGCGTCTTATACGAGAAAAGAAACCTGTCGTCAAAAAAATAGGTACCGACTACGTGCGACTGTTGAAAACATGCAACAAGCGAGAGTAGAAGACCACAAGGAACCGTTAAGTCGCCGCTCTTGGCGGAGACAGAGAAACTGGATGCCTTGATTCTTCCCATTTTCAGCAAACTCGACTTGGTCCACTATTCTCTGATGCAATACTTTCAAACAGGAACTAACAAACCGAAGGCTGCGTGCTACGCTTCTTTTTTTAGATGACTCTGTACAGAGATTGGAGGCTTACGGGATACTGGGGTGCGAGGCCACATAACTATGAACGCACCTTCGAGCGGCTTACTGTTGGATGCGTTTTTCAGTGACCGTTGTTTTGTTTGCGAGCTCTTTTGGTACAAAGGGTCTCGAGAAAAATGAAGCTGTTCTTCGTTGACCTCGGCAAAGGTTGCAGCCCGGGTGACATTCCGAGAAGGCCGCGCACTACACTAGAAAAGGCCAGAGCAGATCCACGAGTGGGTATTATGCAGGAGGTCCAACGGAGAATGCTAGTCGAAACGTCGTGAACATATTGCAAGGACACGAGCTTGATGGTTCCAAATTAGGAGCTTGACAACAGTACCATGTTCTTGCTTCTTCGGGTCGTCAGAATTTAACAAAAAGACTGTCTACATCTTTTAGTCTTCACAACACAGTGTGAGGCAATCGCAAGATTCCAAGTACAAACACTCCGGCCTGTGGCTACAGAGGGGAGGTCCTTTGTTGGTAGCAAAGGACGGTCTTCGTTTATTGCTTGAGCAGAAAAGTGCCTCTCGTGCACGAAACTATGAGGGGCGGGGTCTTTGCTTTCTTCGTTTTTTTTTTTAATTCCCGGCGGCGGTGTTGCCCACTTCGTTCTCCTTCTGGTTCACTCAAAAAGAATAGGCGTGTGTTTGTTTGTACGTGCCGGGGGAGGATTAGCCCTGTTAATGATTGATAGTGAGTGAATATGATCGTTAAGCTACTCTTCTCCCAAACACGCTGCCAGCGTTCTCTTTCGTGTTTACAAAGCATTGCTACTACGTAAAATTCGCAGACCGATTCAAAGTGTGGAGCTCATCAGGAGGCTTTGGACCAGGGAAGACTTCGGTCACGTGCGAGCACGCATTTATTTGGAATGCACTATGCCTCAGCCCTCCTTCCGTCGATTTAGCTTGCGACCGAGCACTACTTTCTTACTGGATGAAAGTGTTTAAGCTTTCTTGTTGAAGACGATGTAGGCGCTCGCTACGTAGTTTCTCGGCACTCTTCCCATCAGAGAAGCATCGCTGGGCCGTTAGAGAGCAAATACGTGTGCTAAGAAACCCGTTAAACCCGCAATCGTGAGCAGCACAAGCTCAAGGGGCCTAGTCTACTACTCCCTGCAGTATTTGCGTATTTCATAGAAAATGTAACGTGGACAGGACAGCGTAGTCTGTTGTACCTCTTCTCGGTGCACTCCTATCACAGGATCAATCGAAAGTGCGAAGGAGGCCGAATCTTGTGAGATAGCCCGATGGACGAGCTGCCCGATGGACGAGCCGATGGACCCGACGGACCCGATGGACTAGCCCGATGGACTAGCCCGATGGACTAGCCCGATGGACTAGCCCGATGGACTAGCCCGATGGACGAGCTGCCCGATGGACGAGCCGATGGACGAGCCCGATGGACTAGCCCGATGGACGAGCCCCGATGGACTAGCCCGATGGACTAGGACCCGATGGACTAGCCCGATGGACTAGCCCGATGGACTAGCCCGATGGACTAGCCCGATGGACTAGCCCGATGGACTAGCCCGATGGACGAGCTGCCCGATGGACGAGCCGATGGACCCGACGGACCCGATGGACTAGCCCGATGGACTAGCCCGATGGACTAGCCCGATGGACTAGCCCGATGGACTAGCCCGATGGACTAGCCCGATGGACTAGCCCGATGGACGAGCTGCCCGATGGACGAGCCGATGGACCCGACGGACCCGATGGACTAGCCCGATGGACGAGCTGCTAGTCCATCAAAGCCAAGCATGTCCTCAGGATGCGACCACAGCTCAGTGCTGGATACAACCTCAACAATCGGCGCTACTGCGACTTTGAGCACTCCAACGTAGCAATCAAAATAGGTGTAAGTGGGGCATTGTCGGGTGTGAGGCAAGAGGTTGGTAAACGGGTGCGTCTTCCTTATATTCTCTCTCGATGGAAAACTCACAAGTCCTCCAACCTACCATGCCCAGAAAACGAACGAACTCCGAACTAACTGGTTCGTGCACGCGACTCTCGTTTATATAAAATTGGCGCCAATGCAACCCGGACAAAAATTAATTGAAGGGTGAGTACCGCTGTCGGCTCATCGAGGATGCGGCGTTGTACGTCTTGCAGCCCACAGCAAGCGTTTTCCTCGTCGGTGTAAGCGATATCAGCCGGTGCATCCCTTGTCCCATGGTGCTGCAGCGAGTTGCCTCTTGTCACAGTGGTCGAGGAGACAAGGATGAGAGAAGCGCCAAGCGCGCGCCTGAACGTGACGATCAAGACGAGCTGAAGAGGCGAGGGCATAACACGTCACGTGCGAAAGGTGACCGCGAAGGCGATGCAGATTCTGATCCAAACGAACCCAAACTATACGGTGGATCACGATACACCACACGCTTTCAAGAAGAGATGCACCGGCTCGGGAGTGGCAAGGGATTGGTTTTGGTTGTAGATGAGAGGCAGCACACTGCGAGGGAGCACGCACGCATACTATTTCTTGTGTTTCCGACGATCCCGTGGCGTACAGATCGGTGTCTTTTTGTGTGGTCGATCCCGAAGGACAATATTTTTACTGTTTACAGCTTGTCAGTCAAGCCGACCTGGCTTTTTCTGGCAGGGTCTTTCCCATCCGGAAATTGCGTGCGATGGGCGATGTTCTTCTGGAAAAAGGCTCTGCTCTGTTTGTGCCCTCCGACGATCCCGTGCTTTTCTTTACAGCCCCGCTAGGCGTCCAGCCCGTGTTTTCCACCGGTTGGGGCTCGCTTGCACAACCGCACTCCATCAGTGACTGCTCCCCAGGGGGGAAGAAAACTGCGAGGCATATGATGCTTTCGTTCTGAAGCTGAAGGGCACTGGACAGCAGGATGCTGCGAAGGCGAAGTAGACAACTAGGAAAACCAGAAGAAAGCACTCAAGTGTCGTTAAGGGTGTGAAGGACAATACACTCTATGAGGCGATGTCCCGCAGGACTCCCTTGAAAGATCTTCCCTGGACAGGCTTCGCCTCGTCTCGAAGCTGTAGACTTCCACCAGAGGGGTGCTTCTTCGCGAACTGTCGCTTCAATGTATCGCCTTCCGAATGGTGCTGGCCAGTCGGTCAGTAGAATACCATTTGCCCCACTAAGGGAGAACGTAGTTTCGCTTGGTATAGAACTTACAAGTGATTTCAGACGTTGTATTGATACCAGGTGTGACATGGCATGTGATTGCATCATTCAAGATGTCCCGTGCTACGTCACATTTTATAAAAACACGTGAAAATTTATGAGAGGGTTGTGCGCCCGAGTTGATTGGTTGAAGCCTGCCCTAGAGCTGAGCACATGTCCGGTCACAAAAGCCCCGTCACCGCTTCAGCAACGCCGCGCACAGCGTCGCGAAGGGCTGCTCTACCAGGAGCCACAGGAGGCACGATCCGCTGAAGGACAAGGAACACACCGCCGCCCAGTTCCAGAGGACGTGGTAGTCTGAGTACGTGGTGGGCGCGTGCTGCGAGGCAGCGGCGGCGAAGACGAGCAGAGGGTGCAGCAGGTAGACACCGAACGCCAGCCTGCCGAGCGGGGCCCACATCGCGTGGGACATGATCTCGCTCAGCAGCCCTCCGTGCCCCCTGGCAAACACTATGCTAAGAATGCTGAGCCCGAGCCCCCAGCTGGACAGATACCACAGGTTGTACAGGGCGTAGGCGTCCGGCGACCACTCGCCGGTGTGGGCTTCGGAGGCACTCTCGCGCTTCCACAGGAAGAACAAGCAGCTTCCCATGAGCATGCCTGCAACCAGGTACATCAGCGTGCGAAAAGCCGTGTTGTTCAGCGAGCTCCAGGCACAGCAGCGCGCAATCCAATCCCCGTCGCGCACGAGCGGGGCAACAGATCTCTGCAGCTGTACGGCCGGGGTGGCTTCAGGCTCCACGACGGGTATACTTGTTTGAAGGTGCGCGTAGTTGTCCGGGGCATCCGGTGACTCGGCAGAGCTCCGCAGTGGGTTCGCAGGCTCGATGTACACGTCGTCGTGCCCCATGCTGCAGACCTCGTCGCTTCCTTTCAGAGGGTCGCTCTTCTCGTCGCTCACCTCTTCGTCCTTCTCGTCTTTCGGCAGCAGCGGCCGCCCATCCGTTCCATTTTCCTGCTCCAGCGAAACCACCTGCATTTCTTCTGCCCGCAGATCATCTTCCTCGTTCTTGTCTTTCGCGAGGTCGCGCGCCACCAAGCGCTTTAAGACGAGGGCAGCCCCGACACCGAAGCAGTATGGGGCTATTCGAAGGTACGGCCGAACGTAGGTCTCACTCTCTCTGGTCAGTTTCTCGCTGTAGGACAGGTACATGCAACTGGCTATCGTGGCGAGGAGAACGACAGCTATGTAACAATCAGCCCACTTCTGGGAAAGCGAGGTGAGCTTCAGGTATGGGAAAAGGGCTACGGGCAGCACCATGGAGAAGTGGAAGTCATCACTGACGTACCAAAGCCAACCAAAGCAGTTGCTACCGGGCCAGTGATAGGAGTCGTTGACGAAGAGAAAGTGCCGCCACCAGTACTTCTCGCACGAGTCGGATGCAGGATTCATTATCAAGCTGTACGAATACCTCCACCACTGCGATCCTGAACCTAAAAGGGGGAAGATGTAGATCCCTATAAGCATCCCGGCGCCAATCATCGGCACCAGGCGGAGCCACCGTTGTACCCATGCCATCACCGTGGCAAATGCCATGAGCACATTGCTTTTCAGCGGCCAGGGGTTCTTCGCCACGGTTCTGGTTATCATCAGCGTCCCGACGAAGCCACTGAGCCAGAAGAACGTATCGACAGCCAGCGGTGCAGTAGCGATGGGGGAGGTGATGGGCGACAGAAGCCGCTCGTCGACATACGAGGGGTTGGTCCATCCAGAGGCAGTCGCGAAGAAGATGTACGTGTGCCCTACCACCACCCACATAATGGATATGCTCCGCCAAAAGTCCAGAAACGAGGTATTGTATGAGCCTTTCTGCGTCGTCGTCGCCCGGTGCGCCAGAAGCGCGGCAGCAGTGGAGCGCGCGTTCCAGTGGCCGACGAAACGATCGAGCCCCTGCAGCACCCGCTTTCCGGTCTGGTTCCGCACGCGCGCGGCGCAGTACCCGAACGGACCGGCCGTCCCGAGGACCACGAAAACGGCCAGCGAAACGAAGAACCCGATCGCCAGCACAGTCTTGGTGTCCGACCACTCGAATTCCTCCAAACTCTCATCCTCGCACACCGCGAAGTACACGAAGCTGGCGTCGAACCCGCCGCCCAGTTCGAGCAGGAAGTCCCGCAAGTCGTGAGAAGAGCACTCGCGGGGTACGCAGAGCGCCAGCATCCCGCCGACAGTGGACACAGTGCAAGTCTTCGCGCCAAGCGGCAGGAAGCGGCTGCTTTCCGAGCAAGCCGGAGCGTCGCCGGAGTAGCCGCCGCGCAGCGTGATGCCGCCCGGCGTGAACTGGCGGTACTTCGGGGATCGCGTCCCGGAGGCCATCAGGTACGCCTCGTCGAGGGCAAACGGCCTGCAATGGCCCGCGTCGCCCGCCGGCGGCTTGCACGTCGCGCAGCTCGACGGGCAGAGGTCCCTGACGCGCATCTCGGGTGCCACCGTGGCAGGGAGATTCTGGCTGAGCTGCTTCGCTTGCGTTTCGCACCCGACCATCGACAGCAGCGTCGCGCAGTTAGCTGTCACGGGCCCGATCGCGACGGCCGCCTTGTCCGCGCACCGGGTGAAGTCCGCGGCGCCGCAGCTTCCGCACGAAGCGGGGCAGAGCTCGTGCACCTTTTTCGACCCCAACACGACGGCGTTGCACCCGAGCGCTGCAACAGCACCCGGACACGAGAACCCAGCGCTCGACTTCGCGAGGAGACCGTAAGGATCGTCAGCACAAGCATGACGGGCGCGATCGGAAGTATCGTCGGTGTTGACCGATGACAAGCAATTCCGGCATTTCGATCGGCAAACCATGTTCACGACCATTTCGTCTCCACCGACCGCCGTGGCTCCATCGCAGCCGACGGCTTTGATCCTCTCGTCGCAAGCTTCGTCGCCCAATACATTCAGGCACACTTCCGTTGGCCACTCCCGAGCTGCCTCATCGCAAGCCTGGCAGGAAACCGGGCAAAACCGGAGCATCTTCGCTGTCACCACCTCGCGCGGGATCCCTGCCTGAATCGCCCCTCCGACATCCTTCAATGGGCGCGAGCAACTCGCATCGTTGTGAAGCAGATCTGCGCAGGATGAACCACTGGTACGCAGCCATCCTTGAGCATCGTCTTTGCAGTCTGCGCCCTCAACATGCATCCCGAAGAGCAGGGTCGCACACAAGACGACGTATCGGTGAGCTGTCATGACGTACGGCATCTTTTGCGTGCCGAGTCCCCGGCTCGTGTTGATGGGGCTCTTTTCCCTACTGCACCCCTTTCTCTGTTGGTGCCGGTTAAATGTCAGGGTCTTGGGTCAAAACTGTAGGTGCAGACTGCGCTGATTCCGTGATACTCGAGAAATCGGCTCAAAGTTGGCAAAGGGTAGCTAGCCGTGCCGAATCCCCGGCTCGTGTTTCAGCTGAGCCAGTCCGCCCTGTTCTCGCATCACTTACAGTAGTATATTCGATAGTCTATCACAGTCCAGCACGTGTAACTCGACACTTTCCGATCTGTCGCGTCATACCTCCGCGTATTACGGCGTACCAGACTAAAAAATCTGGTTTCAGATTGGCGATCCGAATGAGTGTGTGGATTCGACGACGCTGAGAATCAGAGAGGAAACGTCGGGTCACGACGTCTTTAGCGGACTTAATCCAACCAAGGGCAGAGGTGCGGTGCAACGTGCAAACTTGCAGCTGACTACTGGCAGGATCAACCAGGTTTCTTGTCACTGGAACGAGGAAAAACTGACGAATGAGAGACTCCCCGATACCAGAGATTGTATCGTATCAAGCCTACATAGATGCCTTGATCATTCCATTCTTTTCTTCAGCTTTCAAAGAGGCAGTCCTCGATCGTATCTCTACGACCGATAGCTTTCCTCGGCAAGAAGCTCCCGACGTTTCCTGTTCGCATTTAGGGGTGCAGGCACTCCGGGGTCCAGCCACCTGTTGCCGTTTGTACACCTCCGTTTCCAACAACACGTGAGCTGGCCTGTAAGGTTGGAACGGAAGGCCTGCGCGCGCTTTTTCGGCAAAGAAAAAGGTAGAACAGTGCATTCTGTGAGACGAACAGGGGACAAACATGGTCCCCGCGAAACAGTCGGGCTAGGCCAGTCGATGCAAGGGAGGAAGCGAACGCTTGCTATGCAGTTTGGGACCGACAACGCGGGTCACATGCGGTCCCTAGAGGAAGGCAGGTGCCTCCGCAAGGAACGAAGCTGTTGTTGTCGGTGTTCGTAGAACTTGCATGACGTCACGTAGATTAATTTGACGGAGGAAGGTTAGGATAAATTTGGAAGCCGAAGCTAGTCGTGGCCCGATGATTCCGACGTTTCACATCACGTATTTGTGCCCACACTCAGCCCACGACGATTCCTGACCGAGTTCGTAGCCATTTTCACCCTGCTTTGATTCCGAAAAAGGTGGCCAGGTGGTGGAGCCAAGGTTGTTCAACAACTATGCTCACATCTCGTTCCAAGAACTATAAGCAAGAGGATTGCAGCTCAGGCTTGCGAAGGATACCTCGTTGAAGGTTCTGACACAGCGACGCTCACTGCAATTGCTCAGCTGGGGAATTCCGTGCGATTCAAAGGATCACCTTGTGTCCTGTACAAGACAGTATGATGACAAAAAACTTGAAAGAATGACTGGGTCAAGCAGCGGCGGCACTGTCGCGGCTCTCGAACTTCCGCTTGCTTTCCGCGTAGACCTGGTCAAGGTCGTTGTCCGGCAGGCCTTCCAGGTGAGCGAGCGCGCGGGCAGCGACGAACAACGCCGTAAGGTCGCTACGCGGGTCACGCCGTTCCGACTTTTCGCCGGCGCCGTCCGGCGCGCCGACCGGCAGTTTGGCCTCCGGCTTTTCGCCTGATCCGAGAGTGGCTTTCGCGCGCGGAAGGTACAGGTGATCGCACCGTTGCTGCAGCGCACGTATCTGCTTGTCTGCGAGATCTGCGATGGCGCTGTCGATGGTGAGACGCACGACCGGATTTTTCGCCGCGTACGTAAGCGTAAACGCGACGGAGCAAGACGCGGAGTCGATGGGCCTGAACTCCCAGTCGGAGGTGAGCGTCGAGAAGTAGCTCGAGTCCAAAGCCTCGCTGGTCACCGACAGCGCTTCCACTGCTTTCACACGGCTTGTGTACTGCTCTTCGAGCCCCATGCTGAAGCCAATGGTTAACCTTGCCTCGAAACTGTTTTTATCGAGCCTCTTCGTCACGACACTATCTTTCACGTACGGTAGGTACTCCTTGTACTTCGCCACGTCGCTGACCACGCGGAACACTTCCTCGCAGGTGTGCGGAACTATCTTCTTCTTGTGGAACACCCGCGGCCGCACGCTCGACTGGAACATGTCCATAAACGCCCGGTGCGGCAGCGTGCGCCGATACGCCATGTTTGACGGGGTCCGTTCCCTTTGTCAGCCGCCGAACTTCTTTTCCCCCCAACGACAGCAAGTGTCAGAGTCTAGCCCACCCGAACGGAGTTGATTCCTTTCGACGGAAGTAGCTGTTGAGCTATAAACCGCCGATCCCTCGTGTATTTTTGGTGTCCCGACGTTCAGGACTGGCACGACGTGTTCGAGCACTGCATCGGCGAGATGTGCATGCTCTGACACTACATCAGCGGGATATGTTTGCTCATCCTGTCACAGTCTGCATGGGCACATCAGTGCGCTGCACATCAGCAGAAGACGCTTGCTCGTTGCCACAATCAGCACGGTCACCCGTACATCAGCGGGATATAGTTGCTCATTCTGTCACAGCTGCATGGGCACATTAGTGCTCCGCACATCAGCAGAAGACGCTTGCTCGTTGCACATTCAGCACGGTCACATCCGTGTGCTGACACTTCATCAGCGGGATATGTTTGCTCATCTGCATGGGCACATTAGTGCTCCGCACATCAGTGCTCCGCACATCAGCAGAAGACGCTTGCTCGTTGCACATTCAGCACGGTCACATCCGTGTGCTGACACTTCATCAGCGGGATATGTTTGCTCATCCTGTCACAGCTGCATGGGCACATTAGTGCTCCGCACATCAGTGCTCCGCACATCAGCAGAAGACGCTTGCTCGTTGTCACAAACAATCAGCATGGTCACATCCGTGTGCTGACACTACATCAGCGGGACAGGCTGCCCCAACCTCGGACGCGAGGCGTGGTGCATTGTGTAGTCGGAGGACTACGTGCAACGAAGCGCGAAGCAGCTGCTTCTAAAGAAAAGAAGCGTGAGGACAGCTGCTTTACAGCGCAATTCAAGGTACACAGCGAAACGGAGGAAAAAGACGGAAGGGAAAAAAAAAAAAAACGAAAACGCGGGAAATCACAAGAAACCGAGAACTTCGGGAAGGACAAGGGGGAGAAGATAACAAACGTGCCATCACACTTGCGCTAAAGGGCCGGAACGGATTTTACTGTAACTGCCAAGCTAGGCCTCTGAAGAAGACCCGTGAAACAAGCGGGCATGAAAACCGGATGGATGGTGGTGTGGACGGTACGGCGGTGGCTGTCCAAACCCTCAGAACCGTCCAAATTCTGTGCGACCTAACGCAGCACTCACACAATTGTGCAGATATCGGTGCGTTCTCGGGGAGGATGTCCCGCCATAAGGTCCTGCTCTGTTGTCACTCGCCGTCACCAAGAGCACCGCGGTTGCTTTGTCTGCGTCGTGTGGAAAAGGACTGTGTTCGTGCACTTGTCTTAGCGCGTAGATCTTCAACTGACGTCGGAAAAAGGTTTCATTCGAACACTTTTTGCAGTGAATCTCGCGAGACTAATTTGTCCAACACTGAACGACCTCCTCCTCCGCTGTTCGAACGAGCTCCACGACGTGCAAAGCAAGCAACAGCATTCTCCTGCTACAGAAGTGAGAAGCCGCCGTTTAACGCACTACCGGCGATGGTACCGTGACAACCACTTTGCAGACAGCCACCTTCGGCCTGCTTTATCACGAGGCAGCACGCATTTGACCCGAGCAAAGAAGAGGCGCGTTCCGTACGGTCTCAGCTACCGTGGCAGTCTAATGGTGGCTAGTGTTTTGTGTTTTCTTCTTTTTTTTTTTAACAAAGGAGGCGTGTACAGACCGAAAGCTAGAGTATGTGCAAGAAAGACATGAGCTCCAGGAGAACTATAAGTGACGAACTTGGCGACCTTCTCGTTGGCCTGCAAATGTTGTCGAATGGCCGAACGAGGTCAAACAAACTTGGGGCAGAGGGGGGCGCCAAAGAAACTGGCGGAACTGCCGCAGTGAGTGGCTGCAGAATTCCGCGAAGCGCCATCGCTGCTTTCGACGACGGACACCGCAAAAGAAAAAAGCTCTGCGAAAGGAAAGAAAAGCACTCGGAGGCGTATGCCAGCCTTTTCCTACGTAACTCCGGAAGGCAACAACACAGCACCTTTACCTCCTTTGAGATTTCGCAACGAGTGTCGTCAAGTATTACCTACAAAGCAGGTGCTTATACAAAAAAAATACTCGAGGGGCTGCCTTGTGCTTACTTCGAAGGAGGCTAGAGTCTTTTTTGTTGAACGCTTACGCCCGCCACTAAACCCAGATTTACCTGTGTTTCGTGTGGGCTACAGCACATTTACCTCCTTTGATCTTTTGCAACTGGCAGCCTCCTCAAGTATTTCCTACAAAGCAGGTGCTTATACAAAAAAAGAACTCTTGGCGCGCGTTCGTCGTGGTGCAACTCATGGCACAGGGTTGCTGTTGTTGCTGCGGTAGCTAGTGGCAAATTCGTAGTCAGAATGGGCCCCCTCGTTTCCGCGGAGCGGCACGCCGAGAGTCAGGAGACGCAGTGCGGGTTTTGTGAAGCAAACGGTGACCCTCAAGTATCTTCCCACAAGGCAGGTGCATATTTGAATATTCAAAAACAGCATAAGGCAGGGCGTGTGGGTCCTCACTTGTATTCATGACACAAACTCCTCGCGATTCCTTTTGCAAGAGAGATTACGCAAGGTTTCCCAAGCCAGGGGGTGTAGAAAGGTACGATGTTCTTCTTTGCATGATGTGCGACGGAGAGAAATGGAACTGCCGGAGTTGCCCGCGCTGCACAGCATGCACAGACGTCAGTTGCAGGCAACGGGCGGGGAGACCATATTACTTGCTGCCGTGCACCGGCAAAGCACTTGGCAGAATATCCACGCACGCAGTACCAGTCCCCCTCCCAATCAATGGGGTTCTCTCATCCCGGACTGGAACAGGTAGTGTCCCTGGGTGTACGAGGACAGCGAAAAATGCATATCCTGACGCACCTACCTAACAGCTTACCAAATAAGAACGAAAGCACATCCTAAACGACCTGTAGTCAAGCTTGCGGCTACACAGCGACGCAGTGCCGTAAGAACGAGGACACATAACTTCCAGCCAGATGACTGGAGTTAGCAATAACTACCATCATGGTCGCTTCGCTTGGTGGGCACGACCACGTAGTGTGATCGAACTACTGGTCGATTGCAGCGCAATCGCTGCCAGCAGGCTGCCTTGTGATATGCCAGCATGACCTGCCGGTAGTAGCAGCGATCTGTTATGCCTAGACCAGTTCATAAACAACAACGGGGGTGTGCTGTTGCCCGGAAGGGGGTGGTCCTGAAAAGTCTATTCGCAACGAGCTAGTGCGCTTCTACACGAGCCAACGAAAGACCCGCGCACTTCCGCCGCTCGCTCCTCTACGCGTCCACCTCGACGTACTCACGAATGCTGCTAGTGGCTTGGCTGACAATGATATTTATTTTTCCATACCAAGTTGAGGGATCGTTTTTTCGGAGGCTTTCTTCCCACCCAAGGTCCGATCGCTCGACTTCAGTGATATGCGCAAAGCCCCTCCGGAAAAAAGGATCCACCGCGACTCCACCGGCATTCTTGCGTTTTGCGCCGACTTTCGGTGTTCTGGCCAACACCGAAAGAGGGCGGAGGTGGCATCCCTTCTTCGTGTACTTCCTCGTGAAACAGCCTAGCTAGGACACTTCGGTATTGCAACCCAGCGGCAGCAATCGTGAGACATTGAGTGGGACATTCACATTCACGTTCACGTTCTCACGCGCAAGTTTTTTGGAAAGGGTCGAACTTCAAGCTCTAGTCCTTCTTGTTCGTTTCTTTTCTGATTCTGACAAATAGGCGGGGCGGTGGGGCATCTTAGCTGCATGTTTAGACAGTAGTTGGGGTGGGTGGCTTGCTCCAGGGAATTGTCACAGCATGCAAAGGATAACCTCCTCAGCCTGGCGCAGCAGCTGGATTAGGCCAGGGCCGTTCAGGACTGACATGCGCAGCAACCCCCTTCTTTTAGAGTTAAAGTTCGCTTGAAATTCCGGGGTTTTAGGGTCTCCGTATGACCGTTCATGAATGGGTTCTCTTAGAGCAAGAAAGGGCTATGTGGTTACGGGTTGTATATTTAGTGCTTTTGTTCGTGTACCGGGGAAAGCCCCCTACAATGCTGTGCGTTGCGCGCTTCGCTGTGCAGCAGAGCCACCGGTTACGAGTCGTGGTTTCCGATTCGTTTGTGGGTGTCGGTTGCTCGACTTCACACTTGTTGTTTGACCCAGTTTCGATTAGAATCTTGATCAAACGCACTGCTTCCGTCTTTTCAGCCTTCGCTGCACGGCAACCTGCAAGATTGCAAGCACGAAAAAAAGCGTCGAGATGCGGCGCATCATGCGGCGCATCATTCGGCGCTTGCGATAGGCACACAAGCCTGTAGAGGCGGTTAGCCACAGCGCACAAGCGGACGCGTTGTAGCGCTAGCAGCGGATGTAATGTTAATGAGCTGGTCAAGCGTATCCACCAACAACGACAACAGTGCTAGGACGAATCGTATTCGCACGAAAAGACAAGTCAGAGGTGCCACGTTCGCACGAAAAGACAAGTCAGAGGTGCCACGGCGCTTGCGATAGGCACACAAGCCTGTAGAGGCGGTTAGCCACAGCGCGCGCAAGCGGACGCGTTGTAGCACTAGCAGCGGATGTAATGTTAATGAGCTGGTCAAGCGTATCCACCAACAACGACAACAGCGCCAGGACGAATCGTATTCGCACGAAAAGACAAGTCAGAGGTGCCACGTGTGTGCTTACTTACACGGCATTTGTTGAGCGTGCACCCAACACTAAACACAAATGTATATGTGCCACGTGTGAGCTCCAGCACATTCTCTTCCTGTGTAGTTCGCAACAGGCGGCCTCCGCGAGTATCATTCACTCGAGACGTGCGTGCTGAAACAAACGAAACCGCAGAGATCAACCGAAGTGTGCGGTCATTTCCCGTTGTTTATTTTTCTGTACTCCCTGACTTGGATCGTTTCTTTCATGCAGGTCGCACGCCTTTGCTATTTCTAGAGAGTGGTTGTATTTTTGCTGCAAAGCAAAAGAGCAGACCCCCACAAATCTAATGGGGGGAAAAAGATCTATTGAATAATCCGGCAAAAGCTTCTGAGCTCGTCACTCGCACAACCGCGGATGATACTAGTAATGACAGGGGGGAGAAAAGTGAAGACAGTGCTGATCGTTCTCACTTTCAGCTGAATCCAAAACGCAAGTGAAAACGCCACGGTTTGCGGCGACGAGCTTACTACTACTTCCTTCAACATTTCATGATTGGCAGCATAGCCCCCCATTGCTGACGCTTACGCCCAGCATTAAACCTTCATCCTTGTGTTTCGTGTGGGCTGCGGCTTATTCCCTCCTTTGAGGTCTTGCAACTGGCGGCCTCCTCGAGCTTTTCCTACAAAGCAGGTGAACATTCAAAAAACAGTGTGGCGCTTCCTTTTGCTTGTGCGCACGAATGGTCGCCTGCGTTCGTAGGCCGCATGTAGTACGTTGCGACTACTAAGCTCGAGTACCAACATCCCGATGTTGACACAAAAAGACAGGCGCTTCGTTCTCTTGATCAACCGCCCAAACGACCGGCCTACCGCTTTTTGCGTCATATATTTGTTGGTGTGTTTTCAGGTTCAAAGCACCGGCAGTTGTGAGTCACCGGTTGACCGTTGAGGCTGTGGGGGCGTCAGACCATTTTGTAAGCTCTGAAAATACTCAAAGGTGCTGCCTACCCATTTTGAAGGTACTGGCGGGATTTAATGTTTATAGGCAGAACACCTCTCATGCATGTTTGAAGCTGGCACCAAGTCTTCTTCGAAGAAATGCGTTGCCTTGTTGTGAAGAATGAGCACCAGGGAAGAAATGAACCGAAAAACAAGTGAAAATGTTGTAAGACTCCGTAAATTGGGGAATGAACCCATGAGCCTTCTGTTTTTTTCGTTCCTGTGTAGACGAGCCGATGCACTCTACTGCTGGCATCGCAGGCAACTTTGTATATTCCGGGTACGCACGTGGTTCGTGCTGCCTGTAGGTTGCCGTTCGAAGCTCTGCCCTCAGTAGGAATGCAGCTCTAAGGCAATTGCAAAACCAACAGGCCGGGGCTCCAGAAGCTGACCGCCTTGTTCTTGTTGCGGCAAGTGTCCTCGGTTGGTGCGTCCTGGTGGTCGGCTTACGGGAACGTAAAACTCAAAAACGGGTTCGGTCCTTCCCGGGGACTTTGCACAGCTGCCTAGTCCGCCGGTACTTCAACACGTGCAACAGCGAAGTTTCACGTTTGCTAGCATTGGTCCGTCTCTGAGGTGACTACTCAGGTGTTGAAGACGAAGAGTGAAGCGGAATCGTAGTCGAGCGACAGGTTCTTGACCAAGGTCAGCTAGTTGCGGCTGGGCTCTCCGTATTCGAACGGGAGAGAATAGAAAGGGAATTGCCAGTTGCTGCGGTTAGCGGTGCTTCTAGTGGAGGCAGGCGGCTCGCGCATGGCTAGCCGGGTCTACTGCTGCCGCGGGGATTGCCGCTAACGAGCGCCATCAGGCTCTAAATCAAGCCCTTGCGGCTTGTAAACGTAGGAAGGGGGGGATCGCCTGTTGCTGAAGTCGATGATGCTTCTAACGGAGGGAGAGCGGCCTGCATGGCGAATGCTGCAGCCGGGGAATGGTGCAGGAATGCCGCCGAAGAGGGCTGCACGATTGCTGGTCTCACGGGACACGAGCGTCGACGCAGGCGCGCATGCCAACGGGGAGCCGGCTGCAGCAGGGAAGGGTGCAAGAACGCCGCCGACGGAGAACCTGCACATTTTACGGCCGCCGCAGGTGTGCACGGCTGGGTCTTGGCGGGGGGTCTAAATCAAGCCCGAGACCGTCGTTGCGGCTGGGCTCTCCGCACTCGAACGGGAGGGAGGAGAAGGGGTTGCTGTGGTTGACAGTGCTTCTCGAGGTGCGCATGCCAACGGGGGAGCCGGCTGCAGCAGGGAAGGGTGCAGGAACGCCGCCGACAGAGGACCCGCACGTTTTACGGCCGCCGTAGGCGGAGACCGCCATTTTGCTATGGCGGAGCCCCTCGTTTTCGAGACGTGCCTGTGTTTCGAAACAGTCGGTCCGCCTTCACGTCCGTCGGCGCCGTTTTCGAGCAGGCCCACACCTCAGTCGGTGTGCACGGCTGGGTCTTGGCGGGGGGTCTAAATCAAGCCCGAGACCGTCGTTGCGGCTGGGCTCTCCGTACTCGAACGGGAGGGAGGAGAAGGGGTTGCTGTAGTTGACAGTGCTTCTCGAGGTGCGCATGCCAACGGGGAGCCGGCTGCAGCAGGGAAGGGTGCAGGAACGCCGCCGACGGAGGACCCGCACGTTTTACGGCCGCCGCAGGCGGAGACCGCCATTTTGCTATGGCGGAGCCCCTCGTTTTCGAGACGTGCCTGTGTTTCGAAACAGTCGGTCCGCCTTCACGTCCGTCGGCGACGAGTCGGTGTGCGCGGCTGGCTCTTGGCGGGGGTCTAAATCAAGCCCGAGACTGTTCTCGTCGAGCGGTCGGTGGGGGCGCCGTTGCGGCTGGGCTCTCCGTACTCGAACGGGAGGGAGGAGAAGGGAGACTGCCCGTTGCTGTAGTTGACGGTGCTCCTCAGGGAGGCAGGCGGCGCGCGCATGGCGACGGGAGACCCGGACCGGCTGGCCGCTGGGTGCATGGCGCTCCGGGGGGATTGCACCTGCCGCAGGCTTGCGATGGGCACCGGTTTGCCGTGCTCGATCTGCGCCAAGCACTCGGTCTGGATCATGTAGTCGGTTTCGAGCGCCTCTTGGGCCCCCACGCTGCCAGCTCGGTCGCCGTAGAACTCGTCCTCCATCGGGTTCGGCTTTTTGAACCCTCCCTTCCCTGCCATCTCGATGGCCACGTCGCTGTGGCTCACGGGCGGGTACGCGCCCTGGTGCTCCAGGGCGTCCCCTGGGGGCGGCAGAGCCTTGATCGGCTCGCCCTTCGGCGTCTGGTTCGGGACGCTGTCGGGGGCGCTTTTCGCTTGCGCTTTCGAACCGCCGCCGCCGCCGCCGCCGCCGCGACCCTTGCAGAACCACAGCAACAGCAAGACCAGCAGGATCAGGCAGCACCCGACGAGCAGCCCGATGACTAGCCACAGCCAGCCTGGCACCCCAAGCCAATCCTCGCCGTCGTCGTCGTCGTCGTCCTCCTCGGCTTCCTCCTGCGGACAGCAATCAAAGCTGTACACAGGGTCGACCGGGTCTGGGTCCCGTGTTGAAAGCGTGAGAGTCTCGGTAGGTGTAGTCGTAACTGTCAGACTACCAGTAGCGGTCACAGTCAACGTGGGGTCGTCCACGGCGAGAGTGGCAGTTACAGTTGGGCATAAACAGCCCACGTTTATGCTGAGGGTCACGGTCGTGATCAAGACCCCGTCCGTTTCGACGGTGAAGCCGACGAAAAGCGCGGGGAAGGCGGCGAGATCCTCCTCGAACTTGCGCTGCGAGCTGTCGAGCAGCAAGCGGCTAAAGACGGTGTCGCCCGACCACGAGCTGTTGACGGCGAGCACGAACTTCCACAGCAGCCGACCGTCGGCCTGCGCCGCCTGTTCTTCCTCCAGCGTTTCTTCCGACGGCGCGGCGGGGTCGTAACACACGTCTGGCTCACCGTCGCGCACCCAGCAGAAGAATCGGACGGTGGCCTCGGACTCGAGGATAGACGACACCGATTCGGCCACCTGGGCCAAAGCGGCGTCTGTGATGTTTTCCGAGGTCACGTTCGCGAGCACCGTGATGTTCACGTCGTGGACTTCCTGGGCCCCCGCGGCTCCGATCTGGGTCGCTGCGACGAGGAGCACGACCAGCCAAGGCGAGACATCCTGCCGGCAGCCGGTCGCCTGTCCCTTTTGCGCTCGCATTTCTCTTTCACTTCTTGTCCTCCCCCACCCCTTACCTATGGACGGCGTGTGTTGAATGCTGCGTGAAACGAACCCCCACAGGCCATCAGAACACTGTGTCGCCGGTCGAGCACACTACTACGAGAGGTACAGACATGAGTGACGGGGGGGCAAAAGGGTTTTAGCGTGGAACTGGTTCTGGGTGGAATGGTTGCTGGTCCTAGAACCAGAGCAGCAGCCGTAGCGAGTTGCGCCGAGGCGAAAGGCACGTTCAGAGTCACACGCAGGGAAAGGCTGGCAACTATCAGCAACGGCCATCCTGGCGCGGCGTGCTTTGGGACTTGGCGCTTGCGCTAAACACGCGCCGGGAAGACGACCCCGGCTTGTCAGTGAGACCTGGGCACATTGTCAAATCTGGGCCTGAAAACTGATTCCGTGTATGATAATCGTACCTCACTGGTCTGTGTGGGTGAAATTGTGTGAAAACTTCACTGGGTTGTGAGTTTTTCTTGTTACGGTGTCTCAGGTGCCTTGTTTGACGGTCCCTCGGGTGGTGAGCCAGCCGCAGGACATATCTAAACCTGTCGACAAACACAATTGATGGACAAGCCTGGTGCCCGCCTCCTGCTGTAATTCCAGCACCAATAGCGTATATTAATGCTGCTGCTGTTCAAACGCTCGTAGTCGGATCCAGAGCTCAGGTTGCGAGGTTGCGAGGTGGCCCAGTTTGCTGGGCATCAGTGTACTGCTGGCATTCAGAGGCCGGAATTGCGGACGGGGTTGGCTATTGAGGTAGCTGAGTCTCAAGCTTTGCAAGCCACAGTTGACCGCCACACGCTCTTGCCCGCCCCGGAGCGCGTATTATCTTCCGCCCGAGCCACTCGTTCCGAGATCCGCGTCTTCAGCAAACTTCGGACGAGTATTTCCCATTCGCCATCTCGCGTTTGTTCCTCGCGTGTTGGTTTTTCACCTAGGACTTTCACCTGTTGTGCTTGTGTCTTGTCGTGTACGGTAGACCCGCATGACCTCACGTTGGGATTCGGTAGTTACAGCACTTTGGATCCCTTCGGTTCTTTGTCTGGCAGCTTTTGTCGAGCATTTCCTTCCAAGCTGGCGCTTTTTCTTCGACGCGCGGGTACCCGGCTCGCGACGAGCAACGAAAAGATGCAACGGAAACGAATCACGTTCGGCAATACATCTGCTTCCGGGAAGCATCAAAGAAAAGAAACAAGGGAAGTGAAGCAGATACACAGTGCGCAGCAGAAGACGCAGCAAAAAAGCAGAACGAATTGACCCGCGCCGGAGAGGTTGTTTGGTGAGGATGCCCTCAATACAGGCGTCGAGCATGCGGAGCGGCACACCATTTCGGACGAAGAAGCCACCCATACACGAAAGCACGGGTTGGGGCTTTGGCTTGACTTATTGTTGACAAACCGTGGAAAATGTCGGTTAGTGGGGCGGGGAAACTTACAAGCGCATGAGGTTCTTGGTGCACACAGATCCTGGCGCGCAGTCGGGTCTCCTTTAACAGCCAAGAATTGGGGCTTTGCTTTTCATTTTTTCGTAGCAACAATGCTTTGTAGACACGAAAGAGAACGCTGGCAGCGTGTTTGGGAGAAGATTCGCCTAACGATCATATTCACTCACTATCAATCACTAACAGGCTAATCCTCCCCCGGCACGTACAAACGAAAGTTTCGAATCGCTGGTTGCGAAGTGAAACCCCGAGGTCCCATGGATGTGCATGCTTTGGCATCAGCCTCCTAGTCCGATCCTAGCCATCCCAAGCACGAAATAATACGCATCACGTCCCGTCCTGATGGGGACAGGAGGTTGGTATGTTGCAACAACTTCGAAGGCTGTCGGAATGGCGCCAGTCATCGGGACGGTATAGGCAATGCGTTCGGCGTTGCCGCAGCAGCAATAGGACCGCTTCCTCTCTTTGCCTTCAGGAAGGGCGGCGGATGCCTGCCGTATCCAGACATCGGCAGGACGCTTTATTCGAGCTTTGAGAGGAGAGCTTTAGCTTCGTCCTGTTCGTCGCGCTCGACTTGAGTCTTGGCCGTGAGGGAAGTGCAGGTCTTGAGCCATTTCACCGCTGCGCTTTGCTGGTTGACTGCCATGTACGTTTGCCCGAGCATTAAGCTGTTGGCAATCATGGACGGATCCAGCTTTTGGGCTCGCAGCAGGTGAGGGATGGCCGCGTCGTATGTTGACGTCGGCGGTGTACCGAACAGGGCCTTGGCGGCCTGCCGCATGGCCCAAGAGATGCCGGCTATGTTGTAGTGCCACGCGCCCAGCAGGTGCTGCGTGGCCGCATCGTCCGGATTGAGCTCCGCCGCCTTGTCCGCCCGCTCTTTGATCACGAACGAGTTCGCCACCTGCTCCTTCGTACCGGACAGCTGCCCGAGCTTCGACAGCAAGATGGCCTCCCATTTGGGCCCCTCGGCGACCTCCGGGTGCAGCTTGCGGCAGATCCCGGCGGCGCTGATGCCCTCGGCGTACAGCGCTTTTTTGGCGTCCTTCTCCGCTTCCGGCAGCGCGCCGGCCGCGTCGTAGCACGCCCGCGCGAACCACCACAAAACGGCGGGTTCCGCACCTTCGGCGACGTGCGGCTTGAGGTGGTTGTGCAGCTCCACGTGCTCGCCGTCGGCGTAGAGGTCGTCGGCGCGCGCCAGCACGTCGGCACCGGCCTGCGCGCCGGTCGGCGGCAGCACCGAAGGGGGGTGCGCGGGGTTCAACGCTGACGCCCTAGACGGATGCTCGGCGATCGCTGCGGCCGTCATCGGCGGCGTCTCGGCGGCCCGCTGCTGCTCCTGCTGCTGCTGCTGGTGCAGCGCCTCGAGCTCCTTCGGGTCGGAGAAGTACAAGAAGTACAGCCGGATCTCGCCGACTTGGACCTGCTGCTCGTCGAACAGCGGCACCCACTTCGTCCCGTTCATCAGCCCGATGCTGCCGAAGGCCACCAGAGCCTGCGGCGACGCCCGCCAGAGCTCGACTTTGGCGTCCCCCGATATACCCGGGAAGTCGTACGTGACGTTGAACGCTCCGGTCGCCGACGTCTTGGTCTTGAACTTGTACTGGCCGGACACCACGCGGACGTAGAGCGTCTCCCCGACCAAGTCGTCGTGCAGGCCGTTGATTTGCATGACGTGCACCCTCAGCTTGCTGTCGAGCGCGGTGAGCCAGTCGCTCAGCCCTTCGTTTTTTTCGGTCCTCCCGAACCCCGGCAGCGCCTTCAGTGCGGCCGACAGGTACCTGCGGACGCTAGTGCCCCAGTCTTCGATTCCCCGCCACCGGCTCGGCGAGTCCTCGGACGGGTCGAAGTTCGGGATCAGGTCCTTCGCGGGCGGCGTTTCGATGTGGTACCGGTCGCGCATGGTCTCCCTGTTCTTGTGGAACTGCGCCCACTCTTCGAAGTGCCGCGCCTCGGCCGGGATCGGCTCGAGAGCCGTCGGCAGCGGCCAGAGGTACTGCTTGACCTTCTCCTTGAACAGCCGGTGCAGCACGCGCCTCCAGTTCCACACGAACGCCATCGCCGGGTGGAAGTAGCGCTGGCGCAACACGGGGATCTTATAGTACAACGGGAACAACAGGTACGAGCCGACCGCAGCGCAGAGGAAGCCGATCTTCCAGAGCCAGAAGGGGAGGCCGAAGAAAAAGGCGTACACGGCACCCATGATCAGGAGGTGGTAAAGCAGAGACGTGACGTCGCGGTCTCTCCACATGACGATGGCTATGCCGGCGTCGATCAGCTCGTTGAAGAAGTCGCACCAGAGGCAGATCACGTAGTACCGCTCGCCTCGGCCCATCGGACTCGCCAGCGACGTCGGATGCTCAATCATCTCCTTCAGCTGCGGCATGGTGTCCCGCAGCTTCGCGAGAGGGACAGTGGACCTCGGCGGCAACGGCCTGTCTATCGACCAATCAAGCTTCTGAGCAAAATGGATCCCTTCGAATGCTATCTTGCGCTTGGTCCAATACAGCAACCACGCGCACACTGCAAACACCATCGTGTCCAGCCCGTTCGTTGTGTAGAAGTACAGCAGGAAAAATATGACAAGCTGCGTGGCGGAGGCAAAGGGCTTCTCCCACATGAACCCGTCGATCAGCCAAAACATGATCACCAGCGCTCGATACGCCACGGATACCAATTTCTTAGCCGACGCAGCGACCTCGAATAAATCTGCTGTGTTTTCCTCGCTCTCGGACTCGTGCGGAACGGCGAACAGCTCCGCGGTTGCAGACACGTTGTACATCCACATGACTTTGATGAAGCCGTATTGCTTGACCCTGTGCTTCTCCTTGTGCCGGAGCGACTCAGGACACACCAGTTCAATCCATCCTTCAAATTCGTTTATGCCGCCGCCGACTTTGATCGTGCAGTCACCGATCGGGTCGTCTTTTTTCGTAATGTCCTTGTCCATCACCGACAGGCGCACCGTGTCTTTTTCGGCGACTGCATCGAAGACAAACTGCTCGTTCCACTCCGGGTTGCCCGTCTTCCATTGAATGTCGGTCTGCCGCTCCTGGAGGCTTTCGTTCTTGCTGAAATAGATCTTCACGAATGGGTCTCCTTTCGAATCGGGCAGGTCTCTAGCCTCGATAATCTTGATGCAGCACTCGCCCTTCTTCGTGTACTTCAGGGCGGGCTTTTTGTTCCTCCTCGCCAGCATCTCACCCCCCCTCCCACGTTCTTTAACAAAACACGGGGGTGGGGGTGGAGGATGGTGCCTCGATAGGCGGCGAAGGGAGCCTGTTTGTGTCGGTGTTTTGCGTCCTTTTGATCTCCATACAAGTAGCACATAATGAAGCACGGATTTCCCAACCTTGGCCCTTGCATATACACGGTGAACTCCTACAGGAGTTGAGGTTAGAATGCAGAATATCTGCAGCAACGGCCTGCATTAGTCAATAGGTGACTACCTCTACCGTGTCATGCTTCAAGCAGAGGGAGTCAAAGACGGCGTGGAGTGGAAACTGAGGAATATCGTGTGAGAACCCGCCTTTCGGGTGGGGATCGCCACGTGTGTTGCACCCGAAAAGCATGGTGTACTTCGCGCCCTGGTTGCCGCGAATTAAACCGAAACCAGCCCTTCGCCCGAATAGCGGGGTGGCCCTACTTGGAAGGATCCACTTCGGCACTGAAGGTGTATCCCATGGGCGCTAAGTCTATGCAATGCAGAGCCCCCTGTCAATAATGCTGCTTCAAAAGCCTTGGATCATTTGCGTCCGTGTGCCCGTGTCCGCAGCCGTGACCAAAGCTCCTGACTATCTCTGCAACTCGAGGGGAAAACTACGAAGAGGAAGACTGGTTCCGGGCTACCCGGGCTACCGCGGTTTAGCCACATTGCAGAGAAAGCAGCTTCCGTTTTCCTTTCGGCGGCAGCTATACTCGTCTCCAGCGACGCAAAAGAAGAAGAAGAAGTCGGAGTAAGGATGGGTGTGGTTTAGTGTCGCCCGAGGAGGGGTATCCCGGGCGCCGCCGTTCTCGTTGGACCGTTGGAGAAACGCGTTGACGAAAGGAAAGCGGCGAGTGCCTGGTGGTCCTGCCTCACGGCCAGAAGAGCAGAGCCCTGCATCTGACGGTTCTACGATGCACGGCGATGGCTGACGTAAGTCGGCCAATCGGGTACATGCTGGACAGGCCATGTTAGCCAACGCTTTACACGTCCAAGTGATGTAGACCGCAGTGGACTACAGAAAGGCACGCAGGGTTGAAGCAAGCTTGACACCGCGCGAACTGTGATCGAACCTCGACAAGTTCAAAATCCGAAGGCGGATACAACAGATGGTCTAATATATCAACAATACTGCGGCACGGAAACCGTTCCAAGTTGTCAAGTGGGAACTGCTTGACGTGATGTCGACATGCTTTCCTGTCATGCGATGGTCGTTGCAGCTATATTCACGATACGAGGCCTTGGTTTCCGATGGCGTTTTCGTCAACGGTTGCAATCTTGCGGTCGCCACTCTGCCCGTGTTACCACTTGGTTACCGATGCGCTATGGTCCGATTACTGCTGCTTGCTTCCGCGTGACTTGGGGCCGGGCGGGGGGGGGGTCAGCATTAGCAACACACCCTCCGACACAGCTTCGACGTGTGGTCGCAGTGTATCCAGTTACTCAGCACATCAAGAAAATGAAGCCAACACACCAAACGGGCCAGGGCAGACCTCGGACCAGCCACTGCCACGGTAGACCGACGTCTAACGACCTCCTTAACATGACCTCTGCGAGGAAATGCATAGTTTAGGAAGAGCTTCGCCTACCAGAAAGAAAGGGCCTGCGCCAAACAAAAAAGAAAGCAAGGCCACAGGATGGAGAGGGCGGGGTGAAAGCTCTACGACGGGGTGCCAAGCAAATAAATTGCTGGGTTGAGGCCTACTTGGGTTCAGTGCTTCTAGGGACGGAAGAAAAACGTGTAAACGGAGTTGACTCACAAAGAAACTTGCGAGAAAATGAAGAATTCTTCACGAAAAGGGCCAGGTTTGGAGGGAACAGTTGAGTGTCGCGAAGCGTCTTTTTCCTCTTTGAGGTTTCTCACGAATATGAGGGGTCGGTCCTTCGAGGGCCTCCGGGTCCCGCGATCGTGAGCAGCATGAACTCCAGAGATCTAGTCAACTTCTTTTGTATAAGCACCTGCTTTGTAGGAAATACTTGAGGAGGCTGCCAGCTGCAAAAGATCAAACGAGGTAAATGCGCTGTAGCCCACACGAAACACAGGTAAATCCTGGTTCGTCAGTGGCGTTAGCGTCCAACAAAAAAAGACCCACTTTGTAGTTGTATTGTTTCTCCCCCTCCAGCCTCCTTCGGCAGCCCCTCGAGTATTTCCACAGAATTAACAAAAGCCCTGGAGGAGGCACCAGCTGCCCACCCAAATACGTGGCGACTGGGCATTGCTGAAAGCTGGCCAGACACGCAAAATGCTCTTTTGCCGTCGTCAGCCCAATAAATGCGTTGTCTCTCATCGCTGAGGCAACGGATTCGAAGCGCGCTGCCGACGCGTCCCAGCAAAATCAATACGGCGGATACTCACTTTGCATCATGCTGGGAGGGTAGCTCGTCGGTGTCCCCATCATGTACGGGTCGTGGAGTCCGTCGACCGGGCCATAGTACTCCTGCACTTGGGGTGGATACCCCTGGTAGTACCCGGACGAGTAGTATGCAGCTTCGTACGCCGGAGGTTGGAACTCTGAGGGCTCCTGCGGTCGCATGCCGTGGGGAGGTGGGGGCGGGGCGAGAGCCGTGGTCCCCAGCGACTTCGCGTGCTCGGACGTGCTGGTGGGGGCTGGCTGGTCGGCTGCGTCCTCGTGGGAAGACGAGCAAGCGGCGCCTTTCGGGGAGCCGTTGTGAGGGTTGCGGCCCCGGGCCTTGTCGCCGGGAGCCGTGCCGTTTTTTTGATTGGGCAGCGGAGGGGCGCTGGGCGCGGGCGGCTGGCTGTTGGAAGGAACGGGCGGAGGAGGAGCGTAGGGGGCGGCATACGGACCCAAGTTGGGCTGGTTGTGGCTTCGCCACTGTGCATCAAACGGAGGCGCATGTGGTTGGTGGTGAGGAGGAAGAGGTGCAGCCTGATGAAACACATGGTGACTATGACGTGCATGGTGCTGGTGCTGATGATGAAACTGATGCTCAAGATCGTGCGGATGGTGGTTATGGTGGTGATGATGGTGCACATGGTGGTGGTGGTAGTGATGGTGCTGCGACGTGTTGTGGCTGATGTGATGCGGGTTCGGACTCGGCCCTCGAGCCGGGAGAGTCCCATTGGGCGGTAGAGAAGCCTCGCAGTGCGGCTGCGGCCCGTGCGGGGAGTGTACGGGTAAATGGTTGGAATTGACTGGCGGACGCCTCCCCCCTGGATACTGCCATCTCTGACGATCCAAACCGGGCGGGGGAGGCTGGGTGTAACCTTGGCTCATCGGGGTCTCGGGATTTCTCTGCACGCACGGGTCTTGGACGGGAGGATACCCTTTGTCGAACGCGCCACGCGGCGCAAAAGATGCCGGAGGCAGCATTCCCTGCGGAGCCTGCCCGTTTGGAAACATAGGTTCCACCGGACCTGGCGGCGACAGTTCCCTTGGCCGGGATCCTGGACTAACTGATTCCCATTCTTCCACGTGCCAGTACACGCACCCTCCATTGAACCTGCAGTCCTCTAGCCGGGCGTGCCGGCACCACTTCGGCTTTTTGTTGGTGCTCACTTCACTGACGACCGGGCTAACTACGCTTGGGTGGTCGAACTTGCACTTCTCTCCCAGGCGGCATTTACCTTTGTACCAATGCCGACACACGTTTTCCATAACACGCCCCTTCCCTCCCCGCTCCCCTGGCCCCGGCCCAGGCGCCGCCCCTCCTTCGCAGTGTACTTCGTCAGAGAGCGGCCGGGAGACCTTTCCTCCTCGCAAGGGGAGGTGGCGCCGTCTCCTGCGGAACCTTCTCGCGCACGGAATTTCCCCTGGGAGGCCGCAGCAATGCGATGTCACTATTCTTGTGGTCGCTTGACGTGCACAATTGATGAGGAGATGGCAGCTGCTGCTTCGTTTCTTAGTCGCCGGGTGGGCCAGCGCTGGAGCGTCCACAACGGCTCTGGAATAACCGCAGGGTGCTGGCACCAGAACTTGTGTTCACTGGCAGGTGTAGATACCCATCCTTTGCTTTGACATCGTACCAAGTACACATCGAAGCCCTTTCTCTTCGCTACCTTCCAGGCAAGAGGGAAGCATACAATAATGTGGTCAGCACACAGCGCAAAGAAATGCAAGTGTATCCTCTTTCTTTCATTTCCGCAGCGTCTTATTTATTTCTTGTGTTTGCTTTTTTCGTTGACGGTATTTCTGGGGTGAACTATTCATGGTGCGACAGAGCCCTCCCTTCCTCCAACTGGCAGTTAATTACTTTGTTCAGCTGCCAACTTGATACGACTGGCGTCTAAGTGAAGTCTCGGAGACTCCGGGTGATCTCCTTCAAACGGGGCACAGGATTGTTGGTACTAAAAAACTGGCGTGCGTCGGACCCGACGTACCATGGCTCCTTCCTATAATTCGCCGCTTTTTTTTTTCGCATGCAGCGGAGTAGTCTGGAGTCAAAAAAGCGGGTGTTACACCCGCTTCTCGCGTGTGCCGAGTTTCGGGGAGTTTCGGGAGATTTCGGGAATCTTCGGGGAATCTCCTTTGTGGCGACCACTTTCCCTGCAGCCGGCGGGAGGGGGCTACATGATTATGGCCCCAATTTGCATAGAGCGGCCCTGTGTTTGGCTATGCCCCACAGCAACAACCCGAGCACGACCAGCAGAAGAGAGCTCGGGCCGCTCCCCCTTCAACTCCAGCTTCTGAGGTCGGACCTCTGATTTTTCATGCGCAACGGTTGTTCCGGAAACGGCTTTCCTTCCGGACAACTGCACTCGGGGCACTGTTTAACAAAATACGAAAAGACAAAAAAAACAGGCGAGAAGAACGCAAATACAACTAACTAGACAAATACAATACTGGCACATTGATGATGGCGGGGGAAACCGTAGGCAGAGAAGCAAGATGGGTGAAGAAGGTGCACCGGATGACCGGTGCTTGTGTAAACTGAACGTTCCGGACTCGGGTCAATTTCTGTGGAAACCTCAGCTCCCACTTTTCTTGCACACTGCCAGACAATACAACCAGCCACCGGAAGCGTTACCGACCCGTTACAGTCAACGATAGTCCACTACACTACCGGCAAAAGCTGGTAGAACAGAAGCTTTTGTAGGTTGGGTGGTGCACCGACGGGAAGTCGTGTGCCACCACTGTATCGAGTCCTGTTCCATCCGCGCACTGCTGCTATTGCCAGCGTCGACCCAGTGTCAGAGGCTGGATACCAGTCCGGGAAACAGACCGGGAACAAGCCACGCAAAGTGACTTCCAGGTGCCACCCCTGGTGCTGAGTTCAACAGAGGCTAGAAGGGGGGACTAAAACTTGGCTAAATGTTTAGGCAGAACGTTGCTGCGGGAGGGGGGGGGGGGGGGGGGGGAGGAAAAAAAGTACAACGACAAAAATGGGGGTTCTTCACTTTTTGGGACAGCGTCGTGTTCTCTGTAGATAGGATTGCCCTTGACTTTCTGCTTCTTGTCACTTCTTAGATGCACCCTTGTAATTTCACATTTAACGGTTTTGACAGTAAGTTTGCTGCAGGATTCTGAAGTCTCCGAGTGACTTTCGTCGAATGCGTGGGACGTAATCTTGAAGCGTGCTGCATTGAAACGTTTTGCGGGCGGGGACACACTGTACTCTTTTGCGGCCCTCTGGGCTATCTTGTTACTCGCCTTGCTTGTTCTTTCTTTGGCTAGCCAAGTTCAGGACCTTTGCGACGCGCCTCGTTTGCGCAGCACGTTCGCTTCCTTTGTAATCTGCTACTGGCGACCGACTCAAGCATTACCTGTAAAGCAGGTACTTGCTCGCAACGAACAAAAGAGCAACATCGCATAGGAAGAGAAAGAGAACCAGATAGAGTTATACTCCACCCACGCAAGCATGACGGTGTCCGAGGAAGGGAGGGTGCTGGAGAAGCCGCCGAACGGACGGCGCGATCCGACTTCGTATGCAAAGGCAAGTGGTACGTCCGCTTAGTCGCACGCCCACGCGGTAGACATCCGCAGCGACTTAAGACGTGAGTCCGGGGCGCTCGTCGCAACACTTCTGGTCGAACCGCTGACTTGCAGAAACAGTCCGGCTCTTGTTTCTCACACGTACGCCAGTCCCCCTTCCTAAAATGCGCAATGTCTCTTTAGAGTGTGTCGTGACAGTGCGGCACACTAGTAATACGAGCCGGCAGTTCTACGATACGGCGAGCTGTGTGGCAGTAGTTAGTTGTTTGTTGCGTGCGAAACCCATGTGAACTGGGACTCTGTGTATCCCCGCCCGCACCTCGTTCTCCGTCTCGGTTTTTGTTTTGCTTGTGCGTGTGCCGGCTGATGGAATTCTCCCCTTCTGTTTCCATCTTGTCTCTCAGGCTAGAGCTGGCCAACAGGGTAGAAATACTCGGAGGGGTCGCCCGTTGCTTATTTTTTCGACGGAGGCTACATGGCAGGAAACAACCCAACTACAAATGGTTATTTTGTGTGAACGCTTACGCACTTTGTGCGTGCCGGTTGCCGTCTACGTCTTTTTTAGCCTGCACGTCCGTTCAACACGTGGTTCGGTAGTTACAGCACTTGGGATCCCTTCTGTTCTTTGTCGGGCATAGTCGAGCATTTCCTTCCAAGCTGGCGCTTATGTAAAAAAGAATAGGCGTATGCTTGTTTGTACGTGCCTGGGAAGGCTTAGCCTATTAGTGATTGATAGTGATGTGGCTCGTTAGGCTAATCTTCTCCCAAACACGTTGCCAGCGTTCTCTTTCGTGTTTACAAAGCATTGTTACTACGAAAAATACTCGAGGGACTTCCTTGTGCTCATTTCGAAGGAGGCTAGAGGGGGAGAATACAACTACAAAGTGGGTCTGTTTTGTTGAACGCCTACGCCCGCCACTAAACCCAGATTTACCTGTGTTTCGTGCGGGCTACGGCACATTTACCTCTTTTGATCTTTCGCAACTGGCAGTCTCCTCAAGCATTTCCTACAAAGCGGGTGCTTATAGAAAGAAGAAGAAGAAGAAAGAAATGCGTAGTTTTGTTTTATTCTTTTACGCAAAAAATGCCGCTCCTGGTCCAGGAACGTGACGGTCAACCACAGCTTGCAAAGCTTAAGTCGGAGGCAGCACAGTGCCACAACCCCGTCCGCTCTGCCCTGCAGCTGACCGTCTCGACGAGCTTGTGTTCAGCGCGAGCGCCAAGCCCCAAGGTGCGCCAAGCCTTGATGCTTTCGTTTGGGAAATCGGTAGCCACTTGACCCGTAGGCCCGTGGCTCTGCAGTACCGCCGAGCTTGGCTCCCGTGTAGCAGGCTTTCCCTGGTACCTATAGGGTGCTTATACAAAAATACTCGAGGGACTGCCTTGTGCTCATTTCGAAGGAGGCTAGAGGGGGAGAAAACAATACAACTACAGAGTGGGTCTTTTTTGTTGAACGCTTACGCCCGCCACAAATAAACCCCAGATTCACCTGCGTTTCGCGTGGGCTACAGCACATTTACCTCCTTTGATCTATCGCAACTGGCAGTCTCCTCAAGCATTTCCTACAAAGCAGGTGCTTATCCAAAAAGAAAAGGTACCTCCGCCGCTGCGAGCCGCCCCGGGGAGACTGCGAGCGCGGCGACCGTGACGGGGAAGTCGAGCGGTGGGGGAAGGTCCACTGCGTGGTGCGGGCCGCGGTGTTGTAGTAGTAAGGGACGCCCTGCGCAGTGTAAAAGACCTGCCAGTTGGCCGGCAGGCGAGGCGACGGCCGCTGCTGGGGCGACGGCGTGGGGAAGCTGGCCTCCGCGCTGCGCATCTCGGCGAGCCGCTGCAGCAGCAGCGGCTGTCGGGTGGCCGGCGGCGGCGACGCGTGCCGTCCGTCCGACCGGGCCCGCAGCCGCCACAGGTTCAGCTGCTGCGCGTCGATCCGGCGGGCCACCTGCCACCGCTGCTCCCAGGCGTCGGCGCCGCCGCTGATGGTGTCCATGATGCTGATCTCCTCCCACCGCCGCTCGAGCTCTTTTTCCCGCCGCATCACTCTCGTGTTCTGCGCCTGCAGCGTCGCGTAGCTCCGGTCGTCCCCTCCCATCACCTGCCGAGGATCCCCTCCGCCGTACCCCATCCCCTGCCTGTCCCGCGGAGACGCACGAGAGTGGTGCACTCCGCCCCAGTCGTCGCGCGTCATGCCTTCGTCGCCGAAGTCCATCGGGTTCCGGCCGGCGGCTTTGACCCGCTCGACTTCGGCGAGAATCCGCTTCCTCGCGCCCAGGGCCGAGACGCCGATTTGACGGAGCTCGTCTTCCGAAACGGACAGCAACGTGTTGAAGTCGAAATCCGCGTCGCGGAAGACGTCTTCGTACTTCTCGAGCTGAATGCGGTACAACAGGTCGCGCACCGGACGGAACGTGCTGCTGCCGCCTCCCCCGAAGTCATCGGGCGGTTGCCTCGAGGAGGAGGCGGGGCCGGGCCTGCCCTGCTCGACGCATTCGATCAGCCCCGCGACCTCGAGCATGCCTTTGGCCGCCGGGTTTTCCGCGTTGGCGGCGGCCCAGCGGCCGATGGGGCTGGTCGACCTCCGCGTGCCGAGCGACCGCAGCTCGCTCCGCTCGCGGTCAGGCTTCATGGACAGCTCGCTGAGCAGCGCGCCGAGGACCTGCGGCGTGCCGCTCTGTTCCTGCACCGGCCGCCCGCCGCCGATTTCGCGGAGCTCCTGCATGAACGCTTCGACCGCGCTCCCCTGCCCTCCGGGCGTCGGTCCGCCGGCGTCGAGGTTGACCTTGCCCCACGCGCCGGCCGCCGGCCCCGCCGCCTTCCCCGCGGGCTTCGGCTCCTCCCGCGCTACCGCCACCACCGCCGCCTTTCCGCCAGGCGACGGCGGCTGCGGCTTGTCGGAGGACGATGCAGGCGCCGCACCTTCTAGCTTGGGGGGTGGCGCCGGAGGTGCCCCGGGTGAAGCCGGTGCAGGGGGCTCTGCGGCGCTCGGCGGCGGCGGCGGCGGCGGCGCCGCCTTCGGCTCCGGCGCCGGCGGGGGCGGCGCCGCCGGTGTGGGGGCCGGCGGCGGCGGCGGCGGCGGCGTTTCCTTCTCTTTTTCCTTTTCCTTCGCTTTTTCCTTCTCGGCTTCCTCCTTCGCTTTTTCGTTCGCGGCTTCCTCCTTCGCTTTTTCCTTCTCCTTCTCCTGCTCGGCCTCTTTCTCCTTCGCCTTCTCCTTTTCCTTCTCTTTCTCCGCAAGCGCGGCCGGGTCGTTGGGGGGGTCGCCTTTCTTCTTCGCGTACACGTAGTGCTCCGCGCTGACTCCTTGCTTGTCGAAGGACGTCTTCGGGTCGAGCTTGGTGTCCAGCTCGATCTTGCGGGAATCCGCTGCGCCGGTGGCCTTTTTCTGGTCCTTCACCGTCCAGAGGTCGATCGTCGGCTTCATTCCGAGCTTCCCCGCGATCGCCTTCGTCGCGAGGTTGACAGCCTTTTTCAGCTCCAGCGAAAGAATGACCTTCGACTTCGCATTCTTGTCATCGCTGAGGAGCTTCAGAATAGGCATGGTGTGATTTTTCTGTTGCCCGCTCTTAACCCTCCCGGGGGTCTTCTTTGGAGTGTACGGCGCCCTGCATTTTGATATGCGTCAACGCAGCCGCAAATGGCGGCGGACAGGCGCCAGGGCGTGGTTGAATATGAGAGAGACGAGTAAGAGTGCAGGGACCACGTCTCCGGGGAGTTTCCTCACTTCTTCTCGTACTGCTTACGGCGGGCGTAAGTCGCTGCAGGGAGGCGCTCTGCAACAGTGCTCCTGGAACTGCATCGAATTGCTTGCCGCTGTTCATTGTAGCGAATCGAGGTCCACCACGGTCTATCAGGTACATCCCTATCCCCTGGAGCTGCATAGAACTGCCTGGAGCTGCATTCTTCTGTCTATCACAGTCTAACAGGAGGGGATGGACCGGCTTATTGTATGATATTTTCTACGGCTTCCTGATACGACAGCGGTACACGAAAGTTTAATGCTAGAATGCAGGGGATCTGTGGCGATGATCTGCATTGACCGGAAAAGACAGCGGCAGGAACTCATGCTACGCACGTTGCAGCCTGCATCATTCGCGCACTCTACAACTCAACTCCCCACGCGGATCATTGGGTCTCTTGCACTGCGTTCGTCCCCTCCAGTTCAGCCCCGCGGTCGTTTGTGGCGGCGTTCGAAAGAAAAGCAAATAACCCAATTAAGGCATCGTTTCGTTGGGTCTAAAACAAACGAGATGCGGGTCGGAAAAACTCTACTACAAACGAGAACCTGGGAAAGAAATGTACAGAAAGCGGTCTTCGCGCGGCTCTCAATGAGGCCGGGAACCTCATATTGACGCTGCTTCTGCTCAAAAAAGCTCGCAGTTGGGCCCGGGTGGGTCAGCTATACTGAATGTCACTGTCCCGTTGTGTTTCCAATCTCCTACACTGAGTGTTGAACGATAGGCGCACCCTCAGGGCAAGTGTGATGAGGGCTGACACCTTCAAAACTCGACTTGCACGCACCCGTCCCAGCAAGAACGAACTCCACACATCCGGAAGGGAAGGTGGGGACGATACACCTTCTGGAGCAACGTTTGAGCTGAGGCATGTTACTATTGCTGTCGCTGCTGATTCAGCGGAACTTGGACCGGTCACATTGCTGACCTGCAAGGCCAATTTGCCCGGTTTGCCTGCTCGCAAAACCCGTGGATACTTTTAGCCCGCAGCAAAGCAGACAGAAACGGGGGTTGCGGATTTGTGCGTCTGGTTGTGCACTCAGGTACAGAAATCTCGATCGACCACCGACCATGAGGGCGACCGGAAGAGTGTAATTACTATAGTATACTTGCGGGTGGAGGGCCCAGGGTCAGGATAGCCGCAGCCGGGCCGATGAGCCTGGCATCGAGCAGGCCTCTGGTCGCTGGGTGAAGAAGCGGCCGAGTGCGGTCGGGGGAAAGGGTGCGGCTGCCGATCGCTTTCGCTGACGTGGGTGCTCGTCGTTGGGCGCCCGCAGTGGGCTAGGAGTGTCCCCCAACGGCTTTGCCTCGACTTCTGTCGACGGGGATGAGCTGCACTTTGCCCCCCCCCCCGGCGCCGCGGGTCAGCTGCGCTTCGGCTTGATGCGCAGGCGGACGCCGGCCGGGGACATCACGGCGAACCGCCAGTGGCCAGACTCCTGCAGCGGAAACTGCGCGACCGGCCGCACCGCCCACTGCGCCGCACTCGCCCGCAGCGGCGCGGGCGAGCAGTATATCTTGAGCAGCCCGCCGCCGGCGCGACTAGCGGGCCACGACACCTCGAGGACAGCGGTGAAGTCGACGCAGCTGGTTCCCGGCTGCTTCAGGTTGCAGCCGATGCCCCCAGCGCTCGGAAGCAGGGACGCAGGCTTCGGCCGCTGCGTGAGGTCGCAGACGCCGACGTGGAAGTCGAGGCCGGCTTGTATGCCTGAGACCGAGACGGTGATCGTGGAAGCGGTCGACGGCGAGATGCACTGCGTGACCACGGGGACGAGAAGGAGGTCTCCCACCTTGGGCACTGCGACCGTGTGGTTTTCGCTGAAGTAGCACGAGCACGAGCCGTCCCAGGACCAGCCCTTCGTGAGCTTCCGAGGGGGCGAGGTTGAGGGCTGGCTGTCCTTCTGCCTCGGCGAGAGCGAACGCTTGCCTCGCTGCGTCGGAGCAGCTACGAGGACCCCCGGGGTGCGTCCGTTGCCTGGCATCGGCAGCGTGCTCAGGGCTTCGGCATCGCAGACGGCACTGACGCTGCGGTGGGACAGCCCTGAAAATTGGTTGGCCGAGAGCGGGCGCCTCGTTCCTTCTGACCCAAGCGGCTTGGCGACAGCTGGTTGGGAGTGGGAGTCCAAGCAGGTGCTGCAGGCCGACCAGGGGGACGAGGAGGTGCCGCGGGCATTCGCGCCGATGGGGGGCCGCGCGCCGTGCGACCCGAAGGAGAACGGCACGCTGACGGCCCCGCCGGAGCCGCCGGCGACCCGGACGGGATCCGGAAGGAGGGCGGGCGACAACGAGCGGGTCTGCCGCGCGCTCAGCTCGGAGGGAGGCGGCGCGGGCGGCATGCCGCAGGCCGAAGTCTCGCCGTCGGTGTCCGCTTCTCGGCACGAATGCAGACTGCCGGGCTCGCTGCCGAACCCCCGGCTCCTCACCGCACCCAGGTCCCAAACGCAGGCGTCGTCCCCGCCCCGGGGCCCTCCTCCTCCACTCGGCCGCGGCTCACTACTCCAAGTGACGGCAGGCGCGTTGCTAGCACTCCTGGCCCACACCAGGTCTTCCAACATGGCAAGCTTCCCGGAGCCGACACTTCCACGCGGGAACCCCGCGACGCTCGCCGTCGGTTCCGGCGGGGCTCCGTGCTGGAAGGAGGGAGCGTCGGACTGCGAGAACCCGGGATGAGTCGTCGCGATTCGATCTGACGCCACCTCGCTGGTGGCTCGAGCGGAGTGAGATGAGTGGTCTGCGGTAGACGCGGGAACAACCGGCATTTCTCGCTTCGGCGCGGCTGTCGCGCAAGTCTGCCCGTGCTGGAGAGCCGGCAGGAACGCGCTGTTGTCGGTCGGCCCGAGACTGGCGAGCTGCTGCATAAAGAGCTGCGGAGCGTGTTTGAGAAGCCCGAAATGGGACAACTCGTTGCGGAGGAGGTGCGGCGAGCACCCTGCGGGAAGGGCAAGCTGCCCGCTCCGCAGCCAGTCGAGGATGGCGAGGAAGGGTGCGACGGGGCGGTCGATCAACGGGCGGCCGTGCCTGTCGCGCTGGAAACAACTGCGCCCGGACGCTATGCCCGCCAGCTGCGAGTCCGGGTACCGTTCCAGCGTCGTCACGCACGTCGTGACCGCCGTCGTTCCGCCGACGTTCAGCTCAATCACGCCCGCACTCCACTCTGGGCTCAACGCCAACGGGGCGCCATCGGCTCCGGACGAGATATGCTGATCGAATCCCATTGACCGGGCGCAGCCCGGGTGCCAGCGGTCCCCTTGCGGTGGCCGCTCGTCCATAACCTGAACGAGCTGTCTGGTGCCAACCTTATCGCTCTCGGATCCGTGCAGCTTCCTCCTTCGCTCCAACTGGCTCGCATACCCGCCTGACGGCGGCGCGGGACGGTTCCGCCTCCCGCTGGTGGGCATGGTGCAACCCCCTGGAGTAAAGGGGAGCAGCGCTCTGTCGCCGTTTCCCTCTTGCTCCGTCCCTTACCCTCTTCCCCCGCCAGTCGTCGGCTGTAGTTGTTGGTATGGTTGCGGTGGGGGAGTTTTTGCGTTTGCCGACTTGGACGCGAGTAGCAACTTGTCTAATATGCTCCTCCCTGACGTGCGCTTTGTGCTGCAGTTGCCTCCGGTCTCAGTACCGCTGCAGAAGAAGATCAGTATAAATGAACCCAACTGTCGATGACATTCGTGTGTTTGCCACAGCAATGTGCTTCACAGCGAGTGAAATGTAACTTCGCTCAGTGCCCTCGTTGTCAACGCTGAGAGATAAGGGTAAAACGGCAGGTGACTCTCGTAAGGTAGCCAAACGCCTCATCTGCTGGTACACTGTACCAGCCGGCGTTAGCGGTGTAAAGGAGGTGCCTTGCACCGTCTCCGGCTGGACTTTCTGGTCATGCTGTGATACGGTGCTCGTCGTCGCCGCCCATCCGCTGGCGTAAAAGGCAAGCTTCTCGAGGAAAAGGGATGATTGAGCTTTTTTTTGACCGGAAACAATGAAGCTACGCGAAGAGCAACCATCTTAAAGAGAATCGATCAAGAGGGGGTTACCGGCGTGTATGGCGCCGGTCGGCTCGGGGTTCAACCGCAGTACCGTGGTTGCACCGCTTTTGGATTGATTTGCAAGATTGCAAGAGCCGACCACGTTCATGCGAGGAGAACAGCACAAACCGCGATCGTTGATAACTGTGCAACCTTTTTCCCTTAACTGATACGGTAAGGCGTGATGGTCCAGCCACCTGCGTTCTCTGGACGATGTCCAATACAAATTTCCGAAACTGTCCGGCTTCCGGTACAGCGACCGTTACAAGCCGCAGTTCTCCGTATTGCTCGAGGAACAACACGGACCACGATACCACTTGCATGCGTTTGATAAACCATGCGAACGTTGCCTTGCTGTCACAAGCTGTGCACGGCGATGCCGAAGAAGGAAGTCCGTGACAACCTTTCGCGTTTTTGAGAAGCCGGAATTTCGGAATCTCCGGTGACCGTGGACAGCCTTTCTTGCAAAAGTCCGAAGGGTTGCCCGGAAGAAGTTTTTCGCCAGCCACAAAATCCTGGCAGTGTTGCTGCGGGTTCTTACGTGGGCAAGGAAACATCGTCTCAAGGTCGCGAGGGGCTTCACCAGTCTTAGATTGGAAGCAAGGATAGACTAGACAGAAGTGACTTCGACGATGTGCCTATGCATTCCTCTTCGTAACCCAGTGGTTCCTTTCCGTCCGTCTGGTCAAATCTTGGCGGGCCATGGTTTGTTGCACGGCTTGCTGGTTTTTGATTGCGTACCGGCGCAGGGATGCGTTGCAGGGGATAGAGGGGTTGCTACGACGACTTCATCATGACACGACAGCATCCATTCGTCCAGCTTCGAAACCCGCCATCGTCTGGTCAGCTCTTGGCTTGATCCGGGAGGCAACCAGCTTCTTCTTCTTCTTCTTGTTCTTCTTCGGCGTGGCGCTGCTTCTTGAGCGGCGTTCGCCTGGCGGCGGGCTTCCTCCGCGGCTCGCAGGGAAGTGGTGCGTTGCAGGAGGCAGAGGGATCCTTCCCCCCGTCTGGTCAGCTCTTAGCTGGCCTAATACGGGAGGGGACCAGCTTCTTCTTGTTCTTTCCACGGCTTGCTAGCGCAAGGAAGCGGTGCGTTAGAGGCTTTACTACTACGACCTCGACGACGTGCCCATCCATTCGTCCAGCTTCAAGAACCCACCCGTCGTCTGGTCAGGGCCTGATCCGGGAGGAGCAGCTTCTTCTTCTTTGCACAGCTGGCGCAAGGAAGCGGTGAGGAGTTAAGAGGCTTTACCGTTGACCTTGACGACATGCCCATCCATTCGTCCAGCTTCGAGCAGCTCTTGGCGGGCCGAATCCGGAGGGGACTAGCTTCTCTTCTTTGCACGGCTTGCTGGGGCAAGGAAGCGGTGCGTTGCAGCGTAAAGAGGTTCTACTCCTACGCCGCGACGACATGCCCAGCTTCGAAAACCCACCCATCGTCTGGTCAGCTCTTGGCGGGCCTGATCCGGGAGGCGACCAGTTTCTTCTTCTTCGGCGTGGCGCTGCGCTTCTTGAGCGGCGTCCGCTTGGCGGGCTTCCTCCGTGGCTCGCTGGTGGCCTGCGGGCGCAGGTGGTGAGTTGCAGGAGGTAGAGAAATCCCTCCCGTCTGGTCAGCTCTTAGCGGGCCTAATACGGGAGGGGACCAACTTCTTCTTCTTGCACAGCTTGGCGCAAGGAAGCAGTGCGTTGCGGGGGTTAAGAGGCTTTACTACTACGACCTCGACGACATGCCCATCCATTCGTCCAACTTCGAGCAGTTCTTAGCGGGCCGATTCCTGGAGGAAACCAGCCTCTTCTTCTTCTTCTTTTTCTTCTTTGCACGGCTTGCTAGCGCAAGGACGCGGTGCGTTGCAGGGGCTAAGAGGTTTCACTCCTACGACCACGACGACGTCGTCCAGCTTTGAGAGCCCACCCATCGTCTGGTCAGCTCTTGGCGGGCCTGATCCGGGAGGCGACCAGTTTCTTCTTCTTCGGCGTGGCGCTGCGCTTCTTGAGCGGCGTCCGCTTGGCGGCAGGCTTCCTCCGCGGCTCGCTGGTTGCCTGCCTGCGCAGGGACACAACGCGCTTGAGGGTCGTCGCTGGCTGCGAGCGCCGCCGGCGCAGCTTTTTGGGCGGCGGACACTCCGCGCGGGCGACATCGTCCGACGACGCGGAAGCAGCCGCCGGCGTGGCCAGCCGCTTGGTGTGAGACCGAGCGGGGAGCGAGGCGGCGGCGGCGACCAACGCGGCGGCGGTGGCGGCGGCGAAGGTGAAAAGGGTCGTTCGGAGCATGGGGATGACTTCGCCGGCTTTCGCTTGCAGGTGGATGTGTGCGTGGGGGGTCATTATGGTCGGGTTGGGGTTGACCTCGACGATGTGCCCGTCTTGCAGCTTCACGATGATCGGCAGCTTGTTCGCGGGCGAAACAACGCAGCTAGACCCCACGACGAGCGCCACCTTCGACGCCTTGCTCAGGAGGTAGCACTGCTTTTTTACGTGGTTGTTCAGCGCCTCGCCGAAATACACCGCATCCGGCTTCATCACGCCCCCGCACTCTTCGCACTTCGGCGCACGGGCCCGCGCTTCTTTTCGGGTCGGGAGCTTCAGCTGCTGGTCGTAATCGGGCGTGGTACCGTCCGATGAGATTCCGCTGACGCCGGAACTAAGGCTGGCGGTCGAACCGCTGGACGAAGAGGAAGACGCGGACGAAGTGGCGGAAGGGGCCGAGGGTGCGGGAGACGCGGACCGCTTGGGTGCTGCGCGGGGGGTCTGCTTCTTGCCCGACGACGCGCCACCGCTGGACGCGGGCTTCGCCCGCGGAGCGCCGGCCGACGCGAGGGCCGCCTCGGTGAGCCGCGCCGGGCCGTCGTCGCCGGGCTTCGGCGCCCGGCGCGGGCTGCTGCGCTTCGCCGGAGACGGGCTCCGCTTGGGCGCTGTTTTTTTGCCCTTCTTCTCCTGTTTTTCGGGCACCTCTGGCAGCTTGGCCTCGTCGATCGCCCCTTGGGCGTCGATCCAGCCGAGCGACTTGAAGACGTCGTCCGCGGTCGCCGTCTGCTTGCAGGACTTGTTCAGGCAGATCCCCCGCATCTCGTTGCCGTGCAACTCATGCACGATGCGGGATCCCGCGAGCTGGTGGAGGCCGTCTACGTTCTGGGTGACTACACCGTGGACGAAGCCGTGCGCTTCCATCTCCGCCAGAGCGACGTGCGCGGCGTTCGGGCGGACGTCCTTGAGCAGCTGCCACAGCTCGAACTCGAAGCGCCAGCACATCTCCGGGCTCGCGAGGAAGCCGTTGATGTGGCCGACCGTCTTCTCGTCGAACCGCTTCCAGATGCCGCCGGGCTCGCGGTACGTCGGCACGCCGCTCTCCGCGCTCACCCCCGCGCCCGTGAACACCATCGCCTGCCCCCCAGCGCGCAGGATCGTGTCCGCCGTCGTGACGATCGGGTCCAGGATCCTCCGTTTCGTTTTCTGCGTGGGCAAGAAAGTTGAAGGTATGGCAACATTGGTTAAAACACGGTTGTGATACGAATCGTTTATTGTATTTTATTGTATTTTTATTGTACAGATTTTCGTATATTATTGTATACAATACTGTACAATAATACAATACTTTACAATAATTTACAATAATGTACAAGAATGTACAATAATTTACAATAATATACAATACATTATTGTACGACTGCAGTCCCAGCGATCCTGATGCTCCAGCAGCAATCAGGCACTCTTCTGATATCCTAGAAATGACGGGAACTGCCTCCCTTTTCTGCAAATAGAACACATGGCCCACGGTTCTGAGGGCCAAACTCCTGCAGAAGGGAAGAAGCTCCACGAAAAGGTCAACGAACAAACTGGGCCGCAACAAGAAACTGCCCAGTGCACTTAAACAACTGCGAGATCGAGAAGGGATTGAGCAGAACAGCAAACTCGAAAAAGGCTTTCCCAGATGTTGAAGACTGGAATACACAGTCCGAGCATTTACCAAAAATGCGCGTACTCCACAACCCCTTTAGGCGCATCAGGCGCACCTGGATTTACCACCCAATTCGAAAAAAGTTAGTTTGCAGAGATGTATATTCCGTTGCGGGAAGCTTCTGACAGCTATCTCGCTGCGCCCAATTGCAGCAGGTATCTGAATGAAAGGGGCAGTATATCCGTTCACGCCCTGGAGAGCATGCTCGGTCAGGGAAACGAGAAAGAACGAAATACGATGTATTTCACTTCCCTGCTGCGTTCGACCCTGAAAACGTCGTTTTGAAGCAAACGTCTGTATCAAGGGGGTCTTCACCTCGGGAAACCTTCACTTCAATTTCCGGGCTGAACTGAGTCCGAAGTGAAGATTGCCAAAGTGAAGATCGAAGCGAAGATCCACCAAGACGTCCTCCTCGCCAAGACACAGCCCATGATATGGCACCTGCTGCATTTTCACCCTTTTGAACTGCAACGCTGTCTTTTTGCGCTCGAACACCCCTGACAAAGACACCATGTTCGGAAGTCTGTCGAGTTCATCGGGTCATTCCGTGTAAAACCTGTCGTGAACCTTCCACACGCCTTACCCCCTGCAGCACTGCGTGTACAATAATGTACAATAATGTACAATAATATACAATAATGTACAATAATGTACAATAAAAATACAATAATTCTTGGTCGGCGGGGGAAATACAATAATGTACAATAATCCATTCGTTTCACAACCGTGTTAAAAGGTAAAACAGAGTGGTGTCACCTAACCCCTCAGGGGAATCGCAGGGCCCGCCCACGTGATAAAGCCGTTAAGCACTGGGAACTTTTAAGTACACGGACCGCACGGATCGGCATGCACTCCGTTAAGCACTGGGACGTTTTGAGTACGTGGACCACATGGATCAGCATGCACTGCACAAAAGCTGTTAAGCAGCGGCTCTCGATCCCGCGGCACCTTTTTTGGTTGTATTTACCCCGTGTTTCATTTTGAGGTACCAGTCTCATCATAGATCACGAATGAAGATACTGATAGCAAAGACAAGGAGTGACAGCGTATTCAGTCGAAGTGCGAATTCTGGAGCCTGAGACGGACAGTGCAAGAGCCCCGTCTCAGGTTTAACTTTTCTCGCCGGGGGAGAAACGTACCTTGCGCGGGACGACCGATAACCGAATGGTCTTGGAAGCAGACTTCTCTGCGCTTTTCTTCTGCACGGGCATTGTCGCAATGCCTTCGGCTACGCCTGAGTTTGTCTCTCGTAGGCAGCCACCGTCTCTACTCCTCGGCCAGCCAAAGACGAATTCGTCCTTTTTTTGCTCTTTTTTGAAGGAAAGGGGCTCACTTTGTAAAAAGAACGATCCGTTTCTTCCTGCGAAGTTGATTTGTGTGTTGTTCGCTTGCAACGAGATCACAGTTGCGAAGAAAGGAATCTAGGCCCTGCCCCCCCCTTTGACGTGCTTCTCCCGGCTGATTTCCGGTTGTGAGCGACCTGTGTCCATACTCGATGCGCGGGGAATGATAGTCTCCAGAGGCAACTCTCTGATGCAAACAATTCTTGGCTCGCAAAACCCTTTTGCGTTTGGTGTAAAGGCACCACTGCCAAGGGACATAACCACCCAAGCGAGCGTCAGCTTCTGAAGTTCACATCTGCCAGTCCAGGTGACTGATTCGTCAGCCACGCCTGCAAAGCGGTCAAAGCAAACCTCAAGTGTCGCAAGTTAAAAAGCTAAAGTGGATGCCTCCTAAAGTTGCCTCGATTGATACGCGACGCCTGTCGCACGTCACTTGTCACGTCAGCAAGAAAAGAAAGCGGTGGTGGGCACGTCCTGCATATCCTTCTCTTTTCTGACTTTTCTGATGGAAACGTACACGGTGGGCGGAACAATGATGGGGCGATGAGTTCGGGCGACACCGGGATGCAGTTCCGAACTTAGAAAAGGGGGCAAGAAAAGGGGTCGACGGCGTCGGAAGAGACGCGAAACCAAAGAAAACAACAAAAAAGAAGGAAAAAGAACGGCCGAAAACGAAGAAGAAACAAGTTGATGGAAGTCGGTGCTTTCGTCTTTTCCTAATGCAGTCTGGGGCTAGAGGGAAGGTCGGCATCCGTTTCTGTATTGCAGACCGCGGCGGCCGGGAACATGCGGTAGACAAAGCATGCCGGAAAGCTAGCACAGCCTACCATGCGACATTCTGGGATGTTTTCATGCCCAGCCCACCATGGAAAACAGAATCAGCGCAGAGCCGGAAGCAGGCGTGACAATCCTGCGGAATCGGAGGCAATGCCCATCGCCAAACCGGTACATGTACCGGTCGGAATTAGCTTCGCAAGGGAGGGGATGATCAACGGAAGTCGCAAACCAAAAGATTCCCAAATTCAGCATGAAATCCAAGTGTGTCGCGCCAACGTGGCAACGTGGTTGTACAACATGGGGCGACGAAAGCAGTTTCTTAGGAAGGCCTCCTCACGCTCGTTTCATTTGGCCGAGAACGATCACGGCAACACACGCGTATGCAGGACGAAGGGACTGCGCACCAGAGGAGCTTCATAGAACTGCTTAGAGCTGTACCACGCACGGTACACCGTCTATCAAAAGGGAAGGGATCGGCTTAAATTAATGATGAACTTGCAAAGCACACTGAGCTCTTACTGCAGGGAGCTTGCCCTCGAAGTCCGGGCTCGAGTCCCCAGGAGAGCTCACACCTACACTGCAGGGAGTGTGCCACGAATGTCAACAGCAGAGCTTCACATAGCGTTCAGGATGCAGTTGTTAAAGGAGGTGAGGTTGCCCACCCTGATGGAAAGTTACCTCGCCCGAGGTTGTTTCCCCGGGATAAAAGCACTTCTTACACATTCCCTTGCGCTGGTGATATCAGTTGTGAAGGCGTAGCGTGTCCTTACTCCTCCTGCCATGACAGCCGCCCTCGTTAGACAACTCGTAGAGCAGAAGCTCCCCTGAGTAAACTGCTCGCAAACTGCGGACCGCGCGCGCTGCTCAAATTCGTGGGTCTCGCCGTGGATTTTTCTCCGGAGTTGGGATTAAACGCGATATGCACAAGAAGCAAAGGCGTGGCTTTTCCATTTCTCCCGGAAAGAAACTGGGGTGTCGTCACGACATGCGCAGACGAAGCAACAACGCAAAGCGACGGTGCGAAAACGGAGACCAACTCAAGCTCGTTTCAGGCACCGGGAGCACTGCGCCGGTCGTCGGAGGAACACAAGCGCCAGTACACTCGAGCTATCTCGAGCCTAATGCCTCTTGTACCGTTTCTTCGACTTGAACGTGCCCTTCCTCTCCGTAAACTTCCAGTCCTTCTTCTTGTCCTTACCCGATTTCTTGCCCGTTTTCTTAAGTCTCGTCGCGGCTTGGTCCATCTGTGAGTGTACGTTGAATTGGCGGCGGCATTCAAACGCCAGGATTCAGGACATGTGATTCTGCTAGGTACTTCTGCTGGTTTGCTCGTTGACACCATCTTGCACTTTTCGACGAACACATTCGGTGTCTTGGGTGAAAGGAGTTACTTAGCAATGGTGCACACCTTCTTCGCCTTCGCCTCTCTCCGCTTCGCCATGTACTCTCCCTTGTTGGCCTTCCTCAGGGATTTACCACGGTGCTTAATAATCTCGTGCGGTACGTAGATCTTCCCGTATTTGTCGGATTTCGGGGCTGCTTCGGTGCTCTTCTCCGCCATAGCTTCCAGGCGCGCGCGCTGTTGTGGTGTTAGAGTGGATACTTTATTGTGGCTTTTTCCAGAGTTAACGTCCGCTTGAGACTTCCGGGACTTTTCCTAAAGAGTCAAGAAGTCCGAGCAGGAACCTCTAATCATGATCGATGGCTACCTGAAACTACAAGATTTCGGGGGGAGGTGCGGTCAACAACATCTCCATTTTCGATTCGTCTTTTCTCCTACTCGAGAGGGTGGTAGTGGGAAGAGGAACTGTCTTATGCCATAAAGCCTCTGCGGCAAAGTTCCGCGATAAAGAATAGGCGTGTGTTTGTTTGTACGTGCCGGGGGAGGATTAGCCTGTTAGTGAACGATAGTGAGTGAATATGACCGTTTGGCGAATCTTCTCCCAAACACGCTGCCAGCGTTCTCTTTCGTGTTTACAAAGCATTGTTACTACGTAGTATTAGTATGTGTCGTCTGCTGAAGCAGCCGGAGACAGCAGGCGCAGGGGACAAGTCTTGCTTTACTTGTCTCTTCTTCATGGAGACCCGCCCCGGGCATCCCGGCTGTCCAATCACGGTCGCGAAAGGTTTGTGTCTATAGTGATGAGGTGGTTGACCAGGCCCCCACGAAGCCTTATACACAACACGGCTACAACACGAGGATGCAGCCGTGCTTAGGTGTGCACTCAGCCATCAGGCCATTGGCTGCTAAGCATCCCCCGACCGGTCGATTTGCCACTTTTGTGGCCCCATATTCGCCGGGCGGTGCTGTCAGCACTTGTTCCGCGTCGCATCAAGTACATGATGCTGGCGGTAGGGGGATCGGCGACCGCGACTCAATTACGGTGCGGTCAACAGTGTCGCCTCGTGAAGGCCCCCTCATGACACCTGATTGTTACTACGAAAAATAAGAATTCCTGTGTTGCCGAAGCATACCTTCGCTCCGAACTCTCCCTGTTTCCGCGCTATGGCGTGGAAGGAGGAGCCCATCTCGTACTCAGACAAGTCGCGAGCCGCCGCTTGGTCCGCGTCTTCTCTCGATCGCTTCTTGTTTTCCTTCTTGTCTGCCTCGGATGAGAACCACGTCGGTTTGGGCCTGTTTTGAATTGTTACAAATCCTCGGTGCGCTGCTCAACGGGGCAAAGCAATGGCAACTCTGGATTCCGAACTAGCCGCTGCATTTGGAAGAGCCCGACTGGCTCAGCAGCACGGGCATCTCTTGTTCCGTTCCAACACATCTGCAGCTGCAGGGCAGATGTGTTGAAACGGAACAAGAGCAAGCTCTCTAGCAAACAATGTGTGTCGGCGCAGATGGGGGATAGTCAATGCACCTGCAACAGTCTTTGGCAGGTGAAAAAAATGGCCTTGACGCCGGACTTCCGTTAAGATAGACCAAACGGCTCAACGACCACCAGATCCAGGTCGCTTTCCTATCTAGCGTGACACTGCACAGTGCATACCTGGCCCTGATTTCGTCCATGTGCAGCAGCGTGTTCTGCTGTTTGTTCACCTGCTTCTCCGCGTCTTCCAGCTCCCGGCCGGTGATGGCGAGTTCCATTCGCTCCCGGATCTTCGGCTGGAGCGAGTCTACGGTACGTTCCGCGTCTTTGAGGCGGTCGTCGTCGACGGTGCGCTGCCTGACCTTCGACGTCTGCGTCGAGTTGATCTGCGCCTTGGACAGCTTGACAATTTTTTTCATCAGGTCCAAGTTCGCCGCCCCGACGAACGCAACGGACCGTCCGGTGTTCCCGATCCGCGCCGTCCGGCCAACGCGGTGGACGTACCCCGTGATGTCGCACGGCATGTCGTAGTTGATGACGGTGCGGACACCTTCGATGTCGAGGCCACGCGAAGCGACTTCGGTGGTGACAAGCACTCTGACTTCGCGGTTGCGAAAGCGGTCGAGGGCGGCGAGACGTTCTTCCTGCGAGACGCTTTGGTGGAGCTCCGCGCACGAGACACCGAGGAGGTCGAGCAGGATGCGGACGCGCATCGCGCGGGTCTTCTTCTCGCAGAACACGATCACGCCCCTCCGGAACTCCTTCTGTATGAGGCACGTCAGGTACCACATGCGGGCCCTCTCTTCGAGGTCCGCCGGCAGCCGGATGAACTCCTGCGTCAAGTTCGCTGCGACGGCGACGTGCCCAACGTCCACGTTCAACGGCTTCTCGAGAGCGAGGGCCGCGAGCTCGTTGACTTCGCGGGTCATCGTCGCGCTCAGCAGCAGCGTCTGCCGCTTCGGCGGGCAAAACCGCAGCAGCTCCTCGATTTGCGGGCGGAACCCATGGGACAGCAGCCGGTCGGCCTCGTCGAGGACGAGCATCTCGAGCCCGTCCAGCGACACGCCCGCTGCGTTGCGCAGGGCGTCGATCAACCGCCCTGGCGTCGCGATGACCACTTCGGGGCGATTGCGCAGCTCTCGCTGCTGGGCGGGGACGGACAGGCCGCCGATTACCAGCGACTTCGACACGCCCATGCCCTCGCTCAGCTGGTCGAGCATGTTCATGCACTGCACGGCGAGCTCGCGGGTGGGCAGGAGGGCGACCGCGCGGATGCAGGCTTTCGCGCGCTTTTGGGTGGTGACGCGCTGCAGGATCGGGATCAGGAACGTGCCTGTCTTCCCGGATCCCGTGACTGCGCGGCAGCAGACGTCGTAGCCGTCGACCGCGGCCGGGATTGCCTTGCACTGGACGGGCGTCGGCATGACCCAGCCGCAGGTGGCGACTGCGTGGTTCAGCTGCTTGCTGAGGGGCAGATCGAACCACGACGTCTTGTCCTGCTGCTGTCCCTCGGCGATCTTCACCGTCCGGGCCCCGTCGTAGGCGCCTTCTCCGGCGGGTTTCGCGGGCTTCACGGGCTTCGCGGGGGTCGCGGCGGCGGTTTCCTCTTCTTCTTCTTCTTCGGCTTCTTCGTTTTCTTCGTCTTCTTCGTGCTCGGCTTCTTCTTCTTCGTCAGCCGCGTCGGCTTCTTCACCCGGCGCCGCGACGTCTTCGTCGTCGTCGTCGGACGCGTCGCTCACGTCGAGGGCGAGGTGCGCCTCATCCTCGGACTCGTTTCCGCCGCTCTCCGTGTCCTCCCAAGAGTCTTCGTCGTCGTCCTTGTCGTTCGCCGCCCTCTTCTTCCGGTCCGCGGGGTTGATGCTGAAGCCGCGCCCGGGCCCCGCAAGGCCGGCGAAGAAGCCGCCAACCTTGTTCATGATTGCGATGGGTTTTTAGGTGCTTGTTTTTTGATTCGTCGGGAGACAGGAGGGAGGGGGAGAGAGGGGGGGGGGGGGAGTCTCCTGCGAGTTGAATGAGATGAAGCTTCGGTGGGTTGCTGCTCTTCTCGCGGTGACCTCAAGCTCGTTTCTCCGATTGAAGGCAGGCACTCAACACTTCCCTTGCGCGTGAGTTTATCACACGTTACAAAGAGGTGTTCTTACTTCTTCCTTTCCGTTTTCACATTTCTTCTTGGCGCTCTCGGGCACACAAAACGAAGAGCAGAAAGTCTTTCTTCTTCGCCTTCTTCGTTTTCGTCAGCCGCGTTTTCTTTGCCTTGCGGCCCCTAGTCTTCGTCCCCATCATCCGACGCGCCGCTCACGTCGAGGGCGAGATCCGCCTCATTCTCGGACTCGTTTCCGCCGCTTTCCATGTTCTCCCAAGAGTCTTTAGTCGTCGTCCTTGTCGTTCGCCGCCCTCTTCTTCCGGTCCGCGAGGTTGATGCTGAAGCCGCGCCCGGGCCCCGCAAGGCCGGCGAAGAAGCCGCCATCCTTGTTCATGATTGCGATGGGCTTTTAGGTGCTTGTTTTTTGATTCGTCGGGAGACAGGAGGGAGGCGGGCACACAAAACGAAGAGCAGAAAGTCTTTCTTCTTCGCCTTCTGCGTTTTCGTCAGGCAGCGTTTTCTTTGCCTTGCGGCCCCTAGTCTTGGTCCCCGTCATCCGACGCGCCGCTCACGTCGAGGGCGAGATCCGCCTCATTCTCGGACTCGTTTCCGCCGCTTTCCATGTTCTCCCAAGAGTCTTTAGTCGTCGTCCTTGTCGTTCGCCGCCCTCTTCTTTCGGTCCGCGGGGTTGACGCTGAAGCCGACGCGCCCGGGCCCCGCAAGGCCGGCGAAGAAGCCGCCAACTTTGTTGTTCAGGATTGCGAAGGTCAATGACCACAGCCGTACACTGACGCAGCAGCGCCTGGCAGTCGTTCAGGGCCCAATCTGCAACAGGGTACCCCATGGACAGACACAAGCACCCCAACTGTCAAGCCATCTATCCGCAGTGCCTTATCATCCCGCTGCTCGACTTATAGTTGCGTGCAGAAGCGAAAGGATTCCTGAGCATACTTTTTTGCTTTTGAAAACGTTATTACATTCATCTATAAGGTACGAGGGGAACCTGCAAACACGTACAATCGGAGCAGCTGAATGAACAAAATATGCGCACGGCCAAGCAGCTGCACGAGAATCTACTTCGAGTAGCCTGGTGCCAGTCTTATGTTTCCTACGGGCCGCGTAACCGTGTGCGGATAAACCCGGCTGGAGCTGGCGACGCATTGCTGCTGAATGGGAAGTCGGCAGGCTCCGTTTGGATCCAAAGACACACGTGGACGGGTAACTCCTGCTGCACTTGCGGACACGGAATGACGCGTGTCAGTAATCCGCCGACGCATTGCTGCTGAGGCTCAGGCTCCGTGGGCGCAATGCTCGCGTCGTCGCCGTGCGCGGAGAGCTCCGGCAGTCGGATTTCTCGGTCCCCCGGCCCTTTGTATCAACGCATTGACAAAGGAGGTGGCCATCGCGCGGAGTCTCTGACGGCCGCTGAGGGGGAACAACGACGGAACAGCACCTGCAAGAACCTAGACCAACCTGTGGCGGCTTCTCGTATTTCCTCCTCTGTAATTGCGCAAATACACGTGGGCCGGATAATTCCTGCACTTGCAGACGACGGGATGGCGCGTGTCAGTAGTCCGCCGACGCATTGCTGCTGAGCGGGAAGTCGGCAGGCTCCGTGGGCGCAATGCTCGCGTCTTCGCCGTGCGCGGAGAGCTCCGGTAGTCGGACTTCTCGGTCCTCGGAATTGGCGGCGCGGTCGGCCCCGGCCCTGCCCGCCGAGCCGAGGGAAGCCAGCGAGGGCGTGTGGGCAACGGGCTCCAACGGTTGCAGCCCGGCCCCTTCTTCAAGCCCGGGATACTTGGGCGGCGCCGGGTTCGTCGCCGCGGCGGTGGCCAGCTCCGGCAAGTCCAACGGCGGCGGCGGCAGGTCCGGCTGCCGGTCTTTACCGGCGAGCTGGCAGATGTGGCCTCCCCAGCCGAAGCACGACTCGGTTTGGACCAACGCGTTGCCGATGGAGGTGGCCATCGCGCGGAGCCGCCTACTTTGCACCATGGAGAGGAAGCTCGGGAACTCGGAGTCCGTCCGGTCGTCCCCGGGCGTCGGCGGCCTGAAATTCGATGAGTACAGGTGCAGGTGCGTGAGGGCCTCGCACAGGTGGTCGTACGCCGAGCGCGCCGACAGAGAACACGCCTGCCCTCCTTCCCCGCAGGCCGCAACGGTCGCCAGCGGGGCTTGCAGCGCCTGCTCCGCGGTCTGCGCGCGGTCTTCGTCGCACTGGGCCGGGTCTTGCTCGCCTTCGTAGACGGCGGCGAGGGCTTCTTCGATTTTCGCGGAGACGATGGCTTTCATTTCTTGCTCTTGCTCGGCGGCTTTGCCGACGGCCGCTGCTTGCGCTGCCGAGAGCTTCGCCTCGAGAGCGTGGATTTCGTCGCGGAGGGCGGCGGCGTCGGCTCGGAGCCGGCCTTCGCGGGTTTGGAACGTGACGAGGTCGTTCTGCAGCCCGTTGCGCTCCTTCCTGCCTCGCTCCATCAGCAGCCGCAGCTGGTGCAGGTCCGCGCCGCAGTGCGAGCAGGGCACCGGCGTGAGCTCGTGGCGCTGCAGCGTCAGCACCGCGCCCCCCGCGATGACCACGTACTCCCGGTCGGTCCGAGCCTCGATCACCCGGCCCCGCGAGGCGGGGGAGCCCTCGGCCAGCTCGACTTCGGTTCCAACCAGCAGTGCGTCGTCGTGGTCGCGCATGCTGTCTTCTCCTTTGTATTCGTTTTTCGTTTGTCTCTGTTTCTTTGCGTGCCCCGGAGGTCAACAGGAGTTGACGGGGGGGAGGGGGTGCTTGTCCTGGTTTTGCCTTTCTAACTTCTCCCCTCTTTTGATCATCAGCTTCGCAACGATACACTCTTGCTCTCATGCTCTCTAACTTTCATGGCAACTGGATTTGGAACGTGACGAGGTCGTCCTGACGCCCGTTCCTCTCCTTCCTGCCGCTCCATCAGCAGCCGCAGCTGGTGCAGGGCCGTGCCGCAGTGCGAGCCGGGCTCAGGCGTGAGCTCGTGGCGCTGCAGCGTCAGCACCGCGCCCCCCGCGATGGCCACGTACTCCCGGTCGGTCCGAGCCTCGATCACCCAGCCCCGCGAGGCGGGGGTGCCCTCGGCCAGCTCGACTTCGGTTCCAACCAGCAGTGCGTCGTCGTGGTCGCGCATCTTGCTGCTGCGGCTATGCTGCCTTCTCCTTTTTATTCGGTTTTCTTGTGCGGTCGGGGGTTGTTGTTTTTCAGAGTGTAAGTTCACTTTCCGTTGTCGTTTTTCTTTTTAGCCACATGCAATGTGTAACTGAACCGCCCAAGTAGGACCTTCTGATCATGATCATTTGCCACATTCTCCACCTAAAACCACGTCCAGGACTTGGGCTCAGGGTAGTGCGGTCAACGAAAAACATTATGTCGTTCGAACGAACTGATGCGGTCGCCCTCGTAAAGAAGGTGACGGGGTGGACGTTCCGTCCGCTTTCTTCTTCGAGAGGAAGAACCAGAGGCCAACAGGAGTTGACGGGTACTTGTCCTGGTATTGTCTTTCTAAGTTTCCCCCCTTTGATCATCAGCTTCGACACGATGCCCAACTCTTGCTCTCATGCCCTCCTACTTTCAAAGTCGAAGGGTGACTGCATCGGTTCTTGACACGGGGCAGAAACTTCATAAACCGCCTTTTAACAGCCCGGTTCTCGTTCCGCCTCCGTTGAGAACAGGAATGAAAGACTACCGTCGACTCTTTCGAGTTGCTGTTTCGAGTATCGCCTCGGCTGGTTTGCTTAGCGTGCTATTGCCTGGCTGGCTTCGCTCGTGTTGCAGGAACTAGGGGTCGTCAGATCCTAGGAAGGCAGACCTCTGCGAAAGCACTCGACAAGCCGACAAGAATACCCGAGGCGTGGGTATTCAAGATGATCAAATGCCGTCGCAATCCACAATGCCGTCTCAGGGCGAGAGGGAAGTCGTTGCAGCTGCCACGAGAGACGTGCGGTGTCACTCGGATTTAGGACATGCAAAAACGAGTGATGCGCGAGAGGTTGTGCACGAACAATAAAAAGGCATCCACGTGACAACTTTTTAACAACAAGAAAGGCAACAAAAAACGAAGAAAGGGCTTCTACGGCCGGGGAGGGGAGAGAGGAGAGGAGGGTCGGTCTTTACAAACGCGATACAAAATTCGACTTCGATGGACAGAGGTCGTTGTGCGGCTTTGCACATGCACCGCCACAAACACTACAACCGTCCGGGCGCAGAACATACACACAGCGCATTTTGCGAAATGCTCGGAGGGCCGCCCGATGAGCTTCTCGACGGGAGGCTGGAGGGAGAGAAACAATACAACCTCGTGGGGTCGTTTTTGTTGAGCCCTTACACGCGGCCCTGAACCAAGGCTTGCCTTTGTTTCGTGTGGGATGCAGCACGTTTCCTCCTTTGAGACGTTCCAATCGGCGGCCTCCCGAGGACTTCCTCCAAAGCAGGCGCTTATTTAACAAAACCATCGCAGCTGTCGCGGCACGCCGGAAATTCGATTATCTGGACCGGGTTCAGGCTTTGAGGCGCAGAGCCCGCCTGGTGGTCGAATTCTGGCATTTTCTTGGGACCCGAGGGAAGCTCACCTGTTCTACACCTCTCGTGTCACTGCACGACGTCAGACTGGAGTCAAACTCAGGGTCTTTTTTCCCCGCTGACAGTTTCAAGTCCGTACCCTTGACTGCTGGTTCGCCAGATTGTATGTAGGGGGAAGGCATCGCATTGATCCATTCATGCGCGTCTTTACTTAGAGGACGAATTGCATTTGGCTACCTTAAGAGAGTCGTAGATACTCCCGCCGTTTACCCGCGCTTGACCTGATCTCTCAGCGTTGACATTCAGGGCACTGGGCAGAAGTCAGATGCCGGGGGATGCAGTCGTAGATGCGGGCTGAAATAGAACAAAGTCCGCGGTATTGATTACGCGGCTGGGTGCTCGACCGCAACACCGGGTGCGAGCCTGCGAGAATCTGTGGATGCTAGCCTTGCGTCTATGATTGTTCGCTGCTTGGGCCGAGCGTCAGAAGGCGAAACGGCCCGCTGTGTGTTTAACCCTGTTAAACCCACCAGGAGATTGACAGCGCAGCGCTCTGTCTGTACATTCACAAAGCCGCACCAAACACGAGCCCGGGACACGGGCGATGAGGATGATTTCTTTATTGCATACAACATTGAGGTTGAGGAGAAGAAGGGCGCGACGCGGACGTCGGCATCTAAGAACTGGACTAAAGGTAACAAAGAAAGAAGAAAGGGGTCGCAACTTTTCGCCGAGCTCGCCTTTGAGTCGGAAGGGCACACGTTGAGAGTGTGCGCGTGGTGGGGGGCACACTGTGTCGTCTACAGATGAGCAATTGCACAAAATGCGACCACCACTGAGTGCTGTCGTACCACCCTTGCTTGCAGCGTGCATGTAGCCGCCATTCTGGCTTTCGAACACGAGCAGATCCCTATTCGCCCTGACACGCTTTTGCGGCCATCCTGAGTTGCAGTAGTGGTACCCGCAAGGGCTTTCCTGACTGCCACCACGTGCGCAGTGGGACAGGCAAGAGCTTTTCACACACTTTTGCTGGCGTCGATGAACATGAGCGCGTGGAACCCTTTATTCAACGATTCTGCCATGCTTTCGTGGCCACTCTCGACAAGCCGCTATGAATGCAGCGGTACGCACCCTCGTTTGCAGCATTCGCGCCGCCGCCTGCCGGTAAGAGCTTTTCGCACACTTTCCCGGACGTTGCGAGCATGAGTAGAACCTTTTACCTTCAACGGCTGTGCCATGCTTTTCACGTACGATGAGTGCAGCGGTACGCACCCTTGTTTGCAGCGTTCATATCGCCGCCTGCCGTCAAGAGTTTTTCACTACACTACTCTCGCGGCCATTGCGGACATGAGTGGAACCCTTTTCGCGTCAACAGCTCTGACACGCTTTCGTGGCCAGTCTGGCTTGCAACAACGTTAGTGCAGGCCCCTGCTGACCGCTCACATCAGCCGCTGGTTGATGTGAGCGGTCACCGACTGGCTAGGTTCTGCTGCGTCCGTAGGCGGAGCGTTTCGAGGAGTCCGTCGCTGGTGTTGTAAAGAGGCGTCGCGTGCGGATTCGGGCTGGGGGAGTCTTGGAAGGACGGCGGCGGCGGCTGGCCGTAATTGGTGCGCCGCGGCGGGGATATGCCGCCCCGGTTGGTCACGCCGCCGCTGCCTTGGTACGGCGGCGGCGCGTGCAGGTACGGGTCGGGCAGGTGCGACGGGGCCCGGTGCCCGTACTGCTGCGGGGGAGGCGAGAACGGCTGCTGCTGCTGCCGCATGGCGTCCAGCGACTCTTGGAGCGCCCGGAGCTGCTCGGCCATCGACCTCGCCATCGTCCCCGCGTCGCCGGCCGGCGGCGTGAACGTCCGCGGCAACGGCGACGGGGGCGAAGCGTAGCGCGGCGGCTGCTGGTACTGAAGCTGGCTCTGCGCAGCTTCGTAGTGCTGCTTCAGAACTTGCGCGCTCCGTATCAAGCCCTCTATCTCCGACGTCTTCGTCTGGTTGGCGTGTCTCAGCTGCTCGACCACCCCGTGTAACTCCTGTGAAGTAGGGGCATGTGTACACTAAAGTGGCCAGACTTCAACAAGGTCGCAAACCCGTCCACCGCCAGAGTAGGAAGAAAGAAGTGCGCGTAGTTTTGGGGTTTGTTGAAGAATTTATATATTAGAGTTTTCGTTGGCAGCGCTACCTGAACCCAAATTTGGCAAACGATCGTGATCAGGAGGTCCTACTCGGGCGGTTCAGTTTCCATACACACTGCGTGTGGCCAACGAATGACCTAATTATGAGGGCTCATGACTTCTGGCGGTCGCAAAACCCGAGACGCGAGAGATCAAGCAGTTCTTGCAGAAGTTGTCCACAACGAGCTCGACGACCCTCTGGACTCCGGGTTATCCCTTCCTTGTTCTTCGCCGCCTATTTGATTCAGTCAACGGCAAACGTAAGGCACACCATAATCAGCTCGCGCCCTTCTTCTCCCTCTTCCTTCAGCAGCTGATTTTCGCGGCGGATCTAGTTTTGTTGGGCAGTGCGTTTATCTAGTGACTTGTGGATCCAGTGGACTACTGGAAAGGTTTGTGGGGCACTTTCTTTGCTTGTGGGCACTCGCGGTATTCATCCGTTTTGGTGAATTTAGTACGCAGCCAGCTTCTCATCATTCGTACCAACAGAGCAATGCTAACACAGATACGGGCCAACAGGAAAAATGGAGGGGGCAACAACGAACAAGAGAAGCCGACGTGTGAGAGGATACTGCATAAGAAAGAATCCCGGCGCTTTTCTTGCACGCATGACCAACGCTACACTAACCCTTTTCAAGAAACTGGAACGAGTACCTTCGCGAGTTCGCCCTGTGCAGCAGCGCTCTCTCGGAGTCGTTGACCCTCACGAGATTTCATCTCTTCCAGGTCACCCAGGATCTGCTGCAGGGGTAGAGCTCTGCTGGCGGCTTGGTCGGGGCCTTGCGACTGCACGGCTCTCGACAATCCTTCGACTTGCTGTCTCAATTGAAAGAGAGCTTGCTGCTTGTGCATCTCTGTTTCTTCGGGCCTTTGGACGGACACGTGGCGGCCTTGGTGGGACGGCGGGCGCATGTCGCTCGCCTGCGTGAGGATCATCAGCTTCTCGAGCTTCTGCTGCAGGCTCGACATCTCGGACTTCTGCTGGTGCAACAGCTTTTGCTGCAGCTGGGAGACGACGTCGTGCAGCTCGTCCCGGGTAGGGGTGTTGTTCACCTGCACGAAATGCCCGGCGATGGGCCCTACGCCTGGGCTGCCGGTGCGGGAAAGGTAGGTATTCGGAGGGTTTCCGGACATCATCTGGATGTCCCTTCGTGGACTCATCGTGATGCCGCCGCCGTGTTGGGACGGGACGATGTTTATACTACCCGATTGGGGGAGTTGCACGTTGATCTGCGACTCGTATGGGGCTCCTCGCCCGCCACCGCCCAACCCTGCGTACGGGCCAGGAGAGCCGACGACGCTGCTGAGGTCGTCGAAGTTCCACGTCGGGTACTTGATCTTCATGGCTTTGATGAGTGCGTCTTCTCGGCCTCGGTACTGATCGAGGATGGCGTCGACGCCGGGGACCTTGTCCGGCAGGTACCGAGCGTAGAACGCCACCATTTTCCGCCGCGCCACCTCGCGCCGGCTGAGGTACTCCACTCCAGGTGAAGCCATTGCTGAAAAGCGACCGCCCTGGAGCCTGTCCCGCTCCGATAGCGCGTGCAGTACCCCCCCAGCTCACCTCCCCTGGGTCCCCCGACCACGGGTCGCTTCCTGGCGGTTTAAGGCGGCTTCTCACTGCAAGGCAACAAGTGCTAGTTTAGGCGGCTTCTTACTGCAAAGTAACGAGTGATAGTTTAGGCGGCTGCTTACTGCAAAGCAACGAGTGATAGTGTAGGCGGCTTCTCACTGCAAAGCAACGAGTGTTAGTTTAGGTGGCTTCTTACTGCAAGGCAATACTGCAAGGCAACAAAGGCTAGTTTAGGCGGCTACTTACTGCGAAGCAACCAGTGCCAGTTTAGGCGGCTTTTTACTGCACTACACGCTAGTTTCGGCAGCTTCTTACTGCAAGGCAACAAGTGCAAAACGAGGTGAGCACCGCCTTGCCATAAGTAGCGAGATCGTTGCCACCGGCAGCTACACCATCTGTTCTCCTTCCAAGTTCTCATAGCACCCGAACGCTGCCAGGACTCTGATGCTCCGTTTGAAGAAAATGAGTCCGTCTACTTGTCTTCTCGAATGGCGGAACTGGAACGCGTTGTCTGGCTTAAAAGGTCAAGGAGGGGCTCGCAAAAAAGAGCAAAGAGCTCCATCACAAGGGAACGCGCGTGAGGGCACAGTGAAGACAATTAACCTTCCCGCCCCCAGGGTAAGAAGAACGGGGAAAGGATGCTGTGTGTAAATGTTATGGGGAAAGAAAGGTGAACCAGAGAAGGGAGAAAAGCTTGAAATACTTGAGGTATCGTGGGGAGCAAAGTGACTAACACACAGAACCCCTCCTATCTAAACGGTCACTAGCAAGCACACAGTCAGGTTCCCCCAAACTACAACTCCGCTTAGCGGACTAGTTCCTACCAGATCATAAACCAAGCGCGTTGTCAGTTACCCGACACACGAACGCTAGCGCGGGCAGCAACTACCACCCTTTCCCCTCTCGTAGTTATGAATTTCTCCACGTGTGGGCGCCCTGAGCGCTCCCAATGGTAGTCGCCAACGTCAGAAAAGGCAGCCGTGTCAAGCCCGGTCCAGTGCGCTAGAGAGCGAGGGGGACTCTGGCCAGACCAACCTCAGGCCATCCCCCGTACTACATTTCCGCCTCAGCAGACCGGTTCCTGCACAAACGCTAGTTTGTGCCTGGAAGCGCGGGCAGCTACTACTGCCCCTTGCGGCTCGGAAGACCTTTCCTCACGTTCGGGCGCACTATGCGCTCTGCGAAACGGCAGCCGCATTCAGCCCGGGCTCGATGGGCTAGAGACGAGGGGAAACTCTAGATCACACTCAGGCCATACTCCAAACTACAATTCCGCTCGGCGGACCAACCCGGTAGACCGTAAACCGAGCGCGCCATCAGTTTCCTGACACACAAACGCTGGTTTTTTGTACCTGGAAGGCAGCTACTACTACCCCCTTCTGGTAAGGACGACCTTTCTCTCACGTTCGGACGCACTATGCGCCACCGGTGATAGCTGCCATCATCGTCGGCCGTGTTACGCCCGTGTCCAGAGCGAGAGGGACACTGGCCAGAGCACATGCAGGCCATTCTCGTACTAGGTTCCTGGTGGCGTGACACCAGAACGTGTCACGGGGTCCAGTGGGCAAGAGAGCGAGGGGACACTGGCCGGATCACAGTTTCAGGCTATCCCCCGTACATAATCCCGATGCACCGCTGCGCGGATCGGTACCTGGCAGGCTTTCGAGCGCATTGTCCCCCGGCTACGCACAACCGCTCATTTGCGCTTCGAAGCGTCTTCAAAGCGGCGACGCGCCTGCCCGCCTCGTGTGGGTGTGGCCGCATAATTACCTCAGTTGATGTAGCCAATCGTGTATTTGGTCCCGGTCAAATCCGCACTTGGGCGAAGCCCTCGTCGAGTGTCGTGCCGGGTATCCAAAAAGGGCTTCCGGAGTCTCAGAATGATTAGGTTAGAAAACGAGGGGCCACCAGGACTACATTTGGGCCGCCCCCCTGTATTGGACTCCGGAATCCCGCTGTGTAACGTGCCGGGATTCATAGCCCTTAGAGCTTCGTGGGAACCATGGTATTCAGACACGCTCGTTCGTGCCTTTGGAACGCCCGCTGAATCGCGTGCAGCTACGTTTCTCACCGAGTGCGGACACTTGTGTCCGTTGAAGGGAAACCTTTCACCGCCCAGTATCCTATTCGGCTGAGCACGTGCTCATGGACACCGTCAGAACGAGCCGCGTTGCGTTGTCCGTAGCGGGGCGTCGGCCAGCTCAGCAAGCAAGCATCACAATCAGGCCATTCCCGTACTAAACCCGGAATCTCGCTTAGCGTGCCGGCGGCGGGCATCCAAGAGACAGACACGCAAACGCTCATGCGCAGTTGGTTGGCGGATAGCTAGAACCCACCGGCCCAAATGGTCACCCTGCCCTTTAGGCCGCTCTGTGACACCCATCGATAGCCTGCGGGCAAAGACCGTGTCGAGACGAAGGCAAAGCACACCTACCATTTGCAAATGAGTTCTGGCAGCTGGCGCCATGCCATGGCGCTGAACTCTTGCAGGGCGTCTTCGTCGTTCATGTGGCGCGTTGTCCAGCCGACACGACCTAGAAGACCAGCTCCAAAGTGACGTCCTCTACTCTCCAGCTTACGACCTGGCATGAAATTTCGTATGTCTGCGCAAGGATGAGCTCCAAGCCTGTCCAAACGTGCCTCATCGGCAGCTCCAGCATAATGGTACCGCGCTTCTTGCCTTTGGCGATGACGTCGTTCACATGTGACACTACGAGAGCGACCCCACGGCGGTAGTGGGGCTCCACCACATCGTTGTGTTCTTGAAGAACGCGGTATCTCCGGTCGGTGATTGTTATGGATCGAGCTTGCGTGGGCTCGAGGAAGACCTCGCCGCAGGACAGCTTCGGCATCGGAACGCTGTTCTGGCGAAGCCAGTTCAGCCGTGCGTGGAAGCGGAGGCTGGACTGCGAGCGCTTCGCGAGCGGCGCCGCTTTTGCACCGGAGCCCAGAGCGTCGCTTCGGTCCGCCGGTTCACCCACCGCGAGCAACCCGGCCGACCCGCAGCGCGAGCGGCGGCGGTGCAACGAGAGCTCACGCGTCGGCAACGGGTGCCCGCAGCCCGCTTCGCCCGCCGCCGCCGCGCCGCCGATTTGAACACCTGAAGGCTCCTCCGCACGGCCTTCGACCACCAGCGCAGGGGCTGCCGCCCCCGGCACGCCGGAATCACCCTTCGAATGCTCGACCGCCGCGGCGGGAGAGTGTGCTTCCGCCAGCACGCCGACGTCCACCCCGAATCTTTCCAGCAGCTTTTCGGAGCGAAGCAGGTCCGTCGAGGCGGCCGGGGGGCCGCCGAGCGTGACGGCGCGCGGTGCGCCGGCGGCAGCCTTCCTGGCTTTGACGGCTAAGCGGGCCTTCTGCGCCGGGGGGAGGCACGACGGCGGGCACTTGTAGCCCAGCGGAAGAATGGGCAGGGGTGCGCCGGTTGATGCGTGGTCCAGGCGTTCGACCGGGAGGTCGCGGAGGTCGACGGCTGTAGGCTGCCCAGACTTCGAGTAGGTGACGGGTGGTTGCAGCGTGTAGCGCGGGGCCGAGAACGGCTTCGTCGGCCGGCGCGACGGCGGGCCGCGGGGCGGCGAGTGGGCGGGCGCGTCGCTCGACTCTTCGGCGGCGCGCGAGAGGGACCGCGTGGCATCTTGCGCTTGCTTGCCGCCGGCGGCGAACGTGCCGTCGCACGCTGCGCCCTCGCCGCTGGGCGACACGTGGACGTTCTCGAGGCTGGCGGTTTGGTTCCGCGTGGCATCTTGCGCTTGCTTGCCGCCGCCGGCGAAGGTGCCGTCACACGCTGCGTCCTCGCCGCTGGGCGACACGTGGACGTTCTCGAGGCTGGCGGTTTGGCTCCGCGTGGCATCTTGCGATTGCGCCGCGAATGTGCCATCGCACGCTGCGCCCCCGCCGCTGGGCGACACGCTCAGCGACACGTGGACGTTCTCAAGGCAGGCGGTTTGGCTGCGCGTGGCGTCTTGCGACTGCATGTCGCCGGCAGGGGATGTGCCATCGCACGCTGCGACCCCGCCGCGCCCGGGCGACTCGCTCAGCGACACGTGGACGTTCTCAAGGCAGGCGGTTTGGCTTCGCGTGGCGTCTTGCGATTGCATGTTGCCGGCCGCGATAGTGCCGTCCCCGCCGCCGGGCGACACGCCCAGCGACACGTGGACGTTCTTGAGGCAGGCGGTTTGGCTCCGCGTGGCGTCTTGCGATTGCGCGTCGCCGGCCGCGAATGTGCTATCGCACGCTGCATCCCCGCCGTGCCAGGGCGACTCGCTCAGCGACACGTGGACGTTCTCGAGGCAGGCGGTTCGGCCCCGCGTGGCATCCTGCGGTTGCCTGTCGCCGGCGGCGATAGTGCCGTCGCACGCTGCGCCCCCGCCGCCGGGCGACATGCTCAGCGACACGTGGACGTTGTCGAGGCGGGCGGTTTGGCTCTCTTTGCGGGGCCGCTCCTCCGCCGCGCGGCTGCGGTAAAGATGCAAACGCTGCCTGTCGCGGTGCACGGCGTCGCGCTCGCGGGCGATCCCAGCCAGCACGAGACGCCTGTCCTCGTCGCCCAGCTTCGGGTAGTCCGCGATGCGAATCGATTTGCTGGTCTGCATCTCCAGACGGAAATCCCTGATTTCAGCGGTGCGCGCGCTTCGCTGAATGACGGCCCCAGAGATGATGTCGCTGCTCGCGTTGTCCCGTGCGTCATCTAGTACACCGTCCAGCTTGCGGAGAGCATCAGCTCGTTCCTCGTCTGTGATGTCAACAGCGCCCTCGAATCGCCTGTGCATGCACGAGGCGACTGTGTAAATGTTGCCGGCTGCGGATGATAACTTCTCCGATAGGCGGTCGACACACTCGGTTGCCTCTTCGTGGAGTCGTGAACTGTCGAAGTTGGGTGTGACGCTTCGAGCGAAGGCCGCGAACAGAGGACTGGATTCCGCCACCGCCTTCGCCCAGTCCCTGGTGAACGCAACGAGAGACGCGGTCTGCCGTTGCCACGCGGAGCGGTGCGATTCGATGGCGTCGGCGGCTCGCCGGGCCTCGTCGGCTTCCCTCTGCGCCTCCAACAGACGTTCACGGCGGCGGCGCATCGCCTCCAACTCGGTCGCCAAGTGGGCGGTGAGACGGTCGACGAGGCGGACACTCTCGTCCTGCATCTCCTGCAGGATCCGAACCTGCTCCGAAGCCAATTTCGAGGTTTCCGCCGCTTTTTGACGCGCCGCAAGCGACGCCACGCGATGCTCGTCGCTGACAGCCACGAGGGAATCCGCATGCACCGCCAGCCGTGCCTCCAAGCTCTTGGCACGTAGGTCCGCGGCCTCCGCCAGGCGAGACGCACCGTCGACGGTCGAAGTGCGCCAAGCCCCGCGCTTGTCTGCCACCTCCCGCAGGCACCCCTTCAGCTCGGCCGCCAGGCGCTGGAGGGACTTGAGGTGCGCCCACATGGATCGCTGCTCTTCTTCGACGCGGCCGTTGGCGGCGTGCGCGGCGGCCCGGCTCGAGAAGATCACCACGTCGCCGCCCAGCAGCTTGCCAGGCCCCGTGAGGTACTGCTTGGTTGCATCCACCGCGCCGCGAAGCGCCCGCGCGGCCACCACGCACCGGTCCAAGCGCGCCGACACTTCGAGCACCGTTTCGTCGGAGATCGCGCGCTTCGGGGAACACGGCCCGTCCCGGAGGAACCCGCGGTGCCGCTCCAACGCGACGGCGGCTGCGCTGATTTCGCAGCTGTCCCCCAGCTGCGCCAGGGCGGCGTCGTCCGCCGACCGGCGGAAGCACGCCCAAGCATCCCCCTCGGCCCCGGCCACTTCGAACTCTCTCAGCCGGGCTCCGTATTGATGCAACTCGTGGGGTACACAAGGCGCAGGCCACGGGCAGACGGGCACGCCTTCAGCGGGCGTCGGGCTGCGTTGGGTGGGCGCCCCGGCGGGAACGGCCGGCGGCGCTTGCTTGCTTCCGCACCCGACGCCACCGAGCAGCTCCGCAAGCTCCTTCACCCGGGCCAACCCCGCCACCGCACCTCCCCACGTGTCGGCGGCTGGCGGCCGCATGGTCGGAGTCCGTCCAGCTTTACCGCTCCTTCGCTTGCTCCCTCCACCCTCTCCCCTCCTCCCTTGCCCCGCGCACCTGCTGGGTTAAAAAGCATAGTTTCCCCTTCGCGCGTGAACGGCGATGAACCAGCGGTGTTGCTGCTCCCCCCCCCTCTCCCTCTCTCTCTGCAAGGCTGCTGCCGCGGCTTCTTTTTTTCTGACACGGCTGTTGCTCTATTTCTTCTTCTGTTCTTCTCTGTTTTTTTTCCTTGGTACAATACACGTGGAGGGAGGAAGAACTCAGGGGGAAAAAGTGAATGGCTGTTCAGACAGACCGAGAAAGCCAGTCCACACCTCCCGATTTTTCCTGAAAACCCCCAGAAGAAGTCGCTTCGGTCTACCCAGTCCCTGCAGTATCACGCGATGCCTCCAGGTTTCTCTGGTTCTTCAATGTGTGTGGGGGTTCCAGGAAATAGGGGAGGGCGCACACGCGCGCTGCAAACGCAACCAGGTCCGCCGCAACCAAAATGGCTGCCACCGGCAGAGCCGAAAGAATGGAATCTGTATTTGCTTCCATCTCCCGCTTGCGGCAGTTGCCAGCGGGAGATCTTCACCTGGTTGCGTCGAGCGGGTGTCGCCGCTTTCAGAGTGGGCAGGAAATACTCGAGGGGCTGCCTTGTGCTTACTTCGAAGGAAGCTAGAGGGGGAGAAACAATACAACTACAAAGTGGGTCTTTTTTGTTTGCTGTACGCGTACGCCCGCCACTGAACCCAGATTCACCTGTGTTTCGTGTGGGCTACAGCACATTTACCTCCTTTGATCTATTGCAGCTGGCAGCCTCCTCAAGTATTTCCTACAAAGCAGGTGCTTATACAAAGAAATATTTTGCAGGAAGGGGCGGACGTTAGGGCTGGCTTCTCACCACAAAACTCCCGATGTTCGATCGCCAGCCGCTCGAAGCGGGAGACCGGTGATGTGATTTCTGAGAAAGGGGATGAAGAGAACGTACTTGGAATGGTACATGCTCTATCCTGTCTGCACCGTGTTCCGGTGGTTCAAGCCATGCATACGTTAGGTGGAATCAATAAACGTGGGACTACGATGTGGGCCGGGTTCGTCAAGTGGCTGCTTAGCTTTGTGCAGACAGAGAAGAACGAATATTTATTAGAGATCCGGAAAATTCCGTCTCGTCAGTCGGAGAACGTTCGTTTCCTGGATAGGGGGGGGAATACGTTTGTACTTTTGAATGTGCTTTACAGTGGACCAGTGTGCTCGACATTTCGGCGGTTCTGTTTTGCATCCCTTCTATCAGGAAGCACAGACGGTCTCCTCACCAGTGCACTTCAAGGGAGGCCACCAAGGCTAACAGTTAAAACAACAGCACGCTGAACGATTACTGGACCAGTTGCGAATAACTGCCGAAGCAACAGCCTCGTGCTTGTATGTTGCGGCGGAGATACTCCTCATTTCGCACCCAGAAAAATGTATTATGGCACCCAGTCCTTCGGTTTCGTGTTTCAAGAGCCAGGAGCTCCTGCACGTTCTTTGTTGGCCTGAAATGCGATGTGAGGAAGCCCCCAAAACGTGTAAAGATTGAGGCGGTATATGCCGGGCACAACTCTAGAGAGAGCTTTTGGTTTCCGACGGGTTTTCGCTACTTCTTTCTTATTGTTCAGAGGAAACTAAAATAGCTCAGGAACGAGGTCATGATGGCAGGCTCGTGCGAGAACGTGATGCCAGCTGGCTCACTTCTGCCTCGTGACACTCATGAGGTGAAAAGCCCTCGAGAAACCAGTGTTTTCAACTTCGGTCCTAAGCCCCAACTCTTCAAGTCTACTTTTGTTTCGCTTCTTTTTCATTTTACTTTGCCTCTTCTGCTTCAGGGAAATAGCTTGCCCCTCTGACCTGATGCCTGCTGCACAGCAGAAGGAGAGCTGTGCGGCTTGTTCGGGCATCCGGCACGGATGAACAGCCGGAGACGGGTGCGGAACCTGTCGCGGTGATCTCCAGCCTACGGTCGAAGAGGTGACACTTGTATTCGAGTTCGGGGGAAACAGGGGAAGGGGCTGCGTGCTTACGGTGCAACCCCAACCCGCAGACTAATGAAGCACCGTCAGCGTTAGTTGCCCTCTGCAAATCTGTTTCGAGTAACAGTTTCCTGTTTTTTTTTTTTTTTTTTTTTTTTTTTGGCCGCCGACTTTTGGAAGGTTGATGTAAGTGAGGGAGACTGGCAAACTAGTTCCCCGGCTCTGCTCACGCTTCTCGTATTGGTGTTTTCGGCGATATTCGCTCAGTCAGTTGCCTGTGACGGCGTTCCTTTGATTCGCATTAGAGCACTAGGTTGCTTAGATTCGCTGCTGATCTGCTGCGTGGATCTGCAATGCCAGTGCGGGATAGATACTGAGCTGATGGGATTGGTACGGGGTTGATGGGGGAGGATGATTTCTTTTTCTAGCGTTATTTGTGGATTAGAAGGTCGGTATTTTAAAGTCTCCGGTTGACCGTAGAGGCTTGAGTATGGCGGGGGGTTTCATTTTATATTTCTTAGTCATTTTCTCTAGACGATCTCCTTTTTTTCTTTTGCTTCCTTTCGCTTACAACCTTCTCTGCCGTCTCCTCCGAGACACTTTCCTCTTGTTCTCGTCTGGCAGTATTCTCGTACTTTACTTGTGCCTTCTGGAACTGGGGACCCCGGGTCCGCAGATAGAAGGTGTAAGTCGTTGTCCTCCGAACTACTGCGCGTCTTACAAGAAAAACCCTTCCCTTGCAAGGCTTCCCGCGCCTAAATTGCTGCCGCCAAAGGCCAAATACTTCTGCGTCTAAGAAAGTGTGCAGCTGCAGGAAAAAGAAGAAGGAAAAAAAGAGAAAAAACGGCGGAGCAAAGATGAAAACAAAAGGGCACTGGCGACGAGGAAATAGCCAAAAAGAAAGAGAGAAAAAAAAAAGAAGAAGAAAAAAGCAGTTTGAGAAACAGTCGGGCATTTCCCTCCGCCTCTCCCGCCTCTTGAGGAAGAACGAAGAGCCTGCATATCTTTGCCTTGACAAGAGAAATAAAAAAGGTGGCGCATGGGGTCGGAGGGACAACATTCCCCCCCGCGGTAGTATGCGCGGGCACCCTCAACGGACGGAAAGCAGTCGGACCGCGCGGTTTCTATCGGATTCGGGAGTACAGAAATACTCGAGGGGTTGCCTTGTGCTTACTTCGAAGGAGGCTAGAGGGGGAGAAACAATACAACTACAAAGTGGGTCTTTTTTGTTGAACGCTTACGCCCGCCACTAAACCCAGATTCACCTGTGTTTCGTGTGGGCTTCCGCACATTTACCTCCTTTGATGTTTTGCAGCTGGCAGCCTCCTCAAGTATTTCCTACAAAGCAGATGCTTTGAAGGACAAAAGAACTGTGTTGTGTCCTCAAGGATTCCGGTTTTCTTCTTAGAACACGTACACGTGTCCCATTCCGTCGTCCGGGTCTTTTTAAAGATGTATGCAGCCAACCTGTGACGAAGCCTGGCTAGAGCGTTGTCCGAAGCCTTCGAGGTTCTCTTTGCTCCGAAAATGCTGCATGGGTTGACCGCACACAGCGTGCGCCGAGGCTATTCCACAACGTGGGCACACAAACAGCTGTACTCGAACCCAACTAACATGACATAATGGGGGGGGTGCACGCCGGCGCCACGACGCTCGCGACTTCACTGGCTGTGTACATCACGGCCGGCTCTGCCTTGGCCCTCACACTTGGCAAGCAAAAACGGGGTGGGAGGGCTGGGGGTGACGATGAAGGAGAAAAACAAAAAAAGTGGGGGCCGCCTTTGGCGACCTTGCAACCGCAAGGATGGTGTCAAGAGAGGCTTTTGATGCCCTTGGCACGATCGGTGCAACCCTTTTTTCCCCCCCGCGGACGCGCGAAGAACAGGGATACGCGTCCAGAAGGAAAGTTGAGCAAAGTCCACAAGAAACATGACTTCCGGAAAAAAAAAATGAAGAACTGCAAGAAAAAGAAAGAAATTGTCGAAGGGGCAGAAAGAAGATCGTGCTCCGCTACTACTACGAAAAAAAAAAGTCAAGCGAGTCAAACACCCCCCGCTCCTTACAACAAGGGAGTGTTAATCCGACGCATGGCTTTCTTGATTCGTTGCAACGCTTGAGTTGCGGCTAGGCGAGAGCACGGGGCCAGAAGTGTTTTGAGGGAGAAGCCCTGTTTCACAGTTCGTTATTAGTCGGAAAGCACTAATCATCTAAGATCCAAGGATCTTCGAACCCCAAAATGCGAAAGATTGGCAAAGGTCTCCCTGAGAAGAACTCCACACGACCCTGCTGGGTTGGAGGTCCTGCAAGGAAGCAGGTGCGCGTGCGAGGAGAGGCACATAGGTTTGCTTCGTTACTTTCCTTCGTTCGTTCGCCGCCGACAACTGGATCTTGGCTACTTGCGAGTACAGTGCCAGACCGCACTGGGCGTATAGCTTGCGGCTGACTGATGTGTTCGTCATCAGGTTGTCTTTTCCGCATCAACCTATCGACAAACCAAACACGCTGGTCCGAAAGGCCCGGACAATCGCCCCTCGACCAGGTGTCGCCGCAGGGTAGCAAGGGAACGCCAGACCGTGCTTCGGAATGGCAGGTGCTCAACACACGGTGTCCTATCCGCGCGGGGTACAGATCCTTGAGGCCGCGGACGAAGTCCCGTCACGAGGCGCGTAACCTGAGTGTCCGCGCTCACACAAGGAGTCTTGGTCGTCCGACGGGAAAAGCCCACTTTTATTCGAGGTTTCCCGTGCCGGTTTTACCGGTTTTGGCTGACTCGGAAGATAAGGCCAGCGGCTGAGCTTGTCTCGGATGCAACAGGCGGTGCGGGATCGGGTCTACTTTTGGCAGGTGCGGATGTTGAGTTTGATCTGCTTCAGAAGGCGCTCCGGGAACAGGCCAGCCCAGGTACCGACGAGCTGGAAGGAAGCATCAAGCTTCGACGCGTCGAAAACAGCGGGCAGGTGGTTGGCAGTCTGCAGGAGAGAGGGGTGGGGGGGGGTCGTTGTAGCAGATTGCTCCGGTTTAAGGAGAAGGGGGGACTGCAAGAAGTGCTTGGAATGGATACTGCACTGGAGGAGAGAGGGAGGTGGCGGGGGGCCGTCTGCGAATATAAGTCGATTAGTCGGCAACAGGCAACAAAGACAAAGACACACGCACAAGTACACGTATTGCCACTACAGCAGGAACGATACCTTAACGGAACTTTACCCGGAGACTATAAACCCCCGAATCCCTAAGTGAACTTGCCTTCTAAAAGGGCTATTTCGCGCAAAGAAATGTGAAGAACGGGGTTTCGCCTGGAGGCTTTTCGGGTTATGCTGCGCTTTTGAGCTCTATTGGTATCTAAGTTTTCGTACGTCTTCTTAACTATGGTTAAGTGCGCGAATTTTGTCACTCGATGCTGGTGAAGCTTCTACGCGTCACGTGATGATGCTATCTCGCGCAAAAATACTCGAGGGGCTGCCTTGTGCTTACTTCGAAGGAGGCTAGAGGGGGAGAAACAATACAACTACAAAGTGGGTCTTTTTTGTTGAACGCTTACGCCTGCCACTAAACCCAGATTCACCTGTGTTTCGTGTGGGCTACAGCACATTTACCTCCTTTGATCTTTTGCAGCTGGCAGCCTCCTCAAGTATTTCCTACAAGCAGGTGCTTATACAAAGAAAAGAGAGGGAGAAAGATGGCACACGAGGTAAGAGAGGCGTGACTCAATGTGGCGCCTGAACGGGTTGTCGTGCCCGTGTGGCTCCTCTTTGATGATGGCGTCCAAGAGGTACCAGCACGTGAGCCGAGCGGTAGTGACAGAAGATGTCTTCGGCAGGGACGTGAGGCGGTTTTCCCAGGCGTGGAGCAGCTCGGGGGCTTTGTCGGGCCTAGCGACGGCCTCTTTCATCAAGCCTTCGATGAGTGGCCGCTTGATGCCCTTTTCCTCCACAACCGTCAGCACCGACTGCACTTTGGCGCTGAACCAAGAGATGACCTTCTGGTCCAGATCGGACCGAGCCCGCTTTTGCCGGGGGTCTTCGCGCTCAGGAATCTGCATTTGTGGCAAGGGGGTGTGAAGATACACGACAGAGCAACCCCCCAGCTTCAGAAGCTTCGTTGCAATGAACGACAGACACCTCATTTTATCGGCGCGTGCCGGTTGACCCACTCAGGGTTTCACGCTCGTTTATTTTTACCCGACGACACCAAGTGCCAGACCAACCCATCCGAAGGCAGTTGATTTCTTCAAACACGTTTCATGTCCCGGCGGGAGTTGTTTGGGTTAGGGGTTCTTTCATTCAGGCTGTAAATTCCGATCAACCGCCTGCATCTTTTTAGCCTTCAAGGCACTGTTCTCGGCCAGAACACGTTTGTGCATTCAGTGTTCTACCGGTTTGCGAGCAGCACAAGCACGCTTGTGCACCGCAATTTAGACAGACAAAAACACGACAGTCTGCCTTGAGTGTCACGGTCTCTCGCTTTGCGGCCTGACTGCCGTCGGCCAACCCGCAAGACTGTGGTAGGACCGGCACTGGTGTACTGAAGAACGCTGCCCACCTTTGGACAGACGCGCTTAGATTCGATACGGGTTTGTGTGAAGAACCGGGGACTGCTATGCCCTAACGGGAGTTCCAAGCCCTGAGCTACGCTGCGCGGCTACTTGATGCGCTTGTCGCGTGAAGCCGGCGCAGCCTCGTGGCTCTGCCCGTGTCGCCGAACGCGTTTTTTTACGAAACAGAAGAAATCACAGGCACAGTCATACAGGTTCCCGCCTGCGCTTGCGGTCGAGTTCGTCCCTCTTCTTGCGCTCTTCCTCGCGCGCCCTGTCGGCTTCCTCGCGTCGTCGCTTCGCGAGGGCCTCTTCTCTTTTCTTGTCGAGCTCACGGCGCTTCCTCAATTCGGCCTCATCTTGCCTCCTGCGCAAGTCCGCTTCGCGCCTCCTCCGCTCCGCCTCTACAGCTTCACGAGCGATTGCCTGCTTGAGTCGTGATTTGTTGAAATATTTCGATACTTGATGATTGTGCTTTCGCGCGTGGTCAACCGTGTTCAAGCGCAAGCGCCACGAAGATGCAAAGCTTGCATTGGTCGGAGCTGGGGTGTCCCAGCTTTTTTTGTCGGGGGGATTGCAAGAACGTGCTTGGAATGGGTATGTGCTCAACACCGCACCTGGTCCCGTCTGCGCCGTGTTTCTTTCCTTTAAGCCACGACACATAAGGCGGACCATCATCAGCGCGGAACCTGAGTGTCTGCAGACAGGACAGCGGTGTTTTTGTGCCGGGGAGGGCTTGCCGAGACATACCTCTTTGCGCCTGCGTTCTTCTTCGATGATGCGGATTTCTTTCTCCCGTCGCTCTCGCTCCTTTTTCTCCTTCTCGCGGATCTCCAGCTCTCGCATGCGCTCCTTTCTCTGTGTGCGGGGTGCGTCTTATTGGAACCTCTGGTTGACGAACCCACTGGTACAGCTGTTCGAGCCGATTGATCGACTTCCCATGTGTTTGACGCTTGCAGTGGACGTCAGACGAGAGTCATTGTTTGGGCGTGTGCACGTTTGTTTCAGAGTTAAAGTTCGCTTGAAATTCTGGGGTTTTAGGGTCTCCGTGTGACCGTTGAATGTTCTCTTAGAGCAAGAAAGGGCTATATGGTTACGGGTTGTATATTTAGTGGACGCTTTCGTTATGGGACTGTTTGTGACCGACACCAAGTACATTCCTTCGTGGAGTGTAGTCTTGGGCCCCCCACGTTCTACAACTTGAGCAGGGGTTGCCTTCTAGCCCGTACCGGTCTGTTGTCCGCGTTTTTATGTATTTTCTCGTAGAGTAGTGCTTGGGTTTCGTGACACTTGCGGCACTTCACGTGGTGCGGGTTGCTTCCGCCCTTTTGCATCATCAGTTTGCATCGCGCAAACAGCGAAACGAAGCAGGAACGGGCTTGCGAAGGAGTACGCTGCTTCTCCCCCAGCAGCAACCCGGTCTAATTGATCCACGTACTCCTTCTCCGGCACGCGCAGATTGCCCACAAAGACCACTGTTTAGGCAGTGCGCGTCGCCGACCCCCAGTTCGGGAAAAGGGGTCATGCCCAATATAGGAAAGGGAGTCCTCCCATCCTGGAAGCCTCGGCGCTCCAGGAGGACGGAAGGATCACTACCTCTCATGCAGGTTTGTATGAAGTCTCCTTGGCCCTCGTGAAGAAAAAGAGAAAAAATGGGAAAAGGACCATGTGGGCGCGCATACCTCTTGTTCAAGCTTCTCCCTTTCTCGCTCCCTCTGCTGGTTTTCATGCTCGCGTCGTCTGATTTCTTCCTGTTGCAGGGAGAGTTTGGGGGTACAGTTTTCAACACCAACTTTTCCAGCCGGACACGCGAAAGCTCCAGAAGATTCAAGGGGCCGCCTGGTGCATATTTCGACATGGGCCAGAGGGAGAGATCCTCGAGGGGCTGCCTTGTGCTTACTTCGAATGAGGCTAGAGGGGGAGAAACAATACCACTACAAAGTCACTTAGTGGGTCTTTTTTGTTGAACGCTTACGCCGCCACTGAACCCGGATTCACCTGTGTTTCGTGGGGCTACAGCACATTTACCTCCTTTGATCTATCGCAACTGGCAGTCTCCTCAAGCATTTCCTACAAGTCAGGTGCTTATACAAAATACTCGAGGGACTTCCTTGTGCTCATTTCGAAGGAGGCTAGAGGGGGAGAAAACAATACAACTACAAAGTGGGTCTTTTTTGTTGAACGCTTACGCCCGAGACTAAACCCAGATTCGGAGGCCACATACCCGCTTCATGACGTGCGTTTCGGGACGCTGTTCCTGGGCCGGGAACTTTTGGAAGATGAGCGTGTAGGTCGATTTGAGGATGGCGATGGCATCCCGCTTGTCCGCCGAGCGGTCGGCGGGGACCTTCCGCGCGTTGAATTCGAGAGCGGCCTGCTTCAAGCAGTCGAGGAACAGCTTCCGGCGCTGCAGCAGCGGGCCCTGCACGGAGCCGAGGATGTGGTTGCGGGGCAGCGTGAGCTCGAAGGTCACGAACTTCCCGTCGTTGTGGATCGACTCCGTGATCAGGAAAAAGCCCTTCTTTCGCTCCCGCACCGTCCGCGCGAGGCACGAGAGGTATATCACCGCGCTGTTCGAGATCTGCGCCGCGTTGTTGTCCCCGGCCTGGTACTCGAGCACCGGCGGCAGCAGCTCTCCACTGCCGGGGGCGCGCACTTCAATGCCGTAGTACTTCCCGTCCTTCCTCCTGGGCGGCACCACGTCGTCGAAGGGCCGGAAGGCCTCGTACCGCGCCCGCTTGGCCGGTGCCTGCGGCGAGTGGCCGGCGCCCTCCTCGTCGCGCTCGCGCTTGTCCTTCCCGCCGTCTTTTCCTCCTTTCCCGCCGTCTTTTCCTCCTTTCCCGCCGTCTTTTCCTCCTTTCCCGCCGTCTTTTCCTCCTTTCCCGCCGTCTTTTCCTCCTTTCCCGCCGTCCTTTCCTCCTTTCCCGCCGTCCTTCCCCCCTTTCTTCCCGCCTTTCCCCGGGAACGCGCTGCCTCCCTTCCCGGCGACCCCTCGGTTGTTGAAGTCGTAGTTGTTGTTGTTGGCGTTGTTGTTGTTGTAGTTGCTGCCTTCGCTGGCCGGCGTGCTGCGCGGGGGAGGGGAGTCGCTGGGCTTCGATTCCTGGTGGTCGGACTTGTCGGCTTTCTTCTCCTCGGGCTTGGGGTCGGCCTGCTTCTGCTCAACCGACGGCTGCTTCTTCGTTACGACGCAGTCACTGCTCGCGTCAAAGACCGGGGACCGCCGCAGTTCCCCCAGAACGAGCCCCGTGATCGCACCCACCCGAGCCCACGCCGCCTTGTCTGTTCCGGCTTTTTCCTTCAACTCATCGGTCACCTTGAACCGCTCCTCGCCGTAGAGCCCGGCGAGATCGGTGTCGAGGACGTCTGACAGCAGCGTCAAGTCCGCCGCGATCTGGACAGCGGTCGGCCACGAGAGCCCGGGGGGAACTTGCATTCCGGGGATGCTCGGAATCAGCTTCCTCTGCCGGCAGTCGTAGTAAACAGCGTCCGCCATCGCCTCACACGGCGCCAAGGACAGGTATAACAGTTTCCCCGGGAGGCCGAGGGCCTCCTTCACGTCGCCCACGCTCAGGGGAAGCCGCACGACGACCATCGGCTTCATGAACATCGGAGCCGACGGCTTGTCGGATCCAGCTTCGGAAGAGCTCAATGGGGTCAGATCGGTGACCACCATGTCGGAAGCGGGGAGCTGGAGAAGGTCCCCCACGCGGAGGCTGACTTCGAGTTCGTAGAGGTCGCGCTTCGGGCCGTCTTCTTTGTACGCGGCGATGCGCGCGGCGGGGGTGAACAGCAGCTTGGTGCCTTCACCGTCGACGCCGCCGATCTTGATGTAGCGGTCGTCGATCAGGTCGAGGCTCAGCGAGTGCAATTCAGAGTAGCCCTTCGCTGCGGTGGCTGCTTGGATGAGGGAAGAGAAGGGTTTGCTGGACGTGACGCTGGAGGCCATCGCTTGCTCGACTTCGTCGGCTTGGATGAAGTTGCCCGTCTTGCGGTCAACCAGCATCCCCTCGCTGCGGTTGCTGAAGGTGAACAGCTCTTCCTTGTTGTCGGAAGCGTCCGCCAGCAGCGGGCATTTCGCGAGTTGAGCTTCGAACTTCATCATCGCCGACTGATGCACGCACACCGCCTCGCCGGTGACCAGCACGTACGTGACAGTCCGGGTCTGCATCTGCGGCTCTTCTACTTTCGGTTCTTCCGGGATCTCCTCGGTCGCTGCAGGTTCCTCTGTTGTCTCGGCGGCTGGCGCTTCGTCAGTCGCAGCTGCATCCTGGGCGTCTTCGGTTGGGGCGGGCTTCTCGTCGTTCGCTTCGTCTGGCTTCGCCTCCTCATCTGTCTTCATCGCGGTGTCCGCTTCCTCCTTCTTCGGCTCGGCTTCTGCTTTCTTCTCTGCAACGGGGACCGGCTCTTCGAGGATGAACTCGCAGTTTTCGAAGATAAGCTCTTCCAGCGTCACGTCCTTGACGCTCTGCGCCCATTTCTCGAACGCGTCCTTGTCGGTGCCCCCGGCGAGCTTCGCGGTAAACTCGACGCTGGCGGGGCCTTCAATGTACACGAACCGCTTCTTGCACGCGTCCCAGTTTCTCCATGGATACACGCCCTTCACCTTCTTGAACTCGGTTTTGTCCGGTGTGAGGTCCTCCATGCCGCTGCTCTCTTGATAATATCGGATTCAACCCCCCGCACCCCACACTCCTTCTCAGCCTGGTTTCTTTTTCGCTTGGTGAAGGTCAACGGTGTCGACCCACCGTGGTCCGGGCTCCTGGTAAATTCCCCGAAACTTCCCCGAAACTCCCCGATATGCAGCAGCCCGATTTTTGTGGGAAAAACTGGGCTGCCGGTGGGTGGGCAGGTGTACAGGTTGGTAGTTGGGTGGACAGATGGGTGGATGGGGTAGTTGGTACGGTGGGTGGAAGGGCAGGAAAGTGGGTGAGCTGTTTACAAGAGCCGCTCCATCCCCTCTTGATAGACCGTGATAGACCGAAGAATACAGCACCGGGCAATTCGATGCACTCTAGGGACAAGAGATGGACCTGATAGACCGTGGTGGACCGTGATTCGATTCGCTGTGATAAACAGCGGCAGGCACCCCGATGCAGTATCAAGAGATAGGGACGGACCGGCTCAGTACAGGTGTGCAGGTACGTGTGCTAATGTACTTCGGACGCGGCTCTCTTGATAATGTCGGATTCAACCCCCTGCACCCCACACTCCTTCTCAGCCCGGTTTCTTTTTTGCTTGGAGTGAAGGTCAACGGTGTCGACTGAAAAAGAATAGGCGCGGGTTTGTTTGTTCGTGCCGGGGGAGGATTCGCCTGCCAGTGGATGATATTGAGTGAATATGATCGTCGGGGCCAATCTTCTCCCAAACACGCTGTCAGCGTTCTCTTTCGTGTTTGCAATGCACTGTTACTACAAAATATTGTCAGGTTTCTGTTTCTTGCCGTTTTTGAGTGTTTTGACAGAAGGCGTTTAGCTTCGCATGTTTGTTCTAGCTGCTTTCAGGCTTCGAACTTGCTGAGGTTCGGAGCTTGCAACAACCCGGCGTGCCCGGTGTAGTCCACTGTCCGCAACCTCATGTCATAGGCTCGATGCTTCCCAAATGCTCCGCCGAGCTTGTTTGAGAACTACGTGAGACTTGTGGCGGCTTCATAGTTTCCGAACACGACTTCATTTCCTTGTCCATTTGCGCCTGGCAACCATCGCGGTGCAATTCGACGCTTGCTGAAATGTACGCGAAGTGCATTCATGAACTCGGGTTCTACGCTTGGACCGAACGCTCCCCGTTTCAGTTCATGAATTGGGGTTCGAAGTGAAAGTGTGCATGGACTCCCGGGGGTCCAATGCCTCCGTGCATCGAACTGCCTGCAGCAGTCTATAAGCAGTCGGGTCACCCACTGGCTATCGTAGGCTATCACAGGCACCTAGTGGCTATTGCAGCCTCAGGGCAAATCCCCCCTGAAAGCACGATTTCCGCATCTCGCAAGCGAGGGTGGTCGTCTGGCCTGTATTTGGGCCAGTCCATCGACTTTCAGCAGGAGCGAGGGTTGGTACTTGAGCTCTCGTTCGTTGGTTTTTGGCCATTCTCCCCAGAATCGCCACAGGGCGGGGTTTGGCTTCTTAAGGCGTCGTGCCGCCCCTGGCGTGGAAGCCTTTTTGATCGGTGGGCAACGAGAAAAACGAACGAAAAAGCGTTCAGGAGTGGACTACGACGGAGGCGAGGGAGAGAGAGAGAGAGAGAGAGAGAGAGTGAGAGTGAGAGAGCTAGAGCGAGAGGGATGGTGTTAACTCCTGCAGGGTAGAGCAAATCTTGGCAGGCAGCCCACTTTTTCCCTGCAGCAAAACTGATGCATTTATTTTGAGACTGGCGGCGATGCCAGAGAACGCAGCGTTTTACTCGTCTCCTCTTGTCGAACTCGCATCCCCCTTGGTACGGCCAGTGCGCTTTGCCGGTGCCATTCAGGCTATTCTTTTTGAAAGTATGCCAATACTGCAGGGAATAGTTGACTAGACCTCTTGAGTTTGTGCTGACCACGAATAGGGGAGTCGGGAGAACCTACAAAGCTAAAAGCAGGACCGACCCCCCCGTTCGTGAGAAAAAGCGAAGAATAAAAACACCTTCTTTTTTCCATCGATCTTTGTCAAGAGCTGCAACTCAACTATTCCCCCCTTATGTCTTCTTCCTGTCCGGGTATCATTTTTCCTTTCTCGAGGAAAAATGCAGAGTGCGCCTCCCCTTCTGCTCAAAGAAATCAAATGTGTGTGTCAAGTGTCGTAGCCGGGGCAGGGATGTTTGGTACTCGAGAGCTCACACAACCGCCCGCGAATCATTCAGTCTCGGAGCTGTACAGAGGATGGTGGGGGGACTCGGATATGTGCTCGACACCGCTGACGGTCCCAATGGTACGTATAGGGTGGCGTTTTCACGCGCACAGCCTAGTTTCCCTGATGGCCTCCTTAACGGCGCAATTGGGCAGCAGCACTGAGCATTTCAGCAAGAAGGGCTGTTTGAGGAAAGTACACGTTGGTGATGTCACCCTCAAACGAGCGCTTGCGAAGGGTAGTCGACGCGCGCTTGCACGCCGCGAGGAGATGTTCCTTTATTTCTAGACTAAGTGCTTAACTGCGGCTTGAACAAGTACTCATGTATCTTCAAGCCGAAGTGGGGAGGGGCCTCTGTCTCTCTCCCTCTCTCGATGAATCTTTCTTTTTCTCATTCTTTTATTTTCGCTTCATCGCATTCGTGATGCAGTGCTTCTCTTAGGGTTGGGAGTGACTTGGAAATTAGGAGGAGGTTGCTGCAAAGGGGAGTGCCCGGTTTACGTTTCGTGGTTCCACCGCGGATGACGGAAAGGGCGGCTGCTTCTTCATCTCCGCGGCGCGTGGGCAGCATGCTTGTGAGCAAGGGCCCCCCGGAGGCGGAGTTTTGAGCCGCGAGGGCCCCACACGGTCGAGTCAAACCTCTGAGGCTGGAGCTAAAGCTGGCGCAATTCAACCAACATGCACACGGTTAAGCCGCTGTCGCCGTTCTTGTTAGCTGTACCTAACAAAATACTGTCCCAGGGAAGCAGATATTGGTACCGCTTTTTATAGCGTGCATTTAGACACACCCGCTTTTCGGGTGCGACTCGGGCACACCCGCTTTAACTCCAGCATCTGAGGCTGATTTACACCGTGCGAAATTGGTCTCAGAATTCACATGAGGCAATGCTCCCAAAATCCAAACCTGAAACGGTAACAGACCCAGTTTCACTGGAGTGCCCGTTCCCGGCGAGCTACGAGGGAACGAACCTGTAAGAGTGCCAACGCTACTCTTTCAATAACGTACATATAAAAGGTGTCACGGGATAAGCCGGCAGCCGCTGCTTAACGGTGCATGCTAATCCATGTGGTTCATGTACTTAAAAGAACTCAATGCTTAACGGACGTGGGAGCGGAACAAGACCTGGGGACTACCGACGTTTTATGCGTTGGTAGCGTGGCTGTCGGACATGCAATGGACCGAGAACGGGCAGGCGTCAATGCTGGAGCTTGCGATCGACTTTGAGCTCTTCTCGGGCCTCAGCATGCCGCTGCACGGGAATGCGCCGAAGGGGGTGAGAGAACGGGGAAACGTCCTGCGCTGCATGATGAGCGCGTTGGACAAGTTGGCGGCACAGCAAGGGCTGGGAAGCTGCATGAGAGGAGAGAGGGTGTGCCCGACGACGTCGCTGTCGTTCATGGGCATCACGGGGATATCGGGTATACGGCCCAGGCCACGCTTTCGCGAGGCACACACGGGGACGATACTTGAGGAACAAGTGAAAGGAAGCGATGTAGGGACGCAGTGCCCGACGTACCCTGACTGGACGATCGGGAGAGCGGCGAGGTGGGCCCTGCCTGCCCCACCACAACTGCACCCAGACCCCGTGCATATGCCGGGTGTCGGTATAGAGAAGGCACTCGTCACGTGCGCGACCCATCACAAAGGGAAGTGTGAGGCGTGCAGAGCACTCGTCCGAAGGGACGTTCCCACGGTAGAGATGTGCTGCCGGCACCATCACCACGCGAACGATGGGCAGCCGATCGCGGTGTGCACAGAGCACAGCACGACGAAGTGCGGCGAGTGCAAGACGGCGGCGGCGTGTTGCCGCAGCGGGCATCATGCCTGCCGCACGCATGGCAGAGGGACCTGCCAAGAGTGCAAAAGGCTCCCTACGCTGACGCAGAGGCGACCGGCGGCATGTTGCAGCCGCGGCCACCACCAGTCCAACAAGCCGAACGTCGAGTCAACCCCCGGACGCAACAAGAAGAAGAGGCCCTCCTCACCCACCCAGGTGGGTGTACAGCGGGAAACGCCAGTAGGAAAGCGAGCGGCGCGAGCGGCGCGAGCGCCGCTCGCGGCAACTAAAAAGGAGACGGCGACGACCGGACGGGCGACCAAGAGGCCGCCACCAACGCCAGGAACCAGCGAACGACCAGCGCTGAAGAAGAGGGTGCTCGGCACCCCGAAGGAAGGCCTGATCGCCGGCCGCAAGCGGAAGAAGACGAAGGCGACCACCCCCGACTCAGGGGTGCAACGAAGGAAGAAGAAGGTACCGAGGGCAAGCAGCTCTCAGAAACGACCGGGGACCACGGGCACACCAATGCCCTCGAAAGTGAAAAACGGACACACGTGCCCGCCCTCGTACTCGCCGACTCAGTCTCTGGAATCGCAAGAAAGCCAAACCCCGCTAGCTCCACAAATGCTCGACCTTGACGACGCAATGGCAGGTGACGACGTCATCCGATAACCTGACTTTCAAGGCAGTGCATGCTAATCCATGTGGTTCATGTACTTAAAAGAACTCAATGCTTAACGGCTCATCACGTGGGCGGCCCTGAGATTACCCACTTTATCTTTAGCCATACTTCAACTTCCTTGTTCCTTGATTGGCCGGGATGGCTGCGTCGGCCTTTGGTCGACGTGAGAAACGCAGCCCACCGGGTTCTTGTTGCATTTTGCGGAGAGACACAGCAACGCCGTTGTGCACCGCACTGTGGCGCCGTGTACGATAAGAAATCCTGCCGGAAGGTCCTGCAGCGGCGCTTTTTGAGCGGGTTGCGTCTGGCTGTCAAAAAACACCACCATAATGACCCTGCTGCTGTTCGACACATCATGGCCAGGCTTTGCAGCATGCCGAACGTACTGATTTCAGCACGTTAATTTTCTTCGTTTCTTTTTGTACACATGCTGAATCACTACGTGTACACGTGCTGAAATCAATAATAATAATTGTCAGCACGTACTATCTTTTCTGCAGATTCATCTGGGAAGTCAAGCGCATTACCGGAGATTTCGGTCGGCAGATCCTCCTGTTGCTTACCACCGCGACACTGGAGGGTTGAGGCCGGAGAGGAGGCAAAGGCAGAGACATGCAACACTGGCAGGTGAGCCCCCTAGGTATTTAGCTCCAAGACTAAAGAGCTGCGTAAGCCCTGATCATGGCTCCCCGGTTTCGTTTTAGTATTCGACAAATCGAATAATAACACAGGTGTTATTTTCCGACTAGAGGGGGAGAAAAACAATACAACTACAAAGTGGGTATTTTTTGTGACGCTTACGCCCGCCACTAAACCCAGATTTACCTGTGTTTCGTGTGGGCTACAGCACATTTACCTCCTTTGATCTATCGCAACTGGCAGTCTCCTCAAGCATTTCCTACAAATAGGTGCTTATATATATTTTGTTTGTGCGCACTAGCGGAACTCACCTGCTTTTGGTAAGTTTCATGTAGTACGCTGCCAACTACTAATTTATAGTACCAACAATGCATTGTTAACACAAAAAAAACAAGCGGGAAACATCGATCAGCCGGCACACACAAACAAAGGGGGTTTGCGGGGCCTGAAAAGTTCCACAAAATTCACCCTGTTTGTTATTGTTCGACATTCTGTTCTGAGACCCGTCGTCTTTTCGTTTGCCCCGCCTCCAGTGTCTAGAGTAAGAGTCTTTATGTGGGTATTCGAAGGCAAGATCTTGGTTCAATGATTAGGCGAAGGGAGGGGAAAATTTAGTTTAATGTATAAGCAGGACGCTGCCTCTCATGCATGTTTCATGTTAGCATCAAGGGGGAAGGGGGAGTGCCTTCTGCACGACTTGACGGTCGTACTACGTTTTGTGGCTTGCTAGCACTTGCCCATTGCTCTGTCTTCGTGCCTCCTTCCCGTCACGTTAGTAGTGGTAAAAGGAACATCACCGACAGTGCTGGAGGGGCTAGTTTACGTTTTGTTGCTGTGTGGTGAATTCGCGACCCCCGATTATTCAAGATTATTGCCGTGGCACCCCCGGCTGCGATGGGAAGCTCGGCTAGAGTGTTGTTCGGTCTTGGCCCGAGATTATTCCCGGATGCTTGTGCACACGTGTGTGCAGTTCGTTTGTTAGTTGCCATCACCGTTGTCATATTCGGTTTAACAGATTGCAAAACCGAAGATGGCAGAAACCCCCAGGGGTCGCCCGGTGGGGGGGTGCAATCAGTGGCCACGTTTTTTTGGACTAGTGCAGACGCTTTCTTTGCTCAGGAACGTCCGTGAGCCAATAAGGTCTTGGCCGAGATCAAAGATACAAAATCACGACGTTGCTGAGTGGCGTTTGTTTCCTTCATTCGTCGAACTCGTACCACAACTTGAAGCTGCAATTTTGCTGTGGTGTGTGTGTGTGTGTGCGTGCGTGTGTGGTGCGCCAATTAAATTTAGGCACATGACTACGGCGCCACAACACGGTGCGTGTATCCTCCACAGGATACTACCGGTTGGACGTGTCAGACTCAGTGTTTCAAGACCGATAGTCCTCTGACATGCTGGCCTGAAATACCTCTCTCGCTTTCTCACTCTCTCGCGTATTCACATAACTACGCCCGCCACAGAACCCAGATTTACCTGTGTTTCGTGTGGGCTACAGCACATTTACCTCCTTCGTCTATCGCAACTGGCATTCTCCTCAAGAATTTCCTACAAAGTAGGTGCTTATACAAAAAGACAGAGACATGAGCGTGGTTTGCTAGGCGGCGAAAGTAAGTGCGAATGGAGTGCAGGCAAGAAGAGCAGTGTGCGGGCGATCGCATCCTTTAATACTCGGGACTGCAAGAAACGTGCTTGGAATGGATATGTGCTCAACCATTGTGTCTAGACTGGGTTCTGGCTTAGAGGCGTTCAGCCATAATCCATCCAGTGGTAGCATCACGGCACTGTCCGATCGAACAACCGTAGATACCAGGGACTAGAAACGGGAGTTCCTCTCGTACTACCCCGTATTGCTGTCGGAATGCGCTGGCCCGATGGGCTCTCTCTCCATCAGTAGGGTAAAACCAACCTGTCTCACGACGGTCTAAACCCAGCTCACGTTCCCTACAATGGTCCCAGCGGCGCCTGGCACCTAAGGCGGATGCCCAGCGAGGAACCTGAGATGTCTGTAGACAGGAGGCAGTGTCAGTCTGGTTTGTCTGATTCGTCAGGCGGCTGCTCGTAGCTTGTTGATACCCTATAACCCACGGCGGCACGGAAAGGGCATACCATGGACCGCGCGACGGCTCCGGAGCGGACGAGCTGGAAAGCGAGCTGCATGTCGGGGTACGTGTACCGGTCGCCGTCGAGGGGAGGGATGTAGCTGCGGACGAGGTTCTGCAGGAGCCGCGTCCCGCGGCCGCCGCTCAACTCGCTGTGGAAGCTGCGGCCTTGCGAGGCGCACAGCAGCTCGATGGCGACAACGTGCTCCGTGTTCTCGGCGATATCCCTCGCCTTCCGGGCAGCGTGAGGCCCCATCGACACATGGTCCTCCTGGTTGGCACTCGTCGGGATCGTATCCACGGAGGCAGGGTGCGCGAGGACCTTATTCTCGCTACACAGCGAGGCCGACGCCACTTGCGCGATCATATAACCAGAATCCAGGCCTGGCTTCGAAGCAAGGAAGCCTGGAAGGTGAGAGAGGTCCGGGTTGACCAGCTGCTCGGTTCGGCGTTCGGATATGTTGGCGAGCGTGCACAAAGAGAGAGCGAGGTAGTCCATGGCCATGGAGATGCACATGCCGTGGAAATGACCGGCGGAAATGATCTCCTTCGTGTCCGGGAAGATGATCGGGTTGTCCGTCACCGAGTTGATCTCGCGCGCCAGCACCTCCGAAACGTGGTGGATCGCAGACTTCACGGCACCGTGCACGATGGGGATGCAACGAAGGGAATACGCGTCCTGCACGCGATCGCAGCCGGTGTGGGACAAGAGGACGTCGGAATCTTCTAAGGCGGTCCGGACGTTGTGCGACGTCGCGCGGTGTCCCGGGTCTTGCTTGAGGACAGCCAGCCGGTCGTCGAAAGGCGTCGCTGTGCCCATCAGGGCCTCCAACGACAGCGCGGCCACGGCATCAGCGGCGAGGGCGACGTTCTTGGCCCGGGACAGGGCGACCAACGCCGTGCTCTTCATGATCTCGGTTCCGTTAATCATCGCCAGCCCTTCCTTCGCCTGCAGAACGACCGGTTTCTCCCCGACAGCGTCCAGCGCATCCCTAGCGGGCATCAGCGTGTGCGACCCGTCCGGCTGCAGGAGGTAGGCCTGCCCGTGTCCCATGTACGCTGCCGCCATGTGTGACAGCGGAGCCAGGTCTCCGGAAGCGCCGACGGAGCCCTTACAGGGGACCCATGGGACGAAGCCTTTGTTGAACAGCCGCACCATCACTTCGACCAGCTCCAAGCGGATGCCGGAGTATCCCTGCACCAGGCCGTTTAGCCGGAGGACCTGCGCGATGCGGACTTCTTCAATCGGCATCGGCGGCCCGACGCCGCAGCTGTGGGAGAGGACGAGGTTTTCCTGCAGCTTTTCGAGGTCTTTCGTTTCGATGGCGACGGACTTCAGCTTTCCGAAACCCGTAGTCAGCCCGTACACGATGTTTCCTTCCTTCACGTGGTGCTCGACGAGCTCGCGTGCGACTTCGATCCGCTTCCGACTCTCATTTGTCAGCTGGACCACCACGTCGCGCTCATTCACGCACAGCTTCTCGAACTCCGAGAGCTTCAACGTCCGTCGCCCAGTTAAGGTGATCACCTGCTGGAACAGTGCTCGGCTCGCCCTCATTTTTCCGCTGGCTCTTTGCTTTGTTTGTATGCTTTTATGCTGTGGGCTTCCTTACTTTGGTTTCGAGAGTACTTCGAGGAGCAGAGGACCGGCGTTTGCGAAGGTCTCGGACCACACAGACAGATCCGTTCCGGAGAAATCGGCCTTCAAACACGTCGGCGCAGTCACGAGGGCCAAAGTGAGAAAGGTTTCCGTGCCAACAGCAGCTGGCGATGGGTCAGCCGGTCCTAAGGCAAGGTGCAACTGTTCGCGTCAAAGCTGCCGTGGGTCGTCAGTGAGACGTGTCGGAAAGAAAGAGATCCGTAAACGTCCCGCTGTTTTTACGAAGCCGTTGTGGTCAGAAGCCGTTCCGTCACCCTGAGAGCGTAGACTACATCGGCCGGCACAGAACGATTACCGACGATACGCAAGATTGATGCGCGGCTTGGATCCATCGCCCTTCGATGATACGCTTCACCCGGGAACGCAAGCGCAAAGGAGCAACGTGAAACCAGCCCGGGGTCCTTTGGTTCATAGTGTCTATTTGGTTGCGCAGGGGGTCGCACACCGGGGATTTCCTCTCACGAGGAGCCTAGGGAGAAACGACAAGCAGGGCCCCCAACTGCTGTTTTCTTTCGTCCTGTCTCAGCCTGGGGGTACCGCGTCGTTCACAACCCTTCCGGGCAAGGGGATTTCGTAAAGAAACGGGACTTCGTGGACTCGATATTATTCTCCTCCTCGTTTCCGTGCCTTGCCGACCCTTCGTCCTCCTCACGCACTCAAGCCCGAATATAGAGTACAGGCCGTGCGTTTTTTTTTTTTTTTGTGGAAGGCGCTGTCAGAGTTCTCCCTTGCGCACATACAATTCAAAGTGGATACAATCGTTTTGTTTGTGCGTGGCGGTTGACCGTTTCCCCACGGTATTTGCCCTGCGTCATTTTCAGGTTCGGAACAACCAACGTCTTTTTAGCCCTGCACAACATTGAAGGGCAACCCGCAAGATTGTTGGCGCTAAAAGTATCGCGCGAAGCCCGCACCTTTTTCGTCGTTGCCGAAAACCCTGGTCTCGGGGACAAAGGCATCCCCCCTGCCCGGTGTCCCGAGACGCCTCAAAATGGCGCGTGGCATACAGAAGCGGCTGTGTATCTTTCTGTCGTTCAACTGGGATTAGTTTGCCGGTGACTCCTCTTTTGGGGGGGGGGGGGGCAGTGCTGACACTACCCTGAGAGCCCCCAACGACTTTGCACACGGTGGACCGGTCATGGTCATGACCGCATGTTTGACCGGTCAGTTTTTGACCGGTCAGCTGAGAAAGTTATGCGGTCATTGACCGCATACCTTGCGGTCAATGACCGCACCCTTGCGGTCAATGACCGCAATGTTGCGGTCATTGAACGCATCCTGTGGTAAGCCACAAGGATTCCTGCCTTTTTGGGTTGAAAATCACCCGGTCTCGGTCTCTCTCTTTTCTGGTAAACGTGCTTCTGCGTTTCGGGCGCTGGTTGGAGAAAAGGTATGTTGGGTGTCACCTACAGGGCTTTTTTGTGGGATTTCTGAGGTCACGATCACACGGTGTGCTCCAGCACCGGGTGAACTGTGCAGTCCATTTTGCGGGTGTCACACCTGCACCTGTGTAAAGTTTAGATGGCTTCGAAGTTGTAGACGTTGGAGTGCCGCGGTCTTGACCAGGACTCGTCTGGCCGCTCGCGCTCCGATCTGTGCCAAGCAGTCGGGGCGCGAGCGGAGGCACCAAATTTATGGCCTCATACGTCAAGAACCTTGTGCGCCCTGGACGCCCGCATACTCGAGGTTCTAAGCAGCGCCAGAAACTCGCCCAGAATCTGCGGAGCAGCGCCGTGGTCATGGACGGCATCGAAGATCGTCCTGAACTCCTTCACGCCCGGCGGCTTCGCCCGCCGTGGGTCCGGCGACTCCTCCTGAGGACAGCCATCATCCTACTCACGCTCTTTCATTGAGCGGGTCGTCGAGGACACACGCCGCCGCTTTGTTCTCCGCCAGCACGGACGCCATGATGTTTAGGGGCACCCCATAGGCCCATTGTCGCCCATCAGCAACAGGCGACCACCGCCACCGTAGGGCCCGACGCCCATGCCTCGACACTTGGGCCTGTAGTCCGTGGCTCTCGGAGCAGGGAGCCCCGGGGCTGGTCGGTGCCCGGGGCTCAGCCCCGGAGCGCTCCAGGAGCCCGACAGGGACGGGCATAGAACACACTTTCTACTGTTTTCCAGGTAGATCCGTTCCCAGCCGCGAGCGAGGCGACTCCTCGACTCGTCTGTGGGAGAGCGGCAGAAGAGGATAAAGGCCTCCCAGAGCTTGTATATCCCAGCACCTTTCTTTCTTGTCCTGCTCATCCGCACCCAGTTCACTTTGGTCGTCAACGCAAACCCGTCAACGCTCTCGTCCTCCGAATCTTCATCGACGGGTGAAGATCAGAGCCAAAGGGGACAACTTTATCGGTCTCAGGGGTGAACACCGACGACCCCCTGCAGATGGCGCGGTACATGGCGCAGCTTGGGTGCGGCGGCCATCACTCAGCTGCCACTCGGACGGTGTTAGCGAGTTTTCAGATTTTTCTGGACTCGGTGCCGTCGCCGCCAAAGAACCTGGCAGACCAGATCACTGCCTGGGGAGCTTGGCCGACGGCCGCCGCCCAGGCTTTGATGTGGGCAAGGGGCGGTACGGACTCGTTGCCGCTCCTCTATCCGCATCGTGCTGCGGCACCTCGATGGGATCTCGGGCCCGAACTTCCTGCTTTTCCCGGGCCACGAGTACCAACAACTGCTCGGGACCTGAAGTCCTATTTCTTCCAATTCCCAGTAGGACGGCCGACGCCGGGGAGCCCAACGGGCTACGAGATGAGGCCAATTTTCCGCGGCGGCGAGGAGACGATGGGAGTCTTGGAGACGCAGCTGAAGGCGAGCCGGCGGTGAGGCGTGGGGGATGGACCTTTTCCCGACGTACGGAAGAGAGAGGGCGGAGCGTGCAGCGAGATGGACGGCCTTCGACGACACCACGGAGAAGAAGAAGGGCAAGAAGTCGGCCGTTGTCGGAGGAGACCCGTGGCTCGTACCGGAAGGGATTCCCCGACACGAAAAGTGGGGTGAGCGGAAAATGTGTGCCGAGCACCGGATGACGCAGTGCACCACATGTAAGACGACAACGGAATGCTGTCGCAACCATCACCACCGATGTCTCGACCATGAGATGCCGACGTGCGACAGCTGCAAGAAACACGCCGACCTGAGGAGTAGGAGACGCGGGCACTGCTGCAGGGAAGGGCACCACCGGGCGGCCGTAGAGGAGAAGAATCAACGACGAAGAAGAGGAAGGCGGAGCCGGAGGGCCCCGCGTCAGCGCCGAGACAGGCGAAGCGTGAGAACGTGGTGCTCGTTCTGCCGGAAGCAGCGGAAGGCGAGCGAGGACCCGCAACATCGGCAGCGACTTCAGCAGCGAAGGTCGGGAAGACGGCGCTTTCTTCGGGCTTCGGACCAGGAGACCCGACGGGGGCGTGGCTCTGTATTGGTGGCGCCTGGGCAGGTCGTTTTCTATGATTGCGCAGGACTCTGATTTTGTCATCACGGAGCTTGCCGGGGACGACAGGATAGTCTGGTACGACGACTGGGCCCTCGTCGGTACCTGTCCGGCGCGCTTCGCGCTGTGCGCAACCGCGTGCCCGTATGGTGCGCATGATGGTCAAGGACGAGTAGTCTGTCCTCGAGCCCAGCTCGACGCCGGTTGTCCTGGGAGTCGAGTTTGACTTCGCAGCGAAGAGGTACCGGCTATAGCAAGGGTGGGTGCAGAAGCCGCACCTCCTCTTTTGCTCGGTCGATTTGACGCAAATGACTCTGCGCGGCGTCTGGAAGTCGTCGAGAGACCGCCATTTGAGCGCGGATGGTGACCCTGGCGCACCAGGTCCTGACCGGTTCCCTGGGCTGGGAGTCGCTAGTCCGCGTGAGGGACGATATCGTTCCGTTCCTGCGGGGGTGAGCCGGCGTCTATCGGACAACCGGTGGGTCGGCTTCGACTCGAAGCTGCACCCTCGTGGAGGCGTGGTCCGATGCCAGCACGCAGGGACGGGCGGGACTGGTGGGCTCTCACAGTTGCACTCAGGGAGTTGATGCACCACGAAAGTCGAAAAGAGATTTGGGATAGCATGCAAGAATCTGTAGCGATAATCTGCATCGCCGGTTCGCACGTGATGTGTCACGCTTTCGCCTCTTTAGCCCCCTCGGGCGATGGCCGCGCTTCGATGGGCGCTTTCTACGCCGTTTTGTTGTCGGCTCCGACGCAGAGTTCGTCCGCTTCTTCGCTCGCGTCAGTGCCGTCTTCTTGACCCTCGCCGCTGGCTTTAATGTTGATGTTGCGGGTCTCTGATGTTGTTTGTCTTCTGCTGCTTCAGGTAGCATTCCGGGTGTGCTCTTTGTCGCTTTGACGATACGTGGCGAGCAACGTTTTTCCCTCATGTGGAAACCGAGTCAGTAATCGGTTCCCTCAACCCGCTGACCATGATTGGCGCTGATGCTCGATTCGATTGTACTTACGGTGAGGCAGTTTCTCACTGGCGTTGTGGTGGATGGAAGGTGACCTCGCCCAAGCTCGTTTCCCGGGTTAAGGCAGTCACTCAACATTCCCTTGCGCTAGTGATATCAGTTACAAAGACGTGTTCTTACTTTTCCCTTTCTTCTGGGCAGTTCTCGTCAGACAATACGAAGAGCAGAAATTCCATGGCGATGTGGGCCCCGTAGAGATGTCCCGCAGCACATCTTCTTTGCCGAGCTGACGACAGCAAAGTTTGCGACTCCGCTGTCGACAAGTAGAATCTTTGTCGACAACTTGCCTTTGTTTGTGCGCTCGCAGCCTTTGTTCGCACTTTCTCTCGTTGAAGAGATATTGTGCTATTTGCAAAGGCTGCCTTCCTGTTGAAATCATCTGTTCTCATAGTAGTGGACGCCACACTAATTTTTGTGTACGCCGGACACAACTGTTTGCGAGACTGGAGGCACTCGTTGCATCGAAGAGTTTGCAAAGGTCGACAGTCAACCTTGGGTTTTACATCGTCTGTTACGATGGAAAGGTGCGTGGCGTCCCGTGTCTTTCTTCGCACGGGCTCACCGTCGCATCGTTTGAGAGAACTACACCACCAGGCTCGTTGCCAATCAAAAAACTGTCAGCTGCCCGTGAAAGTGTCTCACTCCTCTGCGAGGTCGGTTTGAGACGCTTTCACGGGTAAAAAGGGTGAGCCACTTACACGGGGGGGGTACGTATAGTTGTAAGTGCGTACTTCGAGAATTAGGCCTTGCATGGGTACACTTTGCTGCCTATTTTACCTTGCAAACTGTCATAAGTACCGGTTATTGACCGCAATGTTGCGGTCAATGACCGCATGGGTGCGGTCAATGACCAGTACCCTACCGGTCAATGACCGCAAGGTACCGGTCAACATTATTGCGGTCAGCGTGGTGCGGTCATTGACCGCACCAGCCCTTGACCGGTCCACCGTGCAAGGCCCCCACCCCCCCCCCCCCCCCCCCCCCCCCCCCCTTCTACAGTGCAGTTGCCTTGGAGGCTGGGTGGTCGAATTCTCTAAGGTGAAATGGTCAAAATCCCCTGGCAAAAGTGGGCCCACAAAAAATTTTCAAAGTGTGGTTTTTGGGGTATTTGCAAGCGAGGGGTAAAATTACGGTGTTCTTCTCGAGAGCGACGGGGTAATAACCTTTGAACAAGTGATAGTTCTCGTCGGAATAGTATTAATCTTCTAAGATCTTCGATCTTATACGACAAAAAAAAATTTTTTTCTGACCACCCACCGTGGTGACCACCTTAGAGAGTGACAGGTAGCGTCCCCCCTCCACAGTGAAAATAGCCTGTATATAGGGGGGGGGGGTCAGGTCCGATTCTGCCAACGACTCCGCAATCTGGCCGCTTAGGGCCACCCCTGGGGGGGGGAAGTGTGACACCTTCGGGTTTGGCGCTCCCGTCAAGCACAAACTCGTAGGAAAGCGCGTAGTCCAGCATTCCTGCTATCTCAGACTCGCGTGCTGCGGAGAAGACTCTCAGCACGTAGCCGAAGTTTCAACTTGATAGCACGCAAATACTGCAGGAGTAGCTAGTAGTAATTCTCGAGCTTCTCTGCTCTCGATTGCGGGAGTCGGGAAACCTTAACGCACCCCAAAAGGAGGACCGACTACCTCCCACTTGAGTGAAAAGGCGAAGAATGAAAAACACTAACACATACATTGTTTTAGTTGAAAAGTTCGCTTGAGAAGAGTCCGGGGATAGTAGAAAACATTTTGTTGCACAGCTGGCAGATGGGTGAGAGTGTTCATGTCGCCGCCCACCTGCCGAATCTGTCTTCCGCAAAGAACTAAGACACAGTACTGAACTGAACGTACATCCGCCGTGTGGCAGAGGGCCCAAAACTAGATAAACAAGAGGAATCGTAGTAGGGAACACGGAGTTAGGACTTACACCGATATGTACGCAACAACGAGCGTTCATTCGGGTACCTACCCTCCCAGTGTAATTGAGACATCAGAAAACGCTTGTAATTGAGACACTGTTGGGGCTGGGGGCGGGGTGTCTCAATTACACGCGTTTAGGTTGATGGACATGTACCAATGGGTGCACCACTGGATTGACACACTGCACGAAATGGGGTGTCCGGGCTCGCTTTGTTAGGCACAGGTGTCACCGTGCCACAATAGAAGTACAATAGCGCTTGAAATTGGGACACTTGTGGGAAAATTACGAAAATAGGTGCCTCAATTACACGGGGGTAGGTAAGCCATTTTTGGCGGGGTGACTTCTTTGTTAGCTTCGTTTAACCTCAATCATGTGAATGCAACGTTTGTTCCAGAACTGTTTTGACACTAGGCTCAAAACTGGTGGTGGTTGTGGTGGTGGTGGTGGTCGTCGTCGTTTTGTGCCTAATAGTTTTGATGACCACGCAAGCCAAAAAGATTAGTATGGCGCTTTCTTTTGTTTGTGCGCACTAGCGGAACTCACCTGCTTTGGTAAGCTTCATGTAGTACGCTGCCAACTACTAATTTTTAGTACCAACAATGCATTGTTAACACAAAAAACGTCGCAAGTGGCGAGCCTCCCACTTCCTCCGGCGTTTGCACAGCTTGGTGAAAAGAACTCTGCATTGATTTCGAAGTATCAGGAGACCGAGCTGCAACATCATAGTGGTAGAATGTCACTTCTGCCCAGTGCAACGCTGAGAGATCAGGTCAAGCACGGGTAAACGGTGCACGGAGCCGCGCAATGAATGCACCGATGAGATGTCAACAAAACCCCCCGACGCTTCAGGAGCTCTCGTGAGTGAGCTGGTCGCTAATGAACGTTCTCAGAAATGCAGCATTTTTTTGCAGCATGACGAAGTGACAGAGGACCGTTTTCTAGACATCTCTTCGGCCCCACCACGAACACAGACCCTGTGGAACATTTTCTTCCTTCCTGCGGAATTCCACTCCACTTCTCTCTTGTCGGTCGCGGAATCTCATGTATTGACTGATACACTGAGATGCCGTATCGGGCTGCCAAGGCTGTTCCGCCGGGAACGCCACGAGTGCGGTCAACCTCCGAGTTGTAAAGGCCACTTGCACAGTCTTTGCTCCGCAGTCAAAAGGAGGTGAGGCTTTGGCCAACTTTGGGGGAAAGCGGGCTCGGCACCGAAGGGCTCGAAGCCAAGAGGCTGGGCGTGCACGGCGGCATCCTGCCCGCTATTGAGCTACGCGTCGAGTGGCGTGGCTACGAATCGAACGGCGGTCAGACGATCCGAAGTAGGATACGGGTCTTGGCGGTTGCTTGGGCTGCGTGAATCGGTCTCCGCTTTGCTGTCAAATGGTGTCGTCGGCTGGAGCTTGCAACAGAACTTGCGGCCGCCACCAGCGAGACACTCTTGCAGCAGGCGGCGGCTCTTTCCACTCCCAGATCCGGTTGTGCGCTGTCACGTCACACTCGACAACACGAGGGTGACGCGCGGGGAGTCACGGAAGATGTTGGTGAGCTTCTGGTCGAGTTTGCGCTTTTGCGTTGATATGAGCCGCATCGTCGCTACAGGACGCCGAAGGACAGGTTTGGGTATGGGAGGAGGCGCTGGCAGTGCACCAACCTGTTTTCGAGGAGTCAGGTGCAAAGAGTCGTGAGGGGTGAGGACCGAGCTGTTGTACGAACGACGGTCTTCCGACCGGAAGGATAACCGAGGGACGGGCGGTTTGGCGGTTGCTTGGCTGTCGGTGGTGGCACCGTCCGCGTGCCGCCTCGTGCTCGAGTTCGTGTCCGCTTCGCTGTCGTTGGGCGTGCTGCCGACGGTTTCCGGGATGTCGTTCGCGCCCTGCGGCTGGGCCCAGCCCGGCGTGGGCGGCAGCAGCTTGCAGATGATCGGCGAACGGCCGTGGAAGACGCGCTGCTTCCTCCGCCTGTCCGCGGGGGGCCGCGTAGCCGGCGGCGCGACGTTGGGAAAACACACCCCCCGTCGGCCGCCTTCACCGGGCCCCGACCCGCGATGCCCCGCCTTCTCCGCCATCCAGTGCACGCGCAAAGCCGCCCGCGCCCACTGCTGGCGGTAAGCATCCGTGGACTGCATCTGCTTGCCGCGCGGTCGACGACTACTTTTTTTTTTACGTCCAATTCTGTCTGTCTGGACGACCCTTCGTTTGCGTATCTTTTTTTGGAAGACCAAATTTTTCCTCCAAGTTTTTTTTTTCTCCTCTTTTGTGTTACCGTCGATCCCGAAGGACGATCAGCTTGGTGCCTTGCGACCTTTGTTTGTTTGGCGGAGTGTTTGTAAGGCTAGAGAAAGAAAATAAGAAATATGATGCCAACAGTCAGTTTGCTCGCTCTCTTACCGGGTGCTCAATTCACTTCTCAGCCAGTTTACCCACTCTGCGGCTTTGTCTTCCGACTCTTGTACTCGTGTCCGCTCGCAAACGCTGGTTGCACGTGGAGACAGTGCCGGCACCATCAGCGGCCGGTTGCTGAGATGGCAGAAGCTTGGTCACACCCGCCGCACCCATCGGGGTCGCTGATGTTGGACCAACGGCGCTCAATACGAATCAGCTGAACCTCGTCCTCACCACGCAGACACCCCATTCAGCCCCTATTGACGGCCGTCACTTATAGATCGAACCCTGCCCGTGCTACTTGGTACGTTTCAGCAGTTGTCCCTGCGCTGTAATCACACTGGGCAATCTTGGACATGGGTGCGTCGTTTCGTTGGGCAGGCGTCGTCCGCAGCGCGGGACTTGCAAGAGGGGAAAACGCTTAGATCCGATGGAAAAAACAGAGGTTTGCCACCGGTTTTCGTTGTTAGCTTCTTCTTTTTTTTTTTTTTTTTTTTTGAGGAAAGAGCGAAGCATACTTCACTCCAAGGATCAAGACAGCAGCTGTTGGAAGCAAAAGAAAGAAGAAAACACGAGTCAAACAAAACAAGAGAACGGTGAGCGCGCGGCCTCGCAGAAGCAGATCGGGCGGCTCGAGACCAAATGGTCGGACGGTTTCGCGCTGTAGTGAGACGCCAGAGACGCCAGACGAAGACACATGGATTTCCACGGAGAATGAACTGCATAGTGGGTCTTCAGCCGTCGAGTGCTCGTTGCCTTCGCCGAAGAACAAGTTTTCCCCAACACGCGGATGACAACCACAGCGCCAGTTCCGGAGATAGAGCCGACGATGCAGGACAGGCGCTGCGTCCCTGGCAAGCCTCACATTTCCTCCAACATGACGCTTTGCGAAAGAAACAGCGGGCGCACCTGTTCTGAGGAAAGGGTGCTTCAGCCCGGGTGCTTCCTTCTGGCGAAACGACACCACCACACACAATACACTGTAGGGCACCCCGCAAGATTGATGATACTACCGCAATTGGAATAATGTTGAACTGGACTAAAGCTGGAACGGGTAAATGACAGGGTAAAACCTGGGACACCCGGAGCGGCGTCCCAGGTGGTCACCTGCGTGACTGCAGGGTAAAACCTGGGACACCCAGCACCAGTTTTGGGGGTGTCCCAGGTTCTACCCGGTGCAATATTAATCCAAGTACGGTATGTCTATGTCGGTGTCGCTGTTTTAGAGTGAAAGTTTTTGTGTTGAACGCTTCCATCCCGCGGTATGTGTGAGGTTTCAGAATCATTGCGCATTTCTCATGCCTTAGCATTTCCTAAAAAGCAGGTGCTGTATCAAGATGGAAGATACAACGGAAAGACAGACGGGCGAGAGAGAGAGAGACCGGAAAAAGAAAATAGAACAAAGGCCGCGAGACAAAAGAATACAAAAAACGGAGACCAAGCATCCAGAAAGGTAGTGAACCTGCCGAAAAAAGGAGTCGCCCGCTCCTTACCTGGGCAGTCTGCCACTGGCTGTCGCCGCTGGGGAACAGAACGAAAAAAAAAAAAAAAAAAGAGACTACACGCACGCGCGCTTATCAACCTTTTCGTTTTATTCTTTTTTCAGATTCGCTCAAGTTCTTTCACTTCCTTTCGGAGACAGTCCGCACGCTCGAAATCGAACTCGGAGCTCCGAGGAAGACCGCCAGCGGCGCCGAAGAAAAATGCCGACCGCTTTAACACAAGAAACAGTCTAAATAGCGAAGGACAAATGCCGTAAGGTTTACGCCGATCCTTGGCAGGTCTTTGAAATTTGTTGTATTAGCACCTGCTTTGTAGGAAATCCTTGAGGTGACTGCCAGTTGCGAAATCTCAAAGGGCTGCCGCATGTCGCCGTGCCGCTCGCCGGAAGCGAGAGAACGAGGACTCCAGGCCCCCCTCCGGATCTGACTCCGAACTTGTCACAAGCTACCAGCAGTTGCAGCCGTCGCGGGTTGCCGTAGCGAAAGGCAGGCATAGTGTGGTACTCATCGGCATGCCGATGACTCCCCAGTGTGCAACAATATTCCAATCTCAAAGGAGGTAAATGTGCTGTAGCCCACACGAAACACAGGTAAAGCTGGGTTTAGTGGCGGGCGTAAGCGTTCAACAACGGATACTTCTTCTCCGCACACCGGCGGACCTGCGGCGTGCACCCAAAATCGCCAGCAGAAGTCGGCTGGTGACGGAGAGTGCAAGGCCCTGGTGTCAAAGCCTAGCAGGACTAGGTGCTGAAACACACAAGCGGCGGGGCCTTCAAACTGCGAAGTGGCACACTGTCCGGTAAAATCGCAATCAAATGGCTCTTTTGAAAATGTACCAGACAATAGGAGCACCCCTGGTTGAACGCCATCGCCCGCGCCGTGGTGCAAACCTCTCTCCCGACTTTCGTGTGGTAGCAGATGAAGAGCCCTGGGCGACTGCACAGGGCGGAAGGGGAGGGTTCTTCGAACGCAATGCAATGAATGAACACCTGTTCACGCTGTAGCGCGCCTGCGGTTTTTCTGCGGAGGATGCCGCCCTTCGGGCACAGCAAACGAGCAGTGACACCCTGCAACTGCAGAAACGAGGCGAGAAAAGTTATTGGATGGGCTAGGTGGTCGGGGAAAGCAGGCATAACGGGGTGGGACCGAAGAAGAAAAGAAAACACAAAGAGCAAAACAAACGAGGTGTCAAAATCACGGGGGAAGGGGGCGATAACGCTTCCGGCCGCACGTCGGCGCGCTCGCCAGATAAAATACTCGACGCAGCTGCTTTGACTCCGAACGGAAGGGAGAAAATATAGAGGTAGAGGGGTAAATACAACACAAATACAATCTCATTTGTTCTTCGCTTACACCACTGTGTGCTGGTTTCTCACTCAGGACTTTTGACCTGTTGTGTTTGTGTGATTTGTCGTGTAGGGGTAGACCCGCATGACCTCACGTCCGTTCAACACGTGGTTGGGTAGTTACAGCACTTGGGATCCCTTCGGTTCTTTGTCTCGCAGCTATTGTCGAGCATTTCCTTCCAAGCTGGCGCTTATGTAAAAAAAGAAGGGAGCTGCTAGCGGAAGCCCCGGATGCCAGAACCCAGAGAAATGCTTGCATCACAGAAAAATGGCAGTAGCCCCTTTCAGAAGAAGGGAAGTGGGCGTAACCTGAATTGAAGCCGTGGAATCGTACTCGACTGAATGCCAGGACTAATAACTGTGCACCAGTTGAGCTCAGTGTACGCCCTACCGTGTTGGAGGCACACACAGTTTACACAACGCGACAGACGTACGAATCGTGTGGTGCTATTTCATGAAAGTCCCGTCTGGCTACATGTCAACGATCTATGCTGCGCGCATTCTCTGCTTTTGCACGTTGAAAAAAGGCAAGAAAACTGAACCCTGGAAGATCCTGCCAGAGGGAAGCAGCCATCTCGGAATGAACTGCCGCGCGCCCTTCGCATTTGTCGGAAAAGATTAGAAATACGCGCCGAACTGTTGACCCTTGGAGGGCGCGTCGGAAGACGCACAGATGCGCACTGCTGCATGCAACTTGCTTCGTCTACTGCACGCTCATCTCAACACGAGAAGGCACGGCGCAAGGGCAGCTACGTCGAATAATCGGAAACTGGGATCCACTTCGCACGAAGCTACGAGAAGAAGCAATTACCTACCACAAGATTCGGCTACGACACATTTCTTGCTCTTTCATTTACTGCCAGAACAAGGTCTTTGTTGCATGTGCGCACGAGCGGAACTCGCCGGCTACGACACTTCTGGAAACAGCATCAACTGATCATTGACGGTGAACACAATTAAAGCAACATCCTCGCGCGTACAGGGATATAAAACCTCTCTGGGGGAGACGGAGGTGGGGTCTCCGAATTACTTCTCTTCAGTCCAACTGTACAACTAAGAACCCGACCTCTGTCTTGACGAGCAAACACGGATGCTGGAGTTCGTACAGAGGACGATGGTTTGGCGCAAAAGTTATGGTTCTCCTTGGCTTGCTGAGGTGGTGGGGATTGCAATAACGTGCGTGGCAATGGTATTGTGCCTAACACCGTAGTGGGTCCTGTGTGCACCGTGTTTCGCCCTTTAAGCCACGGGCGGCATCATTAGAGCGAAACTTAAGTGTCTGCACAGGACAGCGGTGCGAATCAGGTTTGCCAGGCGGCTGTTGGTAGAAAGCCAGCCAGGACCACCCATGCTACAAGAACCCAGGAAGTTCGTCACGGGGAGAAGCCGAGAAAATGCGGTGGCGATAGCCACACCCGTGCAAATAAACCCGCAATTCGCTAAAAGAGAGTCACTCGAGCGTCTCGGGGAGAACAAGCCCGCTGCTTTTGCAGTTCGTTCTTGATGTCGGAAAGCATCACTCTTCTAAGGGCCTAGGCGGTCTTGCACTGACAAACGAGATTACGGAGGATCAGCGTCAACTGATCAAAGATGGTGCAAATGTTAAGGTACCGATCCTTGTTGAGCCGGTCCATCCCCTAGACCGTGATAGACCGAAGAATACAGCACCGGTAGGGACTAGCGATAGACCTGATAGACCGTGGTGGACCGTGATTCACTGTGATAAACAGCGGCAGGTACTTCGATGCAGTTTCAAGAGATAGGGACGGACCGGCTCACTTATGCAGCGAACAACCCTCTAGGAGGCGGTTTCCTGCAGTAACACTTTCCAGTTGCTTCGCGGTGCCGTGTGCAACCGTAGTCCCGGAAATGTTCCCTTCAGTACTACCGTATTACGAAAGAAGAAAAACGAGCACGTTTTGAAGTGCCGCCATGCATGCAAGCCGTATGCAAAAGAATGGCGAGCCCGGACAGGATCGCGCCAATGCACGTGTAAGGTGTGCATTTGCAGCACAGCGGACACTGGCACAAAAGAACACAAACAGACAATCGCAGCACAAACAACTGCACTGATACACGACTCGGGGGAATAACAAGAGCATGCTGTTGGATTGGATGTGCGATCAACACCGCACTGGTCCCATCTGCACCGTGTTTCGGGGGTGAGGGGGGGCAGCAGTGGCAGCACCAACGTTTGCACATATCCATGTCTCGTGTGCGGATATCGAGCAAACGTTGCACTGCTGCAAGGCTCGCGAAGGGCTGGATCGTTTGTTGGGCACCCTTCGCAGCACAGCCATACTGGCGCACATGTCCATGACTCGTGAACGGACGCGCTCCTGGAGCGGCATTGCGTCACTAGCACACAAACAACAGCAAGAGACAAACATTGCACTGATACATGACTCGCGAAGGGACATGCTCTCGAACGCTTCTTTGGCGTGCATTTGCAGCAACAGCACAAACAACAGCAATTGGTATATTTTCCGGCATATTTTGCACAATGCAAACTCGCTAACGGACGCGTTCTGAAGCAACAATGCCAATACCAACACTTGCACGGACACATGGCACGCGGCGCACGTACCAATAGAGAACTCTCAAGGTACGGCGTAGCTGTGCATAATAATGCTACGTGGTGCACCACCACCAGCCGTCAGCAGTAGCTAGATAGACACACTCAGGCTGACATTGTCGGCGGAGCATGAACGGGCAGTAACATACAGGCTCAAAGCCACGAGCTTGAAGCCTGAGCCCTACTACATACTGTGCAAGCTATGCGGGGTGCCCCAACTGCGGAGCTGTGTCATCGATGCATGGCGTCGTTGGCACACAAACACTTGCACTTCTACATGACTAAGCAGCGTTGCGTCACTGGCACACAAGCAGCAACGGACAACGGACTGTAACAATACGAACATTTGCACTTACACATGACTCGAGGAGCGGAAATGCTCTAGCAGCACAGCGTCACTAGCACACAAGCAGCAACGGACAGTGACTCGAGGAGCGGACATGCTCTGGAGCAGCACAGCGTCACTAGTACACAAGCAGCAACGGATAGTGACAAAACGGGCATTTGCACTTTGTACATGACTCGAGGAGCGGGCACGCGTTGGCAGCACAGCGTCACCAGCACACAAACAGCAACGGATAGTGACAATACGGACAATTGCACTTGTACAGGGACTCGAGGAGCGGAAATGCTCTGGAGAACGGTGGCGCTGGCGCACAAACAACAGCAACAGAAAACGACAAACACGAACATCTGCGCTTACGCATGACCCGGGAGCGGACACGCTCTGGAGCAGCATAGCGTCACTGGAACACAAACAACAGCTACGAACAGTGACAATACGAACATTTACGCGTACACATGACTCGAAGGGCGGACGCGCCTTGGAGCAGAATAGCGTCACTGGAACACAATCAACGGCTACAGACAATGACAATACAAACATTGCACTGATACATGACTCGCGAGCCGACGCTCTAGAAACGTTTGTTTGGGCACTCGTGATGCGCGGTTCGCAGGGAGGCCTGGCTTTGTCCGTGACCTCGAAAGCGACGAGATGCACTGTTATTCGTTCCCACCTTCAGGGGGAGGGGGAACCCCCAGGACTGGAGAAGGGGGGAGAGGCGCAATTCTTGGTGCACGGTGAGGTCCAGCCTCAGCAGCTGGAGTTAAAGAGAGTGTGCCCGAGTCACACCCGAAAAGCAGGTGTGCCACAACCAAAACGCGTGTAAATCCACACCCGAAAAGCGGGTGTGGCACCCGCTTTTGAACGCCAGCTTTAACTCCAGCTTCTGAGGCTGGACTTCACCGTGTGGGTGACTCGAGAGGTTCTACCCGTGATTCAGAACAGAGCTCAGGGTGCAACACCTCTCTCTGAGAGAAAAGAGAGCACAAGAAGTCCATCCCCCAAGGGGCAAGAGCGTAACAGTCAACCGCGGCATGCAAAGCTGGAGCAACGAACCCGTCTGCTTTGCCGTGGGGCTCCAAGGTACCCCACCCCCCGCGATGATTCTTATATTTGGGAGATCGGCTCTGCAGCACCGCCGAATAGGTGAAGCGCTTGGATCCCGTGCTGCAGGCTTTCCCAGGCACACTCACGCCGCAACGGGGAAGTGCCGGCACGAGATCCATCCTTGTCGTCCAGTGGCGACGGCCGGATCCAGCTGCCGACTCCTCCCCGATGAAGCTGTATCGTCCGGTCTTTTCTGTGACGGTGCACGAAGCATTTCAAATAAAAGAAATACCAGACGCAGCGAGAGCAAATAGGCGTTCTCTGTTTCCTTTACCCTTTTTGTACCGAAAGTTGCAGGACTTCGGTGTAGATTCGTGCGACGCACTGTTTTTCCTATTCCCAACTCGAACCCGCCGCGAATTTATCGGGCAAATAAATAAGAAAGAGAAGAAGAGAGAGAGAGAGAGAGAAAGAGAGAGAGACAACACATCAAAACCAGTCCAAGGGCGCGATCAGGCCTTACTGCAGTCATCACTACCGCGTTGAGAGAACACGTCCAACCAAGTCAAACGGTGCGGCAGACACGCCTTAGCAGTCCCAGGGCCTCCCTACCCATCTGCACCATCTGCATGTTCTCTTATCGTCACCTCTACCGCTGACCGTTTCCGAAAAAGAGAGGGAGGGAGAGAGGGAACACTTCAAACCAAACCGAAGGGTCGGTGTGTGTTCTCGTGGACATCGCTACTAAAGGGGGGGGGTCGAATAATAACAGTTATTTGACACGTCTGGTTGTCTACCACTACTTGGACTTGATCCTGCTACTGTTCGGCTGCCAGGAACTTTTTTTAGTATTCGACCCCCTCCCTTTACAGCTCTGACGTACGTCGTTTCGTCGGAGGCGGGCCGCGGCCACGGTGGGCGGCAGCGCCGTAATAAAAAAGAAGAGGAATCTCGGGCGAGGCTCCTGCTGCCTATGCATGAAAACGTCGTCGCCTCCGCCCCGTTCACTGGAATCGGTATGGATTCGTCATTTCTTCGTTTCTGTGTCGGTCCTGTGAGCACAGTTTGTATTAATTGGCTGGGGCAGGTGGCTCTAGCTAGAAATGTTGTTTCACGAAGGTGCTGGTGAGGGACGCCATGATGCACCTGCGCCGGCTAGCCCGTGCTTCCTCTGCGTTCTATGCATACCGCTTTCGTCGCTCATCTCCGGCTTCAGTTTCCGCCTTTGTGCTGGGCTTTGTCGTTGTTCTTCAGCTCGACCTGTGCAATTTTTTCGTGATAACAACGGCTAACTGTAAATCGAAAGATAACAGCCTAACGATCTGATCACTCACAGACTCGTTTCCCTCGGCACGTACAAACAAAACTCGACGATTCTGTATGGGCGTGCATAATCGCGTCATTCGACCTTGTTGTTTCCGTGTGATATCACCTTCGCGCATGCTTTTGGTGGTCAGGGGTGGTTTTCCCGGGGGCTGCGGGAAGCGTTCGCCGTGTCTCCTAACCAGGCTGGATCGCAGGCCTCACCCACTCTCGACGCTGGGACATACGCGAACCAGATGGAGTTTCGGTCGTCCTACGATTCTCAGGTTGCCTGCAGTTCGTTACAGCGGACTATGCATACTTCAACGAAATACTCGAGGGGCCGTTCGATGCTTTTCGGCGGAGGCTAGAGAGGGAAAAGCAAGGTAACTACAAGGTGGCCTTTTTGTCTGAAAGCCCGGCACTAAACCCCCAGATATGTATTTCGTGTTGGCTACGGAACTACGCAAGGCGATATGCACGAATATTCCTACGACAATGCTCCAGAAGAAGAAGTGTGAAAACGGGTTTTTGCCTAGAGAGGCTTTTCGTGTTTTTTTGCAAATACTTCTTCTTCTTCTTCTCCAAAAGAAGAAAAAGTCCGCTCCTGGTCCAGGAACGTGACGGTCAACCACAGCTTGCAAAGCTTGAGTCGGAGGCAGCATAGTGCCACAACCCCGTCCGCTCCGCCCTGCGGCAGACCGTCTCGACGAGCTTGTGTTCAGCGCAAGCGCCAAGCCCCAAGGTGCGCCGCGCCTTGATGCTTTAGTTTGGGTAATCGGTAGCCACTTTGACCCGTAGGCCCGTGGCTCTGCAGTACCGCCAAACACGTGTAGCAGGCTTTCCCTGGTACCCTGGACAATGCTCCAAAAGAAAGAAACGCGTACCTTCAGCCTTTCACCGCCGTTGCCTACCGGGAGCCCGTTCATGGCCACAATGGCCTGAGCAGCTGATGCGGGGTCAGCGTACGAGACAAAGCCGAAGCCCTTCGACTGGCCTGTATATCTGTCACGGAACACCGTTGCGCTGATGATCTGCCCATACGGAAGAAATTGCTGTGAGTGTGTGTGTGCGCAGTGTGCCGCGGTCTTCTGTGTGAAAGCTGGATCAGCCGAAACAACTTCCCGTTGGTGCTACTACTTCTCGGCAACGAAACTGCGATTGAAATCGTCTGCCCACCTTAACGCACCTTTTGACAACTCTAGTCGTATGACTACAACATGACAACTTCAAGCAGACTCCACCATGCATATTTGATGCTAGCATCAAGTCTTGTCCAAAGAAAGTATTGAACACAAAAGAGAAGAAACCGTAGTTTTGTTGCGTAGAAAACAAGGGGAATACGAGACTCCGTAAACTAAAAAAAATAAATACACGGTGAGGTCCAGCTTCAGAAGCTGGAGTTAAAGACGGTGTGCTACAACCAGAACACGTGTAAATTTGTTTGTACGTGCCGGGGGAGGATTAGCCTGCTAGTGGATGATAGTGAGTGAATATGCTCGTTGGGCTAATCTTCTCCCAAACACGCTGCCAGCGTTCTCTTTCGTGTTCACAATGCATTGTTACTACGAAAAATTAACTCCAGCTTCAACTCAATCTTCTGGAGCTGGACTCCACCGTGTAATGAATGAAACCTTTGAGGGGGAAATACTCGAGGGGCTGCCTTGTGCTTACTTCGAAGAAGGCTAGAGGGGGAGAAACAATACAACTACAAAGTGGGTCTTTTTTTGTTGAACGCTTACGCCCGCCACTAAACCCAGATTTACCTGTGTTTCGTGTGGGCTACAGCACATTTACCTCCTTTGATCTTTTGCAGCTGGCAGCCTCCTCAAGTATTTCCTACAAAGCAGGTGCTTTTGCAGAAATCTTAGTTTAATGGTTAGGCAGAGCACTGCCTCTCATGCATGGTTGAGAGGAGGATAGGGAGGCGGATACCTCGTGCAGCTGATGATCGGTCCAGCTGAGCGGGAAGTGCAGAACAAAGCAATTCGCGCCCGGCGGGCCGGAAGCCTTCCTCTCCGTGATGACCCCGGGCGTGGCCTGTCCGCGCATGAATACGGGGTTCGGCACCCCGATGGCGGCCATGGGCCGCCCGCTTTCAGGCGCCGTTGCGAGCTGACCGAGGGACTGCTTCAGCTTCATCCGCTTCTTCTTCTCCTTCTCGGTGTCGGCGAACTTCACCGTGAGCGCGGACGTTCCTGTGGCGGAAAATGGGCAGTGCGGACGGGGCGAGATGGGAGGAGATCGTGGATGACAAATACGGCGGTGCGTTTCCCCCCGCTTCTCACGTGATAGATTCCATCAGGTTTCGCGTTGGCATCTCTCAAACTAAGCAGCGACCATTTGCAGACGGGCATATATTTTTGTATCTCACGTGATAGATTCCGCTAAGCAACGCCTGGTGGCGTCATTCCGTCAATTCCTTTAAACCCTTTACGGACGGCCATTTATTTATGTAGAAAAAGGCTGAACGAGCTGAAGTTCGGGCTCTGCACCAGATTGAGCTGGTGTAGATTCGCTAAGCGTAGATCGGCCCCTGTATGCTTGGGTTCAGGGCGCTGGGTGTAGATTTCGCTAAGTGTAGACCGCCAGCTGGAACCAGCTTTCTTTCTGGAGGGTCGCTACAGAGTAAAGACACGTCAAACATGAATTCATGTTTTGCTGCCAGATTTGCTACAAAACCTTTCCAAGGACTCCCCGTGGTGGGGAGTCATAGAACTCTTATGACGACCCAAGGTCTCTCCACACGTGTAGAAGGCTTTCCGCACCCTGGGCAACCCTGTCCATCCTCCGTCCATAAGAGAGAAAGCCTCAGCCTTGCGAAATGTACTCCCCTGAAGATCCAGAGGCGTGCTTGAGGACCTAAGCAACGCTGATAAGGCGGCCTTGGCAACTAGGTTCCCGAAGCTTCGCGGCCACAGAAGAGCGGGAGTGGCACTCCGAACCTTCCCTTTTTCTTGACAGGAACGGGACCCCAAAAAAGGCTGGCGCCCGGAGAATGAATGCTCGTGGCATACCGCCGTGCATCTTGAACTTGCCGTGCAGGTTCGAAACAGCTGCTTGGGCACTGTCCATGGTGTCGTACTTCACGAAGGCGCAGCCCCGGCTGAGGCCGTTTTGATTCTTGAGCAGCGCAACTTCCGAAATGGTACCGTAGTGGCTGAACACCTGTCCGCGTGTTTTTCGAGAATGCTGTCCGATAACAAAGAGTCTCGGGTTGAGTGTTTTTGTGGTTCAACGGCCGATGCTTGAGTGTCTCCTGTTGACCGTAGCGGGAGCTTCCCGGCAGATTGGAGACGGAGGTGTTGCGCTCAGGAGCACAGGGTATCAGAGGTGGGCGCGTCGTTGCCAGGTGACTCTCGCTCTCCAGCTCTGAGGTCGGGCGATGGAGAAAACAGTGTGTCAGGTATTCCCTCTCAGCCATCCTGCACGTGTGAGGAAGCTCATTTCAGTAGCAGCTTTGAGGCGAGCGGCTATTCTTTGCCGCAAAACTCCGTGCTGCTGATGCGGAAGCCTTTCCACTGTGGCCTCGATGTTTTACGACAAGCAGAGTCTGCGCCTCGTTGTCGCGAATTCTGCAATACCTGGTTTGCGTGCTGACCTACAACATCTGCTCTCATTCACCCTTCTGGGCCCCGTGCAACTGTTGTTCCCCCGTGTGCAGGTTTGATTCGTTAATTCAGAGCTCAGCGATACACACCTTGCTGATGTCATCCTCTGTCGCCTTGTACGGCACCATACCGACGAACAACTTCGGCTCTTGATCTTCCAATTCTCCGTCGGCGAAACTCACCTGCAAAACGTGTTTTAGCTGCGTGATGAAACACTGCCCATATCATTTCGAAGGAACACAGGTAAATCTGGGTGTGGCGGGCGTAAGCGTTCAACAAAAAAGACCCACTTTGTAGTTGTATTGTTTTCTCCCCCTAGCCTCCTTCGAAATGAGCACAAGGCAGTCCCTCGACTATTTCCCCCCGAACCCCGAGCGTCCACATGTGTTTTCTCTGAGACCGAAAACGGAGTGTATGCCCCGCCTCCCCCCCGTTAGAGGCACTGTCCTGCCTAAACATTAAACTAAGATTTCCCCACGACCAATAACGCTGCAGGTATGTGGTGCAACCGTAGACCTGCTGAGAGGCCCCCGTCGTCAAACTCCGCGCAGCGCGGTAGCTTGCAAACGGACACTGTGCCCCAGTTGACTTCATCCTCGAGGACATCAGACCGAGTAAGTGCCATTTCTTGTTTGTACGTGCCGGGGGAGGATTAGCCTGCTAGTGATTGTTAGTGAGTGAATATGATCGTTAGGCAAACACGCTGCCGTTACCACGAAAAACAGACCTGCATGGGGTTGTGCATCGGGGAGATAGTCTTTTTGCCGTGCAACTCGTCGATCGCGTGCTGGGCTTCCTCGCGCGTGGCCATGACGACGAAGGCGCAGCCCTTGCCCTGGCTGGTGGCCCGGTCGCGGAGGACGACGACGTCTTCGACGGTGCCGTAGCGCTTCATCTGCTCGAGCAGCTGTTCCTGCGTCATGATGCGGGGGATCTGTCCAATGAACAGCTTCCGCCCGCCGCGGCTCGGGTGGGAGTGGCCGCCGAACTTGTTGAGGTAGACCAGCTGCTTGAGGATCTGCTGGTGCTGGCCGTAGAGCGGGGAGTTCGTGTTCGCGAGCATCTTGTTCTGCAGCTGCGGCGGCGAGCTCGCGAGCTTGATTTGCAGGGGGTTCGTCTGCGGCGGGATGATGTGCTGGTCGTGCAGCAGGCTGATCGCGGTCTCCGCGCTGCTCCTGTCCGCGTAAGTGACCCACGCACTGCCCTTGCTCCGGTTCGTGGTCTTGTCCCTCATGATCGAGACCTCCAGCACCGTTCCGAATCCGGCAAACAGCGGCTGCAACATCTCCTCGGTGCACACCCCGGGCACCTGCCCCACAAACAGCTTCACCGGCCCGGCCGTGTTCTGTTGCCCGTCGTCGGCATCCTGGTTTTGGGGCGCGGCTTGCGCAGCGAGCCGGTTAGGGTTCATCATCTTCTTTTTTGTGTGTGTGTTGTGTCTTTTTACGACGTGTGGCGCGGGAGCTTGTTTTTTTTTTTTTGATGCCTCTAGTCTTTTGATGGGGGCCGCGGTCTCTTTTTATTTGCCAACCGGCTGGAGGGGAGAGAAGACGAGTGCGAGAAGGGGGGAGAAAGGGTTGTGTGAGGTGAGTGTGTGGAGTTCCTCGCCCCTATTGGAATGGTTGGTTTGAGTTACCATTGTTATCCAGCTGGACCCAAAAGGCACCTTCCCAGAGATTGTATCGTGTCCAGCCTAATTTAGTGACACAGTGCCGAATTTGGTGACACCGAACCCTCGAATTTAGTGATGCAAAGTCGAATTTTTTGCAGAATATTTTTGAGGTACGGAATATTTTTTCGATTGTCTTGGGGGTTTGCATGATCGCCCTGACCTCTCATTCTAACATCGCAAGAGCCAGAAACAGATTTGAAGCTACGGCAGTCTGCCGACAGTGTTGCTGCGTTGGCAAGAGATACTTGGCCTGCAAGACTTTTATGCAGTTGACGTTACGGCCTCGGTGGCAAAATGCCGCAAATAATCTTCGCTCGCTTCGGTTACGCTGCCCTCCTCTTATCACACGCTGGTGCACACCGACAGATAGCTCTAAAACACTCGAGGGGCTGCCTTGTGCATATTTCGACAGAGGCTCGAGGGGATAAAACCCATAACAACTATGCAGACTTGTGTCGGTGCGGGTTCTTGGTTCCCGCTGACCCTTGTCCTTCCGTCCCCCCTCCTCGCATCGCAGTTTTCCGAGCGCTGAACGAAGAGGCTTCATCGAGGAATGTGTACGCGCAAGAAACAAGTATTTCTGGCAGACAACATGAGAGATGGTTACGGCTGGGCGGAGGTGCTGCAAGAATTTCAGGATAATGTCGCGCGGCAACCCTCCGGATCCCACTACGTTGTCGCGGGCTCAGGTTGCAGTTCCGTAGGCTGCAAAGGGTGGCAGGAAGGTGTAGGGATGCAGGTCGGTAGGCTACAGGATGAACCTGGGTAGGTTTGTAGACTAGAGGGTGGTGTACTGCAGTTGGCATGGTAGGCTGCCAGGTATTAGGAAGTAGGCTGGTCGGCTGCAGGGTGCAGGGTGTTTGGGTGCAGGTTGGTAAGCTGCAAGGTGGGAGACGAACCAGCGGTCGTCTGCTGATCCTGCAGGCGAAGGACGCGAATGACGTCCTGAAATTCGTCCTCCGTCACGGGGAACGGCCTGTCGAACGCATTCCATCTGGCAGGTACTTTGAGTCTCTCTTTGGCAGCGTCGGTCGGCATAACTTGTCTATTTTCACAGGAAATGCCTAGTTTGGTTTTGCAGCTACTCGTAGTAGGAACGCTGGATTGGATACGAACGCTTGCTCTCCTGCTCCAGTTAATTAGTTGATTCCTGCTTTTCGGTAAGGGATATCTCTGTCCTTACGGTCCACGTTCTTCACATCGGCGTGTTCAAGTTGCACTTACTCGACCCCGGGCACGGCAACATCCATCTCTTTCTCTCTAGTTTTAATTGATACTCTTGCTTCACCAGGTCGCGTGTTTACACCTTGCATTCTAAGTTGCTTTCTTCAACCTTGGACAACACATTTCAGGGAGCGCATCGTTCTCTGTCTTCTGGACCGTTCTACACACCGGCGTGTTCAAGATGCACTTACTCGCCCCCGGGCACCGCAACATCAACCTCTTAGTTCGATCGATCTCTTGCTTCACCAGGTTGCGCGTGATTACACCTTGCCATCCAAGTTGCCTTCTTCAACCTTCGGAGCGCAGAGTTCTCTGTCTTATGGTCCAGGCACCACGTGCACCGCCTGCACCTGCTCAAGTTTCAGCACACCGAACCTGGGCACCAACCTCTTTTCTCGGTGTTTCTTTTTTCGCCACGTACAGAGGGACCTTAGTAGAACATCGACGCAGAGAAACAACCAAAAGGCGGGGGTGGCGGGCCTCTCACTCGGCGCCCGCAAGTCAGGCGTTGTTGGGTGAAGGTGGCGAACGCTTGCGACTGGTGTGATGACGGGGGTGTTTTGCAAGAACGTGCTTGGAATGGGTATGTGCTCAACACCGCACTGGTCTCGCCACGGACACATAAGGCGGACCATCATCAGCGCGGAACCTGAGTGTCGGCAGACAGGACTGCGGTGTGAGTCTGGTTGGTGTGATGACGGAGGTGGGGGGGGGGGAAGGAAATACTGGATTAAGGAGCGCGGGGGCGAGGGCGAAAGACGTGCGGCTTGCCTACACCAGTGCCTCACGAATAGTAGCCCATACTTGTCGGAACCTCCGGGTGCAGGAGACTGCGGACTGCATTTCCTCGTTTACTTGCGGAACCGACTTCGCTGTTATGGTCAACAGACTCTTTTCCTATGTTTATCGTGGGCGTCCTGGTAAACGACAACGGCCCGCTTCCGCCGCCCGCTCAGGAATAATTGAAGAGATGTAGAGAAAGAAAACGACCAGATTGGCGCGGGGAGCAAAGGGGGGAGGCTTTGGATGCACAGCTAGACCGCGTTTTCTCACTCAACGGCGCACTCCGAGACGAAAAGAGCGCCACAAAGAGAGTGTCGCGTAGCGAAACGCGGACAACGATGTGATAACTGTGTGCGGGTCTTATCGGCATGTCAACGACTCCCCGTCCCCCCGCCGCCAATGCACACGCAAGGGCCCGAAATATTTCGTCCTCCGAGTCTAGAGCTTCTCGAGTCGGAACTCGCAAATTTAGCTCTCCAGCGAGCTCGGCATCTTCGGAAAAGCATGTATCCCCATACCGGTACCCATAGGGGTGTCGCGGGAAGAAGGAGTTCACAACGGCGCGGCGCACAACCGGAGCGCTTCGATCGAACACATGCCAGCCGGGAAAAATAGCTTCTCTAGACTCGCAAAAGGGTAGTCTTAACACCACCAATGCTGGTTCATTTTGAGACTGCTTCTGTTTCTGTGTAATGGTAGGATTTTGATTTCTTTCACTTTCTTTTATCCACCTCGTGATACTCACGAGGGGGAACATTTCGCAGTATTAACTAGCAAGACACCACCCGTGTGACACACGAGCAAGAAGAAGATCTTCTTCGAGACAAAGCTCGATGGTGGGATTGCACAGTTCGGGGGGGAAGACAAGAAGAAGAAGAAGAAGAAGAAAAAGAAAAAGGCCGCTCCCGGTCCAGGAACGTGACGGTCAACCACAGCTTGCAAAGCTTGAGTCGGAGGCAGCACAGTGCCACAACCCCGTTCGCTCTGCCCTGTGGCTGACCGTCTCGACGAGCTTGTGTTCAGCGCAAGCGCCAAGCCCCAAGGTGCGCCACGCCTTGATGCTTTAGTTTGGGAAATCGGTAGCCACTTGACCCGTAGGCCCGTGGCTCTGCAGTACCGCCGAACACGTGAAGCTTGGCTCCCGTGTAACAGGCTTTCCCTGGTACCTTGGGAAGACAAGCAACAAGAAAAAGGGGGAGAGGACTTTGATTTCACTGGATTTCGGGGGAAGGGGGACTTCTTTTTTTTTTTTTTTTTTTGAAGGTTGGCAGGGGTTATTCTGATCCCCGAAATTCGGGAAAATCATGGTTAAAAAGTCTGTAGCGTGGCCGGAAAGATTTTTTTTTCCACGTTGAGCGAGCTTTTTTGAATGGCCTGTAAGCCCGATATGCGACCTTCGTGGGCGTGTTGCTGCTTCGCCACTTTGTCGTAGACCCACTTGTGGGTCTTGCGGGTCCTCTAGCCTCCGTGTCACTGGTCTTGCAAGCACAAAAAGTTTTCACCAGAAACTCCTGTGGTTAAAAAATCTTTTTTAACCGGCCTGTTTTGGATACTTTTTTTTTTTTTGGTGAAGAAATTATTTTTTAATGCAGGATAATCCCTGAAGGTTGGCGCGCCGCCCTACTCATCAATGTAATTCTCCATTTAGCGAAGTCAATCGATGCTCGGGCCAGCTGGCACCGCCCCAGCTAGCTGAGGCCAAGTTTGAAAAGGGGCAATGGGTGTTGGTATAGAACAGAGCTACTCACACAACTGTACTGTGCTGAAGTCTACAGCCTGCGAACGAACGTTGGTGCAAGAGCTTGAGAGGACTCAGAGACCGTCACTTATGATGGCATACGTAGAACGATGCGCGTAGCTGGTATATTCTCCCGTGCACCGCTTGTGCTGAGCGAATGGCATTCCTTTTCTCTTTGCACTGTAAGTTGCGTTGCTGAGGCTCAGTGGCGACAAGATCTTAACATCGCATTGCTACGTGCTGTTCAAGTTCGCGGAGCCAAATCTGGATGAAGGGGCAGAGCAGTCTTTGCAAACCAACGGGCAGCGCCGGATCGCGTGCAGCGCAAGCAGCAGCGACCCGACGCTGTGGGCGGGCCGTCTCTCGTTTTCAACATTTGGATGCTTGGTAAAGTAAAAAGAAGCCCGGGCGCCGGGTGAAGGTCCGGCTGCCGGGCGCTGGGAGAAGAAAGAAACAACAACAAAATGCTCTTGTTCTACAGTCCTTTTTGCTTCGTCGCGCTGCAAAGGAGCGCTTCTGTCGATTACCAGGGCCAGCCGGTGTGTACTCTCTGTGCAGTGGAGGCCACTGTACCCCGGAAGAACGAGGTCATCTGCCCCGGCTGAGTAGCCAGGTTTGATCTACGAAACCTCATCCATGCGCAGAGCGCCCCCTCACGTGCGATGAGAGCTAACGAGCTGCTGGGTTCGATGGGCAATCCCCGGCGCTGGGAGCGCGCCCGTAGCGATGATAACTATCAACTTGAGCCAGGTCTGCGCAGCCCAATGCTATCCCCTACTCGGCGAGCGTCCATCTCGATGGTAGCTGCCGAAGCCTCTCAGGTCGACGGGTTTGCAGGTCCCGATCCTGAGAGCGCTCTTTAGATAGCTCACGATTCCTCTCTCGGAGAGCAACCGTCGCGATGATACCTGTCAAAGTCAGGTCAAATAACGGCGCAGTGGCCGGATTTGACGAGCAATTCTCTTCCCCGTCATGCGATGATACCTACTAGCCCCCACCGCTCTTTCGATCAAGTACAGAGAATGCCAAAGACCTCATGTATTGCATCGGTTCAAGTGTTGTAGGGCTGGGGAGAGAAGGACGTAAAAACATGCTGAATGGTATCGTGCAACACGTGTTTCGGGTCCGTTCACGCTAGACGGACCGAATCTGAGTGTCTGCAACGAGCCTGGTTTGTCATGCGGCTGTTCGTGGCTCGTCACAAGCCCATGTGCTTCGATAGCACAGGGCAAATACGGTTCTTACAACTGTGTTTGTCAGAATGAACGGGGAGATGCGCAGTGGCAATTGGGAACGGGACGGCGGGCACGGAGATCACAGTCTGTAAGGGTGTGCTTCATTGGCATCCATGACGTAGAAGCGGCAAACCGAGGCGCGCGGGACTTCGGCGGGCATCGGGTGCTGTTGCGGTTGCGGCTGGAACTGAGCCATTGCCGGCATCTGGGGCGCGCCGTATGCGTTCCACGCTGGCATGCCGCCGCACATGTCGGCGTCGGCGTCGGAACTGCCGAACCGACGCATCTTCTGCGGAGGGAACGACGACTCATCCCACGAGCGCTTCAGGGCCTGCACCATTTTCTTTGTCGCGCTCGGTATCTTTTGCGGGCGGGCGAGGGTGTGTGATAGCAAAGGAAGATATTCACCTGTTTTTTAGGAAGTCCCGTAGCCGAATGGTCTGTGGCACTTGCATTGGCCAATGGCACGGCGGCAGGTACGACAGACGCAGCGTAATGTCAACCTAACTTGCCTTACCAGTCACGTCGTGTTTCGGCGCCATACCTTTTGCACGCGCACCACGAAAACGGGCATATTTGCAGCAAACAATGCACGCGTCGATCACCCTATCGTCTGGTTCCTCTCCGGAGAGCACCCCGTGGTAGATTGGTAAGTTACGCTGTGTCAGAATAGCTCCGAGCCTGGCACTGCCCGAAGTCCAGCTGGTGGTGGGCTTACAGTGCAGGCCATGTTGCACACAGCTCCACTGCCACCACGGTCAGGTGTACATGTGCGTACAACGTTAGAAGGGCACCGAAATATGGGGGAAAATGGCGGGCGGCGAACTGCAGCCAGGACTGGAAGGTCAAAAGAGGGGACTGAGGTACAATTGAACTTGACTTTAAAGGAACGGGGAGTCGGGGAGGATCGCACCGGGGAAAGGATGCAGCCGGGGGGGCGCCAATGACGCAGCAGGTTTCAACTGGCTGAGACGCGCCCGAGTCCGGTGTTCGGTGTACCTCTAGGGATCGTGGTAGCACACCACGCTGAGGTGAAAACTTCCGAAGTATCCAGACGACGAACACGTGGGCACAGCTGTACCACCTAAACCCCCCGACGCAATGTTGAAAGTGCACAGGGGCCTCGCTGAATATCAGCCGAGTACTGTTGCGGCTCGTCGGGATCCGGCCAGAAGACATGTGAGGGCCCAAAACGCTTCGCGGCTCTGAGCCGTCGCAGAAGAATGATATGCCAGAAACGAACCAACTGTCGATGATCTTCGTGTGTCCTGCGACACAGACTGTCGGTTAGTTTCTATTTTTTTTCCTTCAGAAGCTGGAGCCCTATCGCAGCGCAAAGCGCGCAACACAGCGGAGCAATCTTCGCCTTACAAAATACTCGGAGGGGCCGCTCGGTGCTTGTTTTTTGACGGGGGCTAGGGGGGGAGAAACAATACAACTACAAAAGTGGGTCTTTTTTTGTCGACCGCTTGCGCCCGGCACGAACCCAGATTTTACCTGCGTTTCGCGTGAGCTGCAACACACTACCTGCTGTGAGATTTTACAAGTGCCGGCCTCCACAAGTATTTGCTGCAAAGCAGATGTGTTTTTGTCAAAAAGAATGTTGGAAACGAGCTGCCACTATCTACGTGGCTGCCGGGTGTAGCAGAAGGGTGCGCTTGGATTTGCGCTGTTGGTCGCGGTTGGCCTTGGACGAACCCGTCGAGAACGCGTAGATCTGAGCGTCGAAGTAGTGTTGCCGTGCCATGGCGCGGGCGCTCCTGAGCGCACCCAATGGTAGTCGCCAACGTCAGAAAAGGCAGCCGTGTCAAGCCCGGGTCCAGTGCGCTAGAGAGCGAGGGGGACTCTGGCCAGACCAACCTCAGGCCATCCCCCGTACTACATTTCCGCCTCAGCAGACCGGTTCCTGCACAAATGCTAGTTTGCGCCTGGAAGCGCGGGCAGCTACTACCGCCCCTTGTAGCTCGGAAGACCTTTCCTCACCTTCGCGCGCACTATGCACTTGCCCGGGTTCGATGGGCTGGAGACGAGGGGAAAGTCTGGCCAGATCACACTCAGGCCATACTCCAAACTACAATTCCGCTCGGCGGACCAACCCGGTAGACCGTAAACCCAGCGCGCCATCAGTTTCCTGACACACAAACGCTGGTTTGTTATACCTGGAAGGCAGCTACTACTACCCCCTTCTGGTAAGGACGACCTTTCTCTCACCACGTTCGGACGCACGTGATAGCTGCCATCATCAGAACGTCGGCCGTGTTACGCCCATGTCCAGAGCGAGAGGGACACTGGCCAGAGCACATGCAGGCCATACCTGTACTAGCTGTTTGCCAGGTTCCTGACACACATGCTCCCGGAAGCGCGGGCAGCTACCTCCTTGTAGTCAGGAAGACCTCTCCTCACGTTCGGGCGCACTATGCGCTCCTCGAAACGGCAGCCGCACTAAGCCCGGGTTCGGTGGGCTAAGAGAACGGCGGGAAACTCTGGCCAGATCACACTCAGGCCATACCCCAACAACTACAATTCCGCCGGATCTGGAGGGGAAATACTCGAGGGACTGGCTTGTGCTCATTTCGAAGGAGGCTAGAGAGGGAAAAAACAATACAACTACAAAGTGGGTCTGTTTTGTTGAACGCCTACGCCCGCCACTAAACCCAGATTTACCTGTGTTTCGTGTGGGCTACAGCACATTTACCTCCTTTGATCTATCGCAACTGGCAGTCTCCTCAAGCATTTCCTACAAAGCAGGTGCGGAGCGAGGGGTAAAATTACGGTGTTTTTCTCGGGAGCGACGGGGTAATAACCTTTGTACAAGTGTTAGTTCTCGTCGGAATAGTATTAATCTTCTAAGATCTTCGATCTTATACGACAAAAAAAATGGAGCCCAGCCTGCGCCTCGCGACCCGCGATCTTTTTGGAGCGGATCTTTGGTCCCAAGCAGCACTAACCTGGCAGGAATACAGCGGATGCTGGCACGGGGCGAGGCCAACAGCTCGTGAGATGCTCCTTTGGGTTCGTCTTGCAAACCCTCTTATAGTCACATGGAGTGGTTGGAAAAGAAAGGCCTTAATTGAAGCCTTCGAAACACTATCTCGTCACCGGCCACAGCCGGAGGTAAAACCTCGGGCTCGGGTGGTTTGCTGAGGGCCTGCTGGCTACCTGTGTGCAGCAGCAGCAGCAGCATGCTCAGTCAGTTTCCGGGCCAGATGCGATCACCATGACCTTCCTCGTCGCAAAAAGATCTGGACCGCAAGAAAAATACTCGAGGGACTGCCTTCTGCTCATTTCGAAGGAGGCTAGAGGGGGAGAAAACAATACAACGACAAAGAGGGTCTTTTTTGTTGAACGCTTACGCCCGCCACTAAACCCAGATTTACCTGGTTTCGTGTGGGCTACAGCACATTTACCTCCTTTGATCTATCGCAACTGGCAGTCTCCTCAAGCATTTTCTACAAAGCAGGTGCTTATACAAAGAAAAACCGTAGCTGCAACGCTTTAAACTTCAAATTATATGGTTCGTTCTCTTGTTGTTAGCGTGTTCGTAGTTCGTTCTTCTAAGGTGTGGATCCACGCCAAACAAGGGCAAGAATGGTTGGAACGCGCATCCATTCGCTCGCTGATTTGCTGGCAACACTCTTTCAGCTCCCGAGTCCTTTTGTACCTTTACTTGCGGGTAGTTTGGGTGGTTTATGCATTCTATGGGTGTTGAGGGCACTCTTCTTATTCTCTTTGATGTCCCGGAAGGACGTCGTAGCGCATTTTTTGAGGACTTGGAGGTCCTCCAGCAGATATCGTCCCCTGCCTCCTAGCGTTCAGAGACGCTTTTAGCGCACATGAGATGCTAGGATCTGTCGTAGTTTTGCCAGCGGAACTCCAGCTGCAAGGTTAGCCTCCTGCGATGATGCAGACTTTGTGGCTTATGACAGTCTTACAATACCAATCGTTGTGTCTAGAAAGATAATGGGCCAGTGGAGCCGGTGGCCCTATCGTGCGAAGCGCAACTACCATTCGGTCTTTTAGCACACGATTCCGAACACCTGCATGCGTCCTCAGCCGGGTCCGTGTCGTGCTTCTTCGGAATCCTGAGCAAGAGTAGGCCAACGGTTCAAGTAGACCACTCGGGAACTTGCTGCCCTTTTCTAGTACACGTAGGCGTGCGTCATAAAAGCGGGCCTCACCGCCTTCACCTCGTGTGCCGTTGGCTGCCACATCGCCTCACTGGAAGCGCAAAAGCCCCCTTCCTCTCGCATCTCCACGTCGGCGCAGTGATCGGCCCGAATGCAGCGAACCTTTGCTTCCTTCACCGGCCAGTGCTCGCAGGGGCGTTTTCGTTCCGCGATGGCTTGCGGCATTCTTGTCGGTTATTTTCTTTGTTTTCTCCCGAAGAAGTGCCTGTATATACTTGTTGTTTGAGTTTTTCTTGTGAACAAGCTTGCTTGTCTGGGATCAAAAAGCGCGCTGTGTGTAGGGGGTTTCACACGTACGCACAAACAAAAACTCGCTTTCTTGTAAAGGGTTCACCTGCCGGGCTTCTCGATCAATACGTGTAAAGGGTCCACCGTTTTGTGCTGTGGCATTGGTCACTCTAAAACCGGGTTGGAACGTTCGGTGGTAGAAGGGTAGCAGTACTGGTCGTTCTACGTTGTCGCAGAGCAAACGTCGCGTGTGCGGCGGCACTGCAGAGCCACGGGGCCTAGGCACTGCGTGCGTTGGGGACTGGCGCTTGCGTTGAACACGCCCAATAATACAGTCAGCCACATTGCTAGCGGGTCAGACAGGTGACTCACTCTAGCTTTGTGCTGAAAGGACCCTACAAAACCCGGTCGGGATGCGGGACGGCAAACCACAGACAATAGCGAATGCTGCATGAGTTTACACGAAAAAGCAGGAGGAGAGGAGGACGCATGTAACATTGTTCGATCGAAGTCCCTTTTACCGACAGCCAGCTTTTCTGACACAGAACCTCGGACCAGAACCTGGCCCCGAGAGAGAGAGGAGATGAGAGATGGGTCGGAGCTCGAAACAGATTGAATAAACTGCAAGAGCTCGACTGTGTGCAATGTGCGTGCCTGGGTTCTTCACGTATGTCGACCAAGGGCTTCGAAGTACGTTGTGTACGGAGCGCCCGCAGGCGCAATGCGAGAGAGCACCGCAAGAATAGGCAGTACAGCGACGAAGTTGTTGCCGCGCGAGTGTTTCTGGAGGAAGTCGATACCGGCACTGGCTGCCGCGCAGGTGACGAGGTTGTGGCCGACTGCTTGGGAAACAAGGGGGGACCCGAGGTGCAGGTTGCCAGCTGCTGACAGAAGCACCGAGACCAGCGTGTACGAGCGCCTGTCTGTGAGGACGGATGGCGCGTGTTCAACGATGCTGTGGAGGCAGTGCAGAACGGCTGGGGACGGGCCCTGCGAGTGCAGCACCGCGTCGAAGACGGCTTCGGCGCCCTTCTCGGCGACGACGGCGCGCAGGTGGCTTCGCCTGCCGAACTCCACGTCGCTGCCGTCTGCGTGCATGGCAGCCCGCCCGAGCTCCGCATCTTCTCCTTCTACAAAGCGCGCCATTTTGCTGTGTTGTGTTTTTTTTCCTATGGGAGCTGTTGGCTATCAGCTGCCTGCTGGCCTGGTGTCTTCTGTCAGCTGGCGGGCTTTTTTGACTGGCTGGAGAGGCGCGCTAGCAGGTCCACTAATGTGAGCTCATCGTCTTTGCTTCTGGTCAGCACACACCCTACGTTACTGGTGATGGGATAGCTTTCAGCAGGTTGTCGACTTCGACCGCAAATCCGCAGGCTTCGCCCTACGATCCTGCCAGGGTAGCTAGCAGCTGAGGGCTTGCGCCACGGTGCACACGGGAAAAAATGCTGGGAGTTGAAAAGAGAACAGAGCGCCCGCGGAGAGGCTCCCGTGCCGTGCGATGCGAACAGAGCGGGAGGGGAGGCCAGATGGACGAGAGACAAATGAACGAAGAGGGGGAGGTGACGTTTGCGCGCTTGGAACTGCCAGAGCGCGCGGCCCTCTCGCGGCGCACGGCCGGCTATTGCGTGAGCAGCAAGAGCTGGGAAGGGCCGTTCAAAGTCGCCGAGAGTCTTGTTTGAGGGGTCGGGCTGTCTTCTGAGAATAAAGGTGGACAGGGAGGGAAGAATGGGAAAGAACGTATCCAAATAACTGATGCGTTGGGACTGCGCACCAGTGCGTCTTGTCGATATGCGCGGAAGACTCGAGCGCTGCAAAGACCAAACATGGTACCCAGCGTGCGCACGGATATACTTGCCTGTGGAGTTTCACCGTATCCGACAAGCAAGACCAGAGAGGAAGAAGAGAGAGGGGAGTGTGTCTCGGGAAAGACGTAGCGTCAGTGTCAGCCTTCGTGAGACTTTTTTTATCGCCGGCAAGTGGCAATGTGTGCCAAGCGCTTTGACTTGTCATGCCCACGACCACGCAGCGCGACAACAGATGGTTCAGGTTTCCAAAGCCTTTACCGCGAAATCAGTAGGTTGTCCCCTTCTTGTCTCGAGTGTTTTCAGGTTCAGCACCCGGGAAGGCGCTTCTGTCCAGACAGTTCTAATAGCAGAACAGGGTGACTCTTCCATTGCAGTTTGTCGGTGTCATCCGTTCGAAGCCTGAGGAACCAGATGGATTTGCTCCTGTGTCATGCGAGCAACATGTAGCTTGTCTGTTGCCAGTACTTGTGGCAGCTGCGGATGAGAAGAATGCGCAGCAGGTATTATAGAAAGTACGATGTCGCTCTCGCGAAAAGGTCGGGCTTGACGAGCATGCAGCGGACGCAGTCGTGCCTCCGCGCGTTGAACTCTCGCGCGACCACGTCTATGTAGGGCACTTCTGTGTAAGTGAACAAGGCAAAGTTGACGCTGACCTGCATGACCATAGCAAGGACAAAGGCAACGGTTGTCACAAGGAACACGCGGCAAAGAAGTGCCTGGTTAGTGGCGTCTCTTGGCATGCGGATTGCGTAGTCAACGAGAACTTTGCAGCAGACGCAAACTGGCCCCAGGACCCATATGTAGAGGATGAACCCCGGTATCGCGTGCGTGATGATCACAGGAGAGAGGAAGACGAGCATGACGATCGCGCCAACTTCCTGCAGGAGCGTCTTGTCCCCAGTCATGACTTCGAGGTCCTGCAACGTGCGCTGGATTTCGGCAACAGACTTCGCTGATTCCGGGGCGGTCGCCAGCGTTCTCGCGCGCATGAAGTCAGAGCAGGAGCGGCCGGCATCACGGAAGCTGGGCGACAGCAACGCAGTCGGCGTTGTGCTCGCAGCTTCAGCGCCGAAGGCAGCGTCCGCACCGCCGACCGAAAATCGAGGCGACTCCTGCTCGCCGCCGGCGTGCCAACGGACGCGGGGTGCTGCCCCCGCCGGTGAATTGATCGCCGAGTGCAACGTGCGGACAACGCTGCCGATTTCACCTGCTTCAGGCCCGGCTGAGTCGGGAAAGTGGTTCGCGGGGACGGGAGGCCGCTGCTTCCAGTCGTGGAGGCTGTCTTCCGACGCCAGGCGCGAGAGCGCCTGCGAGCTCGGCGGCGATCCCGCACTCGGCCGGCGGTTGGGACCCCGGCCGTTTTGATGGCAAGCACCACTCTCCGAGGCTTCCATCGACGGAAGGTCTTGCGCGCACGCAGCCAAGAATGTTTCACCACCCCCCCCTCTGTGGACCGTCTGGGAACCAGGGGGGAACGGAACTTCTTCGACCCCCCGTCGGCCTGTTCCCGGCACGAGCGGAGTCGCGCTCGTGGGTGAAGCCGCCGAGCCGTCCTCCCAGCTGGCCTCCGGCGGCATTTCGCAGAAGAAGGCGTCGGCCGCCAGCGGCGCGGCCCTGGCCTGTTCCTCGAGCTCTTCGACGTCCCAGTCGCTCCCGGGGTCTCCCGCGGCGCGATTCATCTCCGCCGCCGAGTCCTGCCGGGCGGCGGCGACCCGAACGTCGGTTCGGGCCACGTACCCGCTGTTCCCGGCCCAGCGCACCCGCACAAACCGGCCCGAGTCCCTCGCGGACACCTCCTGCCGCAGCATCTCGCCGTTTTCGAGCACGAAGCTCGGCTCCCCTCGGGGCGCCGGGCCGGCGTACACGGCGACGCGCCCGTTCGCCTCGTCCCAAGCGATCGCCGGGACGGAGACCCGCCGGTCGTCGCCGAAGCTCCCGCCGTGCACGCTTAGAGTCGACCTCTTGATGTCGCCCAGCCTCCGCGCGAACGTCGCCAGGGTCGGAAAGATGCAACCCGTGGCCATGAAGCTGGCGACTCCACTGTTCATCCAGAGCACGTACAGCATCTGGTACCGATCCCACCACGACAGCGAGGCGCCTTCCTCGACCAAAGGCTCAAGCCAGCCACCGTGATAGTACCCGGATACTTCTCCGATGAGGTACGCATAGTGGAGAAGGTGAACGATGAGTTGCGGGATCAAGAAGAAGAGACTCGGGTTCATGAGGCTCATCAGAAGAACAAGCGAAAAGCTGGTGCAGTCGCAATTCCGCCGGATGACGAAGGTGGTGCAGATGTTGATCAAGCACAGAGTGACCATGCTCGCACACAGCCAAGAGTACGGGAACAGCACCACGTAGTGCCCTACAATTTCAACACAGCCGCAGTCGTAGAACTCCTGCTCGTTCGTCGATACCGGCGCGGGCCTCACCGGCGCCACGGTACTGTCCATTTTTTACCTCACCCTGCCAATATCTTCGAAAGATAGATTATCGATACGCGTAAGATGTACGTATGCACGAAGTGGTAGGCTGTAGCAACTGTGACCATGAAGCAGGTGGTCCGGACACTAGAGGACGGGGGAATGGCACAAGCGGAGCGTGGCCATGTCCGCACAAAGCCATAGTGCGGGAACACAGGCGACAGGGACGGGGTGCATCGCGCAAGAATGGCCGTGCTACGGGAATAGCACCAAGGAAATGCCAACAATCCTGACACGGCCGCCGTCAAGGAGCTCCGGCTAGTTGGTGAGTAAAGCGTTGGCTCTTTCTCCTAAAATCATGAGCCCGTGCTGTCGAGTGCAAGAATACACCCGCAACAATTACCAGATTCTAAATAACGCGGTTCGAAACTAAACAAAACGGGTGTGAAACGGTAAAGAATGCAATGAAAGATCATAACCGGAAGGTCTGAGCAAGGTGTAAAGCAAGTAGAGTCGTACGGCAAAACATGGCTTCATGGGGGATGAAATGAGGTTTTGCCGAAACGTGAAGATGTCTTCGGTTACGGGCCACCAATCAGCCGTTGGCCATTGAGGGTTCCCACGCCGAAGGAGCGAGTTCAGTCGCAGTGTCTTCGTTTGAAGTTACGGGTTTGGAAAACAGAACGCGGATGAACTCACTGGTCAGATCAAAACGTAGTGTCGATGAACTCGCATGCAGCAGGGTCCGGTGGGGATCGAACGCTTGCTGGTTGACGCCACACGAGCGCGTACGTAGAAGGCGTCCCCGTTGATTTGGAAGCCCATTTCTCCTGCCTCAAAGCCAGAGTGGGCAGACCGCCGGCTGCCGGCTCTCGCTTTTTGATCACGAAATGTCGAAGGTTTCCAAGTACGTGACCCACGCGGAGACGTCGTCGGTTCCGGTGACTTTCGTAACGAGGCCACCGTTCAGGAAGAACGTGGGCGTCGACCACACGCCGAGGAATACTCCGCGCCGCTGGCTTGCCTTTACGGAATCGTACGTCAAGTCGTCGTCCATGAGGTCCGGCAGGAGCAGAGGGTCCACGCCGAAGGGACGAGCCCAGTCACCGAGCATGCGCAGGAGGTCGAGCGGCGTCTTCGTTTTGAACTGCGGGTTCGAAAACTCGGACTGCTTCGAGTACAGGACGTCGATGAACTCGTATGCAGCCTGTGGTCCCACCATTCGGGAGACCACGTCCAGGGCGCGGTGCGCGTCGAAGGCTTGCTGGTGGCCGACGAGCGCGTACGGCGTGAACGTGAACTTGATCCTCCCTTTGTAGTGGTCGAGGACCTTTTTCATCGTTTCCCACGCCCGTTTGCAGTACGGGCACTGCACGTCTGCGAAGAACTCGAGCTGGACGGCCGTTGCCGGCGGGCCTCCGGGGGACGGGTAGCCCGGCGGCCGGCGCGGAACGGGTATCGCCATATTGCTTTGCCCAAATACGGCCTTCCCCCGCCCCTTGAGCCTCCTTGCAGTTTACGGAGGGAATAGGAGCAAGACGCATGGCTAGATGAGCACGACCACCTCGAATCGACACCAGGTGAATTCGGGTGGAGCTGGCTTCTACAACTAGTAATATTCCGGCAAAAGGTAGCACTCCTCAACTAGCCCGAACCAACAAGATCAAAGAATGTCAGTCACACCTTCCCGATAATTTTTGCAAGGGGTCGCTGTGGTGCGTTGAGCAAGATCATTACGTCAAGTTAAGGCTGCTCGAGGAGTGAGCCGACCGGACTAACGACTGCGAAGACACTCGCGCGATCCGGTGCGGGAGTCCGGGGTGCATCTCCGATGAAAAGCCCAGAAGAACTTGGATCCAGAACAGCTTACCAGTTCTTAGTGGGTCTCCGCTTGCCTTACAGCCGCTGAGACCCCATTTTCGGGATGGGCCCTGATGACGTGCATGCCTGCCTCATGCGGCCAGCCGAGGAATACCCCCTGCCTCGCCAATGACGAGCTTGTAAAAGCCATCGACGACTCAAACTTCTGCTTCGGGTCTTTTTTTGCGGGCGTTGCTAGCAACGACGAGCGGCGGGTCTCCTCTTGCGGGTACGGAAGACCTTCAGTCGGAGGTGTCGATGGCCGAGTCCTCCGGAATCGGCGTGCTGCTGAGGTACGACCCCCTTCGTCGTACCGGTACCGTGGAGGCGAGCAAGGGCAAGCCACGGTGATTGAGATGGTGCGCACGTGTGTAGTTCCTGTTTGAAGTAACTACACACGATGCGCCAACCGTCTCTTTTTAGAGTTAAAGTTCGCTTGAAATTTCGGGGTTTTAGGGTCTCCGTGTGACCGTTCATGAATGGGTTCTCTAAGAGCAAGAAAGGGCTATATGGTTACGGGTTGTATATTTGGTAGGCTCTTCCCTCGTCGCCTGTTGTTATTGCTGTCATAGGAGTGAAGATACGATCTGTTTCTCTGCCTTTGACGAATTGCCACATAGACACAAAAGGTTGAGCAAACGGGGCGTTGAAGAACGTCGTAAAAGATCAGCGTACTGATTCAAGGCGATGTCTCTTCAACTGCTTGATGGGAGGCCGAAGGCGATGCTAGGTTCGTCAGCGCAAGGGCGGAGCGTGCAAACCCGAACCTTTTTGTCCAGTCCGGCGTTTGCGCAAACCCGAACCTTTTTGCCCAGTCCGGCGTTTGTGCAACCCGAACCTTTTTGGCCAGTCCGGCGTTGGTCTTCCCTCGTCGCCTGTTGTTATTGCTGTCATAGGAGTGAAGATACGATCTGTTTCTCTGCCTTTGACGAATTGCCGCATAGACACAAAAGGTTGAGCAAACGGGGCGTTGAAGAACGTCGGTAAAAGATCAGCGTACTGATTCAAGGCGATGTCTCTTCAACTGCTTGATGGGAGGCCGAAGGCGATGCTAGGTTCGTCAGCGCTAGGGCGGAGCGGGAAAGAAGAGGGAACAAGGCTGCGCACAAGTCGACATCGGGGGGGTGGGGCCGGGGGGGGGGCAGTCCACTCGGGGTAGTGATGTGTACTGGTGGGATGATGAGTCAGAATAGCATCCGTCGTCGTGTTAACGTGTAGTGGCCATGGTACGCAAGCAGCGGCAGGGATGGGCTAGGGCCCAGACCAGTGGGAATGCGCAAGCCTCGGTCGGGCATTTGACAGCGGTCGACCACGTATCTTTACTGGTTCACCTCCTACTAAATGACTCTGATGTACCGCGATACACGTGGGGTGATCATGCAGGTATGCTGACGAAACGAGCGACGAGTCTACGGCACGAGAAAGTCTTCCACAAACACGTCATCGTGGCAACGCACACAGGCAGGGCGTGTGTGTGGTCACAATATCATATCGCTTCAGAGGCCCCGTGTAGACTGAAAAGTACCGTGTTGTTTGCAGCCTCGGGAAAATGGTAGTGGGGGCGCGGACTGCCTCGTTCGCGAGCTTGGTGTGCAGATTCGCCTGTGAGTGTCCCTGGAAAGGTCCCTTGGAAGTAGGGACACCCTCGTGTCACTTCCCTCTCGCAACCAGTTTGACAATCGAGTAAGTAGTCCGCGACATGCCGATGCTCGTGCAGATAATGTGAGGTGGATGCTCACGATGCTTGTGTGTGATGCACGTGGGCACACACTCCGGGACACGGCGTACGTGCCCCTATGGGGTATTTTGATTGTTCATGCGACTGTCAATAAGACGGTGGTGAAACCACGTGATGGGACGCGTCAGGCTTACGAACAGCACATGTCTTCCATCATCTGCCGCTCGAACTCTTCTTCAGACCGCGGTTGAAAGCAATTGTTGCACTCCATATCTGTGTGTTTGGACTGCTTTCCCTTCGAAAGAAGGCTTGAGACTTTCAACTGAAGGCCTCTTCGAGTACTTCCTACTACAAAGAATTAGGTGTGGTGCTTGTTTGTACGCGCTAGTGAGTGAACACAATTGCGAAAAGGCAACACTCTTCTCTCTTTCGAGTGTAGAATTCTTTGTTACGAAAAATAAGAGCTCGTCAATCGCACAACCGCGGCTGATACAAAACTAAAGATGACGATGCTGGGAAGAGAGAGTTGTTTTCGTTGAACGCGGTGCCTCATCGTTTTTACGTAAAGCTGGACACAGGAAGCAAGTGAAAACGCCACGGTTTGCGTCCTCTCCAACAGTTGTTGTTGAACGCTTACGCCCGCCACTGAACCCAGATTCACCCGTGTTTCGTGTGGGCTACAGCACATTTACCTCCTTTGATCTTTTGCAGCTGGCAGCCTCCTCAAGTATTTCCTACGAAGCAGGTGCTTATACAAAAACCCATACCGGGGGAAAGAGCGCCTGGTATGTCCCCGATTTGAACGCGGCGTGAGCCGTCGAGTGTCCGGCAAACGGGCACCAGGGTGCCTGAGCAGCCCGGCTGGGGGCAGACGAACCGCGTGATGAAAACGTTGTACAGGGCTGCGGGAGACACCCCGTGTTCCTCGTCGCAGTCTTCTTCCATTCCCTCGTCGCCGTCCATTTCCTCCATCTGCCTCTCCAAGACGCACCGCGAGCACGAGCACACGATGCCGTACGTTTCCAACAAATGCTCCCCACGCTCCTCGGCGCGGTAGTTGATCGGCGTGTAAGAAAACGTAAGCTCAGTCCCTGCTGGGATGGGCTGGATCGCGCGGAAGAAGGTCGTCGTCGGATGCTGACCTCCGAGCGCTTCCGAGGTGGGAGCGTGGTCAATGTAGTCGATCCGCGCGCAGTTGGGCATGCACGCGTGGTTCAGCATGGACAGCCGGGGGCACACCGCAGTGCCTTTCATCGAGTGGTGGGTTTTCCCCGTCAGCGCGAACCCGTTCTGCGCGTCCCTCCGCAGCAGGCCGGCGGCGTCGCCGGCCGCGATGCGGTCTTCTCCGGCTGGGAGGCATTTTTTGACCACCTCCTGGTACAAGTCCGCGGCCTCCCGGAACTCAGCGCCCCAGGCTGCTTCTATCGCGGCCGGGTCTTCGCAGAGCTTGAGGACGTCTGCGTACGACGCAGCGCCATCGGCGGTGTAGCTCACGTTCTCGGCGCTTCCGAAGGGGCGGGCGGCGCCCTTCTTCAGAAAATGGCACTGCAGGAGGAGGATCAGGTGCTCGAGCTTCGTCCCGGCCACGTCGGGAAACAGCAGTTCGAGGCTCGCCAAGACGCGGCACAGCGGCTCTGGGTGGAGTTCGGCTTTGTGCATGGCCTTGCACGACGCGCTGCAGTAGAAAGCCAAGGAGCAGGACTCGCACGTGATGCACGGCTCCCCTTCGGCGTTGACGTCGTCTACGACACGCATGCAGCGGTGGCACGCCTTCTTTGCGGTCTCGCCTGCCATTTCTTCGTCGTGCGACCCTTCGTCGTCCTCCTGGTCTTCCTCCAATCCGTCGTCGGTTGCGAATGTCGGGACCAGCGTCAGCGGCACGTCCGCCGCGACAACCTCTCCGCATCGGATGTCCCGCTTTGCCACAGCTCCGCGGCCTTTGCCTTCAACCGGTGCTATCGCCCAAGGCCAAGTCTCCGGTATCTTCGGGTTACCCGCCATCGGTGCTGCAGACGATGTGGCCATGATCTCTTTTTTTTGTGTTGCCCGGCGATAATCGCTCAGTTAGTTGCCTGTGGGTTGCTGCTGATCTTCTGCATAGCTCTGCTAAGCCCAGCTCTTTTTTAATCTCTCATTTCGCTCTCCAAGCAGGGCCTGTTCTGTTTGAAGGCGGGGGGGTTTCGCAATCTCACGACCGCCCAGCCACCCAAGAGCCACATGGTTGGAGGGGAACGTTGGTTTGATGTTTAGGGGTGCCGTTGGACGGGCATTTCATCTCACCCCCACGCAATGCAAGTGGTATGCAATTCCCTGGAAGGCGTGATCTCTTCGTTCATTCTTGCAGTGTTACACCGAGCAGTATATCAGCTACACAAAGACGCATGTCCAACTTGTACAAGAAGCGCGGAGTGCAGGAGATAGAGAAGGTCACACACGGACAACGGTGATGCGGAAACCGCGATACCGACCACTTCTCTCGATTCGCAGGATAGCTTTGGAGGAGAAATGCAGGGCTAGTGCCCGCAAAGTTTCAAGCTGGTCGACGCCTGTAGTGTTCGCAAATCACGGATCAAGCAACCATCCTTGTGTCTGCCAGCGAGAGGACGTTAACTCGGGGCGGAAGCCTTCGGCGACCGGTGACGATACGGTTAAAATTGTGCGGGTTTTGTTTGTGCGCACGCACTGACCTGCTTCGAAAGTTGCATGAAGTACGCCGCCAACTGCTAACCCATAGTACCAAATGCATTGTTAACACAACAAGATATCATTCATGTTGACTGCTTGACGAGATTATCATCAAAGTTTCGCAATGGTTACGCCGTGCTGCACGGCATCATTGGATGTTGTTGAAGAGCGGGGTCACGGTCAAGATCAGTCGACAGAACTGGATTTGCAGGTTGCGTGCATTGTGTTCACGTCAGGGTGAAAGGCGAGGTACGCTTCGGTGTCCGCTTCTCTGGGGTCCTCGGTTGCTCTTGGTATTCGAACCAGGTTGCGCGCGTTGTACGAAGCTACGAGGCAAGTGGAGGATCACACGACAAACAGGCACGAGAGGTGAACGCATGCAGCTGCACCCCGACATGAGTCGAGAGTACCTGGCCGGCGCATCCGACGAGCGCCGTTCACCTTTTTTGCCGCTTGGCCGCTGCGGCCGAGATGAAAGGCTGGAGCCTGCTGTGCTCCCACCAGAGCTTCGCGTTGGCAGCCTGCCACTGCGCGATCTTCTGCTCGCTGTAGCCGTGCTTGGCGGCGTCGTCCGGGTTTTGGAGCGCGGCGATGACAGCTGATATCAGCTCGCAGAACCGGATTTGCTGGTCCAAATCGCGTTCGTTGCGCGACCGAAGCCACGAGGGAAAGGAAGGATCGCGCAACAAGCAGGCACGAGGGACGAAGCAATCGAGCCGCGTATCAGGCGACGCCTCGAGCGCGTTGATGGCGAAGAGGAGCTGGCAGATTTGCGACGGGTCGAGCGAAGCCGCGGACGACAGGAGGGACAGCGTTTTTGCCGGGCTGTCTATCGAGAAGGAGATGAAAGGCGGATCCGTGCGCCGGTGCTTGCCGACGAAGTACCGTTCGGAGTTGGCTGGGCGGGAGAGGGTGGGCTTGACCAGGTCGACCTCGTCGAACTGGGAGTAGAGGAGGAAGAGGAGGCACGCCGAAAAGGACGTGTTCACGTCGAGGATCTTCAGCGCGCAGTTGCCGCCCCGGGCGACGGTCAGCAGCGCGGCAAGCGCCTCGCAGAGCACGACCCTCCGCAGCTGCTGCTCGGCGGACTCGAACGCACCTTCTTCGATGATGCCGCCGTCGCCCATGGCGAGGTGGACCCCTCGACCCCCCGTCTTCTCCTGCACCATCACCGCCAGCTGCACCAGGTTGTTCTCGTCGGTCACGTCGCCGTCACCCGTCTCGCCCCAGAAGCAGAAGTCCGTCGACGACGGGCACTTCGCGCGCGCCGTTTTGTGGAACGAGTCCAACTGCCAGTCCAGCGTTTCGTTGTCCGTCGCGAGGCTGATCCCCCAGCCGACGGTGTCACGCGGCTCCCGGCTCTCGTCAAGGAACCCGGGCGTGTGGGTCGCCCATAGGAAATACTCCGTCCAGCTGCCCGGCGCGCCGCAGATGTCGAGGAAGTAGAAGGTCGGGCTGACGGCCTGCTTGACGAAGTCGAGCAGGTCGACGGCTTGGTCGATGTCCGCCAGCTTCAGCGCCGCCCGCGTCCGGAAGGGCACCGCCCGGTGCGACACCGTCCGCAAGGGATCCGCCGCGTCGCTCGCGGCGCGGAACACCGCCGCCGGCACGCCGCCCCAGCCGGCCCGCAGCGCGGCCCGGCGCGCCACCTTCCCTTGCAGGTGGCCGCTGAGCCCCTCGTCCGCGCCCGCCTCCCCCTGGCAGCAGCGCACGGCCACGTCCGCCGTCTTCACCAGATCTCCCGCGACCGAGAGCCGGCTGCTCGCCAGCAACCTGTCGACGACCGTTGCTCCCTGATCTGTCATCTTTTTTTTTCTCGACACAGTGGAGGAGCGTCAACGCCGCGAAGAAGCTGAGCTTCTTCTCTTGTGATTCCCCCCCTTCTCTCTTATTCTGTAGGGGTTGATTCCACTCTACCTGTTTGAGGGAGTCGCATGTGTTCGAAGAACTCACGTTTCCAGGGGGGGAATTGATGGCAATTGAGCGCCATCCTTTCGCATCGTGCCAGTGTACCCAAGCATCAAGCCGGCCCGAAAGCGAGACTAAAAAAAGGGAGAACGTCTCGGCAAGTTTCTTGGACTGTTTCTGGTGTGCACTCGCTTCTTTTTTGTTTGGAGGATAGAAGCAGGCAACAACAGCAACAACAACAACAGCAATCTCTTTTCTTTTAATTTTTCTTTGTGTTCCCGTCCAGGACTGTACTTTACTTTTCGAAGCTGGCGAGTTGGAAGGTACACCATTTCCCTTTAAGCAATCACGCTCCAGCCACACTAATAATAATATGCTTCACCCCAACCTGATACTCGTTTGTCCAAAAGCATCCGTACGTTCCTTCTGTCTTTCTTTGCAGTGGATGTCTAAACAACCAGGGATCAAGTCTCGCAACAAAACAGACTGGCAGGGTGATTATTTGGCACCGAAATGCCTAAACCTTAGGGATTGCCATAGCGCGGAAGCCACACGACAAGTGCCAGGCTGCCCACCTAAAGTGGCACGGGTGAAAGTGTTTACTCCGACACAGATCGAACTGCGTCGCGTAACACGGGTTCTTTCATAGCTTTTCGCACAACCCTGAGTGTACCTCACCAGAAAACATGCGGTCCCACAGCAACGCGGAGCCAGTCGATGCTCGGTTTTAGAGCCACCATCTCCCAGCGTTTGTTCTGGCCCGCAAGTCTGCAAGGAGATTATTACACGTAGACGGGTGCCGTAAGCGGCCCCTGGGCTTCGATTCGAACGCAAACAGCAGCAGCGGCGCGTCGGCAAAGGCTTAAAAAAGAGACGAAGAAAAAGCGCAGTAGCTACCAGGCCGAGTACTGTATCATCACATCGACTGCAACTAAGCAGTCAAGTCATCCCCACGCTGCACAGCTGGCCATCATTCCGGCGACATATTCCCCTGGGATCGACTAGTCCCGATCGCAGATGGGTTGTTCAGCAAGTGTATCCTTCCTGACTAGAGTTGGCCCCGATAGCACAGACGATGCAGCTGGTGATGTGCATCCTCATCGTGCAGCCACCTAGCACTACGGATACCCACCAGCCTTATGGTGCTATGCACCATAGAGCCAGTCTTGTTGAGCGCGCCTCCCCTTGCGAGCGTTGTCACCGGCACTTGTCGTCGGCTGCCGATTGTGCAGTGTTTCTGCGCCTAAAAGCACGTCCCTGTGGTTTCCCAAAGTTGGGGTCGAAACGCATACTCTGCGTATACGGCTAACACGCGGTGCAGCAGACCGTTTTCTCACTCGTTGGGCTGTACGGCGGTCTTCAGAGCGGAAAGTAGTCATCGCCGAACATTTCATGCTCCGATCCGATAGAACACCTTCCAGCAGAAAACGAAGACGACGCGGTGTACACGTCATCGTCAGCGTCGACGGGCTCGGTGAGGACGACTCTCTTGATGAGACTGTCCGACCCGAACGTGGGAAGCTGACCCATCCGCATCGGCGACGAGAAGTACGGCACGGCCTGCGCCCGCTGCATTTCGGCGGGCGGCTCGCCCGGCTGCACGTCGGCGGCCATCAGCGACCGGCACTTGTCGTCGGCCTCCTTTTTCCGCTGCTTGCCGACGACGACGTACGCCGCCACGCATAGGGCAACGAGCAGCGCGAGTGCTCCGAGAATGGCGCCAACGATCCACATACCCGAGCTGCCGTCGCCCTCATCGGCAGCCGCTTTGACGGGCTGTGGTAGTCCTGGAGAAGGACTGCCGCCAGGGCTGGATGTTGCTGGTGTAATCGGAGGCGCGGAGGTTGTTGCCGCGGAGGGCGCTTGCGTCGAAGCTGCTGAGGGACTTGTGGTCGACGGGATTAGCGTGGCTTTGGCGGGCGTCGCGGTGGCCGGTGCCGCCGTTTGAGGGGCGGTCGACGGCGGGGCTGCCGTCGGCGCCCGGTCCGAGTCGCAGTCGGGCGGAAACCAGCCCGAAAGGCACTGGCACTCGCACGTTCCTTTCCCCGGGTCACCCACCAGCGAACCGCCTGTACCGTTCCCCCACGCCGCGCACGACGGCACGTCGGCAGCTGTGCACAGACTCGGCGGGTTGAACGGGTTGTCGCAGTCGGTCTGTTGTGTTGCCCGATGAGCGTTGATCCCTATTCCCCCGTGTGTTCATGCGACAACCATTTTCCCCTGTGTGTTTTTGACACGTCATTGAGACGTAGTCACACAAGGCCTATATGTGGCGTTCTCGTCTGCGTACAACAAATATTACAAAGTATCGTCGCTTATTGATGTAGTGCTGCTAGTGGGATCGCGCAGCGCTGGACAGCAAGGCATACCGTGGTAGCGTGCTGCTCGACCTTGGCGTTGCTATAGGAGAACTTGCCTTCGCTGGCAGTCGGATTAAAAACCTCGATGTAGAGACTCTCGGACGTTGTGTAGCAGACGTCTTCAACCGCTCTACCGGAGAACAGCACGGAGCAGACATCGCATGCCGCTTGAATCCCGTACGTGTCGTGTGCGTCGGGGGCGACCCAGCAGCCGCCATCCCTTCTTTTGTTGATGGACGTCAGGATCTGGGGCTCGAACCCGTTGTCCCCGCTGTAGTCCATTTGCAGGTAAGAACCCGCCGACAGCTGAACGTTTACAACCGCGCATTCTTGCGCTGGTATGGTCAGGGTGATTGGAGACGCGAGGGTGACGCTGCTGTGGCTCGCGGTGTAGTACGCGCCTTCGGTTGACGCAACGGAAAGAAGGACTCCTGCGACCAGCGCACGGAATTGGCGCACACCCGTCATGCTCGCATGCCGTGGATGACTGGCCCGTTGTATATCGTCTTCTTTCTGCTTTTCCTCTTCGTGTGCAGTTCGGACCGTGCCTCCCCCACCTCCGCCCCTCCACTCCAAAGGAAAGCGTCTGCGGGTGGCTGAAATCACTGTCCATTCAATAGTGGGATGTGAGACATTCTTCGTTCTCGGTCTTGTTTTCCCCCAGGGTGAAACTTTTAGTTTCGTTCAGGCGCTACTGCCTCTCATGCATGTTTGATGCTAGCATCACAAGTCTTCTTCGTGGGAGTGCAGAGTCTTGTTTTTTTCTTGGCTACACCACCGAGATCTAGTTAGCTAGACCAGACGAAGCTTGATGGTTCACAAATACGCATCCCCCATCACTGGGTGTCCTCGCTGATGAAGCAATGGTTGGCAAAACGGTAAACGAAGAGCATTGAGAAGCAGGAACCCCTGTCTAGGCTCTAAGAAGGGTACAACAGCGCGGGAGTTCGGCCGCGGAAACATGCGTGATAATTCTATCGTTCGATGGCTCGAAGAGCATGGATCTCCCTTCTGACAACGTTGCGCAAAGGCGGACACTCGAACAAGCCTTTGATGCACTTAGCCCACGCGGTAAAGCTGCAAGACGGAATGTCGCCTCGCGCCTTGCCCAGAGACAAGTTGGTATCGAGGACGTAGACGTTCTGTTGCCCTCGAAAACCGCCCTCAGCATCAGTGAGCATCGGCTGCTTAGGCGGGCCGTCTACAACGTTGGCACCGGTCAGAGGGTAAACGTCCGACCCCTAGCACATGAGGCACGTGGTGGCATCGGTCATCTGCGTCGCGCACTCAGACAAAAATGACAACACGGCCCTGTGCCTGCGGGTTCCCCTTTTTGGGATGTTCTGACTTAAGAGTGAAAGTTAGCTTGAACAATCTCCGGTGACTTTCGGCAATGCAGTTGAAGGCGTCGTGCCATGGTGCGGACACGGGGGTTGCGAATGAGAGCCGCCAGCGCACGAGATGCAACCGACACGTCGATGCGTAACACCAAGCTATTTTCAAGTACCGTGCGGGCGGTGGTAAAATGAGCCACCAGCGGTAGGAAAGAAGAGGCGGTCCGCACACAGAGACGTCGTTCCGGGCTCTCCTGAGGACGTGAAACCCCTTCCCTTCGTGGTGGTCGATATTTTCTCGCCCGAGGTTTCGGAATCGTGCCGCTCCGAGTCTTCAGATCACATGACGAGGTCCATGTTGCCTCCTCGTCTTCGGGCATCCTGCTCTGCGCAAGCAGCCGTCAAGGCTTCCCATAAACAGCCGCGAATGTCTTCAATCTGCGTTTGTTGCGGTAATAAACCGTCGTTTCGTGTTGTGTCGGACCCGCACAGGCTTTTCTTGACTCGGGGGTACGAACCGTAGAAGCTGGAGTAGCACCCGAAACGCAGGCATGGTACAACGTACAAAACGCGTGCAAACGTACACCCAAAAAACTGATGTGACGCCCGCTTTCTAAACCCAGCTGTAGCTCCAGCTGCTGAGGCTGGACTCCGACTCCGTTTCGTTGAACGCCCGATCGCTTTTACGTTGAGCTGGATTCAGGACGCGACTGAAAACGCCACGGTTGCGGCGACAAGCCTCATTTCCCCCCCGACTCGCGACGGATTCCCCCGTCGGCCAGAGGGTGCAGGGGGTTGGTGTCACCCGTCGCGTCGAGCCTTGCTCGCTTATTTATTATGACGCGGTGGCGCCGCTCACCTGTCAGACGCCAGAACACGATGCTGTCCCGCTCTTGTTAAACAAACCTGGGGAGTCACCGGTGGATGCTTGGTACCGTTTTGCAACTGACGGTCCTCGAGTATTTCCTACTAAGCACGTGCTTACAAGTAGTTGGAGTATGTGTCCGGGAACAAGTCCGGAAGAAGAACGGAGAATCTTTACAAACAAACGAGTGACTTAAGCCGCTTGAGCGGCGCCGATTAGAGCGCACACAGCAGCAGTGACGCGACGGCAGTATTTGCACATCAGGATGGGGCTGCCGTCGTGAGCGAGTAGATAGCCAGCGAGTGTCGGCAGAGACTGGACGAAGAGAGAAATAGAAACTTCCATTGGTCTTCGGAGAGCGACTGGAAATATAGACTCTCAAGTTGTTAAACAACAGGCCATACCTCTTCGGTCGGCACGTCGTCCAAGTCTTCGCCGCGCAAAACCTGCAGCTGCGATCGGAGGGCGCGCGCTTCGTTCTGTTTTCGTTGAAAAGTGAGCCAGCGCGCGACACCACATCACACAGCCCCCCTTTTTGTGCACATTTGACTGGAGGTGCTCTTGTGTGTCGGTCAGTTTGTCCTGCGCGATCACCGGCTTTCCTCCCTGATCACCGTCCAAAGGCCTTTCGGCCCATCAATACGCGGGCTTGGCAGGGCGGAAACCGACGACAGCGAACGGACTCGCACTCTGCTATTTCGCTGTAGCCGAGCACAAACCAGTCACAAGTATGCGCGTTGTGATTGAGTGCGCTGTTCGTTAGAGTTAAAGTTTGCTTGAAACTCCGGGGTTTTAAAGTCTCCGGGTGACCTTCGTGTACCCTTTGTGCTTTGTTGTAGTCCTTCCTAGACCGCTGTGATCCGTAGATCGGTAGATACTGTATTCTCCTTATCTTTTTCGCTTAAAGCGACTCGTTCGTGAAGAATTCGCGGTGAACGAGGCGTAATGATGCCATACCTCGCGCCTGGCAGCTACAACTTGCAGTGCACGTACGTTAACGTCATCGGGGTGGATGCTGGAGGATGACTTGGACGGAGGCTGGAAGTAGCTGGTGAGGAGGGCGAGCATCGTGTCTTGCGGAAGCGTTGGGCTGGTTCGAGTCGACCGCTTCAGCTCGAACGTGAGCTCCGTGGCTTGCCCGTGGTGGAAGGTGGGGACTTCGTCTCTCAAGCAGACCATCAACACCCACGACATTCCTTCCCGCGGGCGTGAGAACCCTGCGTGGTTTTTTATCGTTGTACCGAGCAGAAAAAGAGTGGCGCCAGCCAACAGCCAAAAGAATCGGCCATCCGGAGTTGGAATGCGTTGATGAACGAAGTCAGGACGATCAGCATCAACTGACCGAAGGTCATGAAAACGATAATGAAAACGTTTCTTGTTCTTCGCACGGGGTGTAAACCTCTTTGGGAAAGAGTAGAGACTACTGGTATATATAAAGAAAGCGGCGGACCTATCCGTGTTATATTGTCGCGGTGCAGAACAAGGCGAGAGACGTCGGCCCGGGCGTCGGCTGAAGACGAAATGGCATGCGGCTGCTTCGGGGACGGGACCAGCGCCGTCAAAGACCCGGGCTCCACCATGAGCACGAAGTCGTGCAGGAGAACCGCGGTCGCCCGCACGTGGAGCGCCGTGCACCGCAACGACTCGACGGGCGGCGGCTCCGAGAACAGCGCGCCGTGCCCGCAGCCCCGCCCAGGCCTCGTCGGAGGAGACTCGCCGCGACGCCCGGAGGCCAGCCCTGCCCCGTCTGCCCTGGCAGCACCCGCCCGCCGCCGCCCCAGCGCGGGGCGCGCGGCCGGCGCCGAAGCTTGCGCTGGGGCGGCGTCGTCGACGCCGTTTGCCGAGCTGTGTGTCCGGTCGTCGGCGGCCGGCGGGCACCTCTCCGCGGGCTCCTCCTTCTGCTTCGCGCGCTTCTTCCCGGCTCGGCACGGCGACGCAGCCGCGGGCGACGAAAAGTCGAAGACGGAGAAGTCGTCGGCGTGCTTGCGCTTGCGCCCATCGGCGGCTTCGTTGGCGTCGCCGCTTTGTGGGGGCTTTTTGGCCAGTTTTCGGGCCGGCATCGCGCCCCTTTTCCCCTCTCCCCGCGACGGTCCTGGAGACTTTTCTTCCGCTTGATCGTTGCGGGTCTGACGCTGGACTCCACCGTGTGCACATCATGGCGACCCGGGCGCTCGCTTGACTGGCTAACTGGTATCAACGCAATGTCATCACGTGTTGCCGGTCTGGAATGCTGCAGCCAAGAACCGCTGTACTTGATAAGACAGGTGCGAGTTTACTTCGCACTACGGAAAGAGGATGCAGCCAGCCAGCTAGTTGCCAAGGTCTACGCTACGCACAGCGGCCTACCAGCATTTTCGCTCCTTGCGGAAGATGCGGTCTTGGCTTTTTCGGGCTCTGCTAGCCGTATCATACCATCGAGCGCATAGCCCTGTCCAGGTGTTCTACGGATATCCGGAATGTGGCGCAAGCTGCTTGGGGACACAACTGACGTCGAGGTAAGTCTCCTGGAATGGGGTATCCACAGAGGGTGAGAGTCTCGTATTTCCTCGACAAGACGTGTTCGTTAACTCCTTGCTAGCACGAGAGCTCAGTTTGGGATTGCTGAGCTAGTCGGCAGGTATCTCTCTGCTAAGGCTACACATAAGTACAGTGCTGGGGAAAGATGCAAGGACCGTGGATATGCTCAAACGGATGCTGATCCCCTAAGCTCAACTGAGCCTGCTGAAGAAGAGACCTCCCTCCGTCAAAGCCGCATTCGCAGTGCAGTGCTGAAAAGAAGAGCCAGAGAAGTATTTGCTTCTTGCATTTTTTTCTTTTGCCAAAAAAAGAAGAACAAAAAGAGCACCGCGCCTCTACTTGCTGGCACGCTGCTGTGAGCTGTGTGGTAGGAACAATCCGAAAACAAGAGCATACAACAAGAAGAAAAGGGCGGGGAGGGAGAAGCAGAAGAAACGAGCAACTGCTGTAGTTCAAAGCCGTTCGGTGTCTCGGATAGGTTTGCTTTTGCGACGCCTAACCTCAAGAACTTCGTCGCTTCTTCTAGTACACAAAGGTGACAATAAAGGAAAGGAAACGCCGTTTTGTATTTCTCAATTCAATAGAAAAGGATCTCTCTACTGTCTCTCTAAGATCTATCCGAAAAAAGCGCTCAGTCATTTCTAAGTAATGCAAAGGTACAGCTTATTCTACGCACGGAGCCTGTGATACAAGTTTTAACCCTTGGAGGGGAAGAGGACATCTTGGATTGTTCGCTACCCTTTGATGACCGCCCGTGAGCCTGAAAAGAACGCTCTGCTCGTTTCTTAGCCGGTGGCTGCGGCGGGTCGTTTTGTTTGTGCATAGCCGGTTGATCGAACCCGCACTTGTTTTGGCCCTATTTTCTGGTGCGGTTTGAGAAATTCTGAATAACCACCAAACACGACGCTGCCTACGTTTGCGGTGACGAGCTCAACGCTTCGTGTTTACCTCACGTCCGTTCAACACGCGGTTCGGTAGTTACAGCACTTGGGATCCCTTCTGTTCTTTGTCGGGCAGCATCGTCGAGCATTTCCTTTCAAGCTGGCGCTTATGTAAAAAGACGGACACGACGCCTACATCTTTAGCCTTTCACACGTCATTGCAGGGCAACCCGCAACCAGAATAATGCTGCAAAAGCTGCCACTCACCAACTGCTGTGATTCGCTTGGTACTCGTCGCAAAGCGAATGAGGAAGATCGCATCGAAATGCGGTAGCAACTGAGTCTCGTTTGTCAGACGCTGTTTGTTGTGCCGCGCCACTTAAATGAATTCCGTTTCTTGCACGTGCGAAACTTCTATTGAGCTGTTGTCATTCGTTCGCTCGCTCCGAGGTGATCCCGTGGGCGCATCTTCTGTGAAGGTTCGGGTGTCATATGTAAGAGGAAACAACTGTCTGCTGCGGCATTCACTGCCGTCCAGCCTTAGTCGTCTTCCAGCTTCTGGGTTGTGTCACAACCAAGGCCAAATGGCTCGTATCAGCGATGTTACTACTAGATCCTGCACTTACCGTTTGGCCAGGCTTGGATAATCGATAGAGAGAGAGAGAGAGACGAGTTAGAGTGCAGGGACCATCTCTCCGAGGAGTATCCGGTCGCCCCACTACTAGATAGACGATAGATATCCCGGGAAATACTCAAGGGACTGCCTTGTGCTCATTTCGAAGGAGGCTAGAGGGGGAGAAAACAATACAACTACAAAGTGGGTCCTTTTTGTTGAACGCTTACGCCCGCCAGTAAACCCAGATTTACCTGTGTTTCGTGTGGTGGGCTACAGCACATTTACCTCCTTTGATCTATCGCAACTGGCAGTCTCCTCAAGCATTTCCTACAAAGCAGATGCTTATACAAGAAGATAAATATTTGTTGCGCTCGCCAGACTGAATCGAAGGCCAATTATTCGGTTCTGTGTTCGGCAAAGCTTATGACCTGCTTACACTCGTCTCTAAACTCGGCAATATACCTTGATAGTTGTCGCGCCTCGCAAGAGAAAGCAGCGGGCCAGCGGATGCAAGAGAAGCTGGAGATGTCGGCTGTGTGGAAATGTGTGGTGTACAAGTGCCCCCGTTGAAAATCGCGATCGGAACAGTGATCGCTTCCCTCAGAACTGTTCACGGCAAGCTGAGACAGCCCCACCGAGTGCTTCCTGTAAACGAAACACAACAGCTCGCTCTCACTGCCAGGGCACCCTGCATGGATGGCTGGGATGAGAGCTGACCGAGAAAGTACATTATTAAACCCTTAAAACTTTCCGGCACACGCCCATGACCCTTCTTAACCGCTATTCGGCGCGATCCGCTTTGCTTTCAATGGTTCTTGTTGTTGAACACTTACCCGCCTGTAAACCCCGATTCACTTGTGTTTCGGCTACAGCACATGTACCTTCTTTGATCTTGGAATATTGTTGCGATAGTGGGGAGTCACCGGCATGCCGATGAGCACCACACTATTTCGCAACTGGCAGCCTCAAGTATTTCAAACAAAGCCGGTGCTTATATAATACTCTCCTCCTCGCCCGTCTCGCTGCTCCGTACTCGCTGCTGCGTGATGTCAGATTGATGGTGCGTAACAAACGTAGAAAGGTCATGCAGAGATTTTCGTGTGTATGCCACGAACTTCTTGCGCAGTGCAAGCGAGGGGTAAAATTACGGTGTTCTTCTCGGGAGCGACGGGGTGACTACCTTTTCACAAGTGTTAGTTCTCGTCGGAATAGTATTAATCTTCTAAGATCTTCGATCTTATACGACAAAACGCTGCCACTACTCACTAACTTTGAAACTTTGAGTACCAACAACAATGCATCGTTGCGCAAGCGAGGGGTAAAATTACGGTGTTCTTCTCGGGAGCGACGGGGTAATAACCTTTGTACAAGTGTTAGTTCTCGTCGGAATAGTATTAATCTTCTAAGATCTTCGATCTTATACGACCAAAAAAAACGTACGCACCTCGGATGGCGACAAAGTAGCGAGCAGCGACGACTGCCGGCGCATGCGGGCGCGGGAGAGCGGGTCCTGGGCTTGGTGCCCGAGGAGGCGGCGCTGGGACAGCGCGGTGGGGACGTGGACGACGCTCTCCCGCTGGCCGAGCGCATTGTCGACGTCGGACCCGAACGGGCGGTCGAGGGCGCCGGATGCGGACGAGAGGCTGGCGGGGCGGCTATTGCGGCTGCTGGCTGATCCTCCCTCGTCAGCGCGCGGCGCGTAGATGAACACGTTGCCCTCCTGCCGTACCCAGGTCTGGCTCTCGGTCATGCTTTCCATCGGCGAAGCCGACCGGGAAACCCGCGGCGACGCCGTGAGGTCGGGGGACCGCGATGAAGACGGCGACGGCCGCCCGCGCCTGTCGACGTGCAGCTTCGGCTTCGCCTCGGTGACCGCTTGCGACGACGACGTGCTGCTGCTTCTCGACTCGACAGTCTTCACGGGGCGACCCCCCGCGCTGATGTAGATATACGGCGGACGGCTCGACGGCAGCGGCGGCTTCGACAAGCTGCTGCTGCTGTCTTGCTTCTCGATAGGTCTCTGCAGGCGCACGGCCGGGACACCGAGCGACCCCGGTGAGTCGGCATCCGACACTTCAATAGGGGGAACCAGCCGGTGGTGGGGAGTCCAGGCGCGGCCGGGAGGGACTGGGTTCTGCACGTCGGAGCCCGCGTCGGAAGGGAAAGGGTACGGCAGATCCGACACGTCGCGCGATCGCATGGCCCGGTCGACCTCTTTTTGGGCCTCTTCCAGCAGCCCCCGGAGGCCCTCCACTTCGTCCTTGTGCTCGGCTCGTAGCTTCTCGACCTCGCGCCTGTGCTTTTTCGACGCAGCCTCCCGGGTCGCCTCTTGGCTGCCTTCTATCAGCGCCCGAATCTCATCCGCCAACGCCAAGACCAGCTCAAACCCGGTCAGCTCGTCCAGTCCCCGGCTGCCGCTGAGCCCGCGGGCTTCCTGCACTTCGGTGATGAAGGCTCGGCAGCGGCTCGCCATCTCCTGCATCTCGTCTCGTGCCGCGTCGAGCTCAGCGACGAGGTCCGCTTGCTTGGCCTGCAGCGCGCCGATTTCGGCGCGGAGCCCGGCGGCTTCGGTTGCGGCGGACGCGGTGCGTTCGGCGAGCTCCGCTTCGACCTCCGCCACGCGGGCGACAGCGCGGGTCAGCGCCGGCGGCGCCTCGTCGGCCGTCGTCGCCGGCGACGGCTCGGCCGAGGCGAGCGGATACTCATTCTGCGGGCGGTACAGGCTGTCGATCTCCGCGTCGAGGTCCTTCGGCCCGCGCGCTTCGGCCAGCGCGCGCTCGAGCCGGGAGACCTCCTTGCGAAGCCGCAACTCGGCCGCAGTGGGAGCCGCTTCCTTGCTGCCGGGCGGCTGCTGCTGCTCCTGCTGCGACTTTCGACCGGCCTGCTGAGAGAGCTTTTCGAGCTCGTCGATCCGGTGTTCGAGCGACGCTTGGATCGCGCGGTGGGCGGCCTCGAGGTTGTCCAGCTCCGCCTGCCCCGGCCTGCCCGAGTTGATGCGCCGGAGCGCCTTGATCTGCTTCTCCGCGGCGCCCAGGGCGCGGCTGGTGTCGGCCATGGAGCCGTGCAGCTGCCCGAGGTGCTTCGTGTGCGACGACTTCAGCTCGTCGTATTCCGCCTGCGGCGGCGACCCGTGTTCGGAGGGCGAGCTTCTCGACTTTTTCACCCTCTCCGCCTCCTGCTGCCGGATATGGTCGATCATCTCCTGTCGAAGAGCGGTGCATTCGGCATGCTCCGCGTCGAGCGCCTGTTGCAGCTGTTCTAGGTTCGTCTCGTAGTGGTCGACAACGGATTGGTGCTCGGTTTGCATGTCCGCCAGGGCTTCTTTGACCTCCCGCTCTCGCTCTTTGAGCTCGAGGAGTTGGTCTTCTTTGCTTGTCAACGCATGCCGCAAGAGTTGGACGGTGGCTTCCAACTTCGACATGTCGTCCGCCAGCCCCGCGACCTCGGCGCTGTCCTCGCCGGCGTGGCGCAGTCGGTCGAGCTGCTCTTCCTTCGCCGCCAACGCCTCGGTCAACTCGTCGACGGCGCGCTGTTTTTCGTCGTTCTCCGCCGCCAGCGAGGCGAGCCGCTCGCTGCGTTCTTTGGCCTTCGCGCGGTGCGCCTCGGCCTCCTTTTCCTTGGCCGTCAGCGCGTTGCGGAGGTGGTCGACCTCGTCGCTCAGGTGCGCGACCTCCGAGGTCAGGGCGGAGTACTGGGCGAGCTGGTCCCCGCTGTCCAGCGCTGCCGACGGCTGGACGGTGTCGCTGCGGGCTGCCACCCGGAGAACGTCGAGTTCGGCGTCTTTTTCGGCGAGCTCGCTCGACAGGCCCGCCATCGCATGGCGCAGCTGTTCGACCTCAGCCTCAAGCCCCTGGAGCCGTTGCTGCTGTTGCCGCTGTTGTTGTTCTTGTTGCTGCTGCTGCTGCTCCTGCCGCTGCTGTTGTTCTTGTTGCTGCTGTTGTTCTTGTTGCTGCTGCTGCTGCTGCTGCTGTTGCTGCTGTTGCTGGTGTTGATGCTGTTGATGATGTTGTTCTTCGTCCAGTTGCGCGTCGTTCCCAGTGTCAGCCGGGGACTCGGCCGGGGGAGTTGGTCGTTCGGGGCTGTCGCGGGCGACCAGCTTGAGGTGCAGCGCCGACATTTCCTGGGCGTGCGCTGACTTCAGCCGCTCGATGACAGCACCGGAGTCCTTCGGCGGCTTCCCCCGGCGCCTGCCGTGCAGGCCGGCCAGCTCCTCGCGCAGGGGGTAGAGCTCCGCCTCGTACCTCTCGGCGATTAGTTCGGCTTGCCTGCGAGCCTCCTCGACTTCTTCCTTCAACGCAGCTGTGGTCGTCGCGTTCTTGGCCTGCTGCTTGCGGAGGAGTTCGTTGAAGTTGGCTTGGAGAGCCACGCTGCGGTCCGCTGCCTCTTTCGCCAGGATTTGGAGCGTGTCGTTGATGGCGTTGAGCATCTCAGCGTGCATCGTGATTTCCGCTTGGGTCACCAGGTTCGACAGCGCCTGCGGCGTGTCCAGGCGAAGCGTCACCGCCGACAGCTGCCGTTCGAACGAGGCGACTTCGACGCGGTGCGTGTCTCTCATGTCGCGCACGACATCGTCGTGCCGCGCCTTCCACACGCCGAGCTCTTGCAGCGCCTCGTCCCGCGAGGCCTCGGTCTCGAGCAGGATCTGCTTCTGGGTTTGGATCTCGGCCAGCAGGTCGTCCCTTTCGACGGGCGGCGACGTGCCGCGCCTCGCGCCCGCCGCGTCCTTGTCTTCAAGAGACCGGACCGCCTCTTCCCACGACGCTATCTCCTTCATGTGCCTCGCGACGACACCGAGCTCCCGCTCCCTCGCCCGCTTCAAGTCGTTCGCGTGCTGTCTTTTCAACTCGGACACTTCCTCCGCGTGCCCGGCTAGAATCGACGGCCAGTTCATCATCGCCGGGTCGCTGCCGCCTCCGGCTTGCTCCTTCGTCGCGACGGCTTCCCTGAGCCGGTCGATCTCCTGGTGGATCTTCTCGAAGTAGGCTTTGTCTCGCTGGGAGACGCTGTCCAGCTCCTTTGAGTACAGCCCGTTCAGTTCGCCCAAGCGGGCTTCGTACCCGGACTTCCACCCGTCGGCGTCGTCGGGGCGCGCGGGTTCGGCGCTTGCGCGGCGGCGGCTCAGTTTCTTGGCCTTCGCCGCGAGTCGGTTGTTCTCCTCCTTCAGCAGCGCGACGGCCCGCTCCCGCTGCTCGAGCATGTCTTCGAGCTTCGCCCGGTTTTCCCGCTCGAGCTCGGCGGCTGCGGCGGCGCGGTCTGCGACCTTCGCCCGCAGCGCGGCGTCGGCCTGCCGCAGGGCGCGCTGGTGCTGGTTCTTCAGCTGGGCGACCTCCTCGTGGTGCCTCTCCACCAGCTCGCTCACCGCCTTGCTCGGGCTCGCCGTTTGTTCGCGCGACAGCGACCGGAGGTTGCCGATGTCCCTCTGCAGCTGGTGGACCATGCGCGAGTACTGCTGCTTGATTTCTTCGATCTCCTTCAAGTGCTGCTCCCGGATGTCTCCCAGTTCCTGCCGGGCGTCGGCCTCGCTGTGCTGCAGGCGGGTGACTTCTGCTTGCAAGTGTTCGATGGCGTTCGCGCTCTGATCATCGACCTTTGCCAGCTCGTTGGCTTGGTCGAGCAGGAGCTGCTCGACTTCCGACCTCGTGTACTCGGGTTGTTCGACGTTCATCTGCTGCGGCCGGTCTGCGATCAGGTCCGGGGAGCGCTCCCGAAGAAGGGATTCGATGCGCTCTTCGGTCTGCCTGCTCATGTCCGCCATGTCCCGGCTGTGGGCTTTCCGCACGCGGGCCAGCTCGTCGCGAATCTCGGCGACTTCGTCACCGCCGGACCTCCGTCGACCGGACACCCTGCCGCACCGCTCGATTTCTTCGTCGAACCTGTCCTTCAGCCTCCGGAGCTCCCAAACCCGGTCTTCCAACCCCCTGACGACGTCGCGCTGCTCGTCGACCAGCTCCTTCGTCCGCGCCCGCAGCGCGAAAACCTCGCTCTCCGCCGGGCCGCGGGGGTCCTCCTTCACCTCCAACGTGGCGTGCGCCGCCGGCGGCGCCTCGCTCGGCGAGGCCGGCGGCTGCTGGCTTTTCTGTACCTGCATGCGCAGGCTCTTCAAGGGGCGGACGCCCTTCTTCAGGAGCATCTCGACGGTGGCCACCTGCTTCTGCAGGCTGGCCAGGCGCTGTTCGTTGATTTGCTCAGTTTTCTTGAGCTCTTCTTCGAAGATGCGCCGGAGGAGGCGCGAGGAGTCCTGCGACATGAAGTCGTTGAGAGAGGACTTGACTTCTCCGACGGTCACGAGCTCGGATTTGGACGGGAGGGAGTCGAAGTGCACTTGAAGCTGGTCGAGACGGACGGAGTGTGCCTCTTGGGATTTTTGCAGCTCGTTCTCGAAAGAGGTGGTGAGAGTGGCGCGGATGTCGTCTGCGTGGGTGTGCAGGAGCGACTCGATGCGGCCTTGCGCTTCGGTCAGCTTGGCTTGGAGGGCCGCGGTCTCCCGCTCGCGGGCGACGCGCGTGGCGCTGAGCTCGAACTCGAACCACTCCATCTTCCGCGCCGCCTCCGCCAGCAGCCCTTGCAGCTGCGCGCAGCGCTCGCTCCATTGTGCAGCGCCGCCGTCCGCACCGCCTTCGGCGCGGACCTTGACTTCGAGCTCATGCAGCTTCCCCCGGATAGCGGCCACCGTGCTCGCACCCCCCTCCTCGGCCTCCTCGCCCTTCAGCCCCCACCCTGCGCTGGCTGCTTGGTGGGACACATTGCTTTCCTCGACCTCCCGCTCGCGCTCCAGCTGCGTCGCCTCCTCGCCGGCGCTCCACGGGCTCTCCGTCCGCTCGTTGCGCGGCGGCGCGGCGGGCCTGCCCTGCGGCAGCAGCAGCGCGTGCGCGAGCCGCTTGTTTTCGTGCCGCAGCGCCTGGACTTCGAGCCGCAGCCCCTCCATCTCCGGCGGCGGAGCCTCCGCGGCCCCGGCGGCGGGCAGCAAGGCCTGGGCTTCCCGGCGGGCTCGATCGCGGGTGAGGAGCTCTTCGACTTCGCCTTCGAGGCCGAGCTGCCGCTGGTGGGCGGCGTCGGCGAGATCGGATGCGACGGGTGCCTGCGCGCTGTCTCTCACGTCGGACGCGTCTTCGTCGTCGGGGCGGAGGCGGCGGATGAGGTCGTGCGCGGAGAGCAGCTCTGAGCGCAACGACTCGACTTCTTCGCCGAGTGCGTGGGAGAGGCGCGACCTCTCGGCCAGCTCTTCGTTCAGTTTGTCGACGAGGGCTCGGTTCGCTTCGGCCTCCGCCCGCCGCGCCTGGCGCTGGGCCGCGTCGTTCTCGGAAGCCTGCGCGAACTGCGCTGATTGCGCGCGCAGCGTTTCGACCTCGGCGTTGTACTGGTGCAGCATGTCTTCCAGCTCGCCACAGCGACCACGCCACAGCGCACAGTTCTCCTCGAGCTCTCGGCTGGCGGCGCCGTCCGCGGCTGGGTGCGCCCCGTCCGGGCCGGCCGCGGTGCGGTCCCGCCAGGCGGCCAGCTCGGCGGCGAGCGTGTCGCACCGGGCTGCGACGGCGCCGTTTTCGGCGCGCAGGCGCTCGGCCACGCCCAGCGCGCGGGCGTCGTCTTCCGCCCGCGCGTCTCGCAGCGACGAGATCGTCTTGCGCAGGTCTGCGACCTCGTCGCGGACAAGGCCGTCGCGGAGCTTCGCTTCCCGCGCCTCCCGGAGCTCGGCTCGCGTGTATTCGAGCTCGCGGGAGAGAACGTCGCACCGCGCCTGGATCGCCGACGCGTCGCCTTTGCTCCGCTCGCCGTCGTTTGCTCCCGCTTCTCGCAACGACGAGATCGTCCTGCGCAGGTCTGCGACCTCGTCGCGGACGGATCCGTCGCGGAATTTCGCTTCCTGCGCTGCTCGGAGCTCGGCTCGCGTGGATTCGAGCTCGCGCGACAGGATGTCGCAGCGCGCCAGGATCGCCGACGCGTCGACTTTGCTCCGCTCGCCATCATCCCGCCGGCGGTCCGAGTCGTCTTTTGCTTGCGCTTCTCGCAACAACGAGATCGTCCTGCGCAGTTCGGCGACCTCTTCGCGGACGGACCCATCGCGGAATTTCGCTTCTTGCGCTTCCCGAAGCTCGGCTCGCGTGTATTCGAGCTCGCGGGAGAGGACGTCGCAACGCGCCTGGATTGCCGATGCGTCGACCTTGCTCCGCTCGCCGGTGTTTGCTTGCGCGTCTCGCAACGACGAGATCGTCTTGCGCAGGTCTGCGACCTCATCGCGGACGGATCGGTCGCGGAATTTCGCATCCTGCGCTTCTCGAAGCTCGGCGCGCGTGGATTCGAGCTCGCGCGAGAGAACGTCGCAGCGCGCCTGGATCGCCGACGCGTCGCCTTTGCTCCGCTCGCCGTCGTTCGCTTGCGCTTCCCGCAGCGACGAGATCGTCTTGCGCAGGTCTGCGACTTCGTCGCGGACGGATCCGTCGCGGAATTTCGCCCCTTGCGCCTCTCGGAGCTCGGCCCGCGTGGATTCGAGCTCGCGCGTGAGAACGTCGCAGCGCGCCTGGACCGCCGCCGCCTCGGACCTGCTCCGCTCGGCGTCCAGCGCCGCCTTCGACAGCTCCCGCTCCTTCGCGAACGCGTCCTTCGACCGCGCCTCCTTGAGGGCGGAGACCTCGCGCTGCAGCTCGGCCGCCTCTCTCCGGTCGCGCGCGGTCCTGTCGGCCCGGGCGTCGCCCTTCGCTTTTTCGAGGTCCCGCGCGAGCCGGTCGGCGCGAGAAGAGAGCAACCCGTTCTCGCTCTTCAGCCGCTCGAACTCAACGCCTTCCTGCTCCCGGGCCGCGGTGCCGGCGCGGAGCTCGTCGCGCAGGGCGGCGATCTCCTCGTGGAGGTCGTCCACCTCGGTCTTCAGGACCGCGCACTCCCGCTCGCCTTCCGTCGCTTGGAGCTCCGCCGCGGTCAGTTTCCGCCCTTCCTCTGCGACGGCGGCGACCTTGTCGCGCTTGACGGCGAAGGCCTCGGCGCGTAACGCGCGCGCCTCGGCCGCCAGCTGCTTCTTCTCGGCCTTCGCGTCAGCGAGCTCCTGCTCGAGCTTCGCCACGCGGGCGGCGGCGGCGTCGCCAGCCAGCGGGTCCGGGCCGGCGGCCTCGGCGGCCGCGAGGCGACTGCGGAGCTTGGCCAGCTGCGCCTTCCGCCGCGCATCGGCGTCGGCGGCAGCCCGCGCCTTCCCGACGGCATCCGCCTCGAGCTCGGCTATACGCGCCAGCGCGTTGGACAGCCGCCGCCGCACTCCGGCGCCGTCGGGTTTCGCCCGGGTGCCCAGCCACGCCGCCGGCGAGGACGACGAGCCTCGCGACGAATACGAGGAAGCCGACGCGGATGCGGCGCGGGCCGGCTTCGCCGGCGGCGGGAGCTCCGCGGGCCTGCGGGCTACGGCGAGCTCGGCCGCGAGCGACGACGCGCGCTCGGCCTCCGCCGCCGCGGCGTCGCGCGCGGACCGAAGCTGCCGGCGCAGGTTGCGGACTTCGTCGCTCGAAGGAAGTTCGTCTGGGTCTTCGCCGGCGTCGGCGGAAAACTGCGGGTCGACCGCGGAGACCCACGTGCACAGGCACCGGAACACGGCGGCGATCTCGTCGCCGTGCGCCGCGACGAGGCGAGCCGTCGACTTGGCCGTCAGGTTGTCCACCGGGTGCCGGTTGGCCAGCCGGCGCAGGAGCCCGTCGAGCAGCAGCTGCTGCTGCTCGTGGGCCCGGAGCAGGCCGGCCCGGAACACGGCGGCGTCCGGCTCGCCGGTCGGCCGCCGCTGTGCGAGTACCTCCGCCGCCCAGTCGCGGACGGCGGCCGGCGGCGGTGACTTGATCCGTGCGACCAGGTTCCAGTGGTACGCGTCATTAGCCGCGCTGTTAGGCGGCGACGCCTCGTCGGGCTCGCACTCCGCGCCGCTTTTCCGAAGGTCCTGCGGCACCCACCGCAGCGGCCTCGCCTCCGTCGGCGGGCCGGCGTCGTGCCGGGGGCTGACCCCCCAGCAGCTGGGCGACGGCTGCGTCTGCGTTTGGTAAAACGCGGAGGGGGGCGTCGCCGCTTCGGTGGTCGAGTGGTGCAACTCGGTGAACGGGCAGTGGGGTGCTTCCGGGGTAGCGTGGATGGGCGACAGCCACCGCGGTCTCGCTGGGAGGCTCGGCACTGCGTGCGTCGCCGGGTATTCGGCCGCCGGCGGGTGGCGCTGCGGAGTCGCTGCAAAAGCGTGGGGCGACCCCCCTTCGTAGGGGGAGACGCGCGCGGCCTGCGGCGACGACGAGCTCCGCCGCCGCGCCGCGCGCGGGCACCCGGAGTGCGGAGACGCGGCGCGCTGCGAAAACGACCGCCGCCGGTCCAACGGGAGGGAGAACGCGTCGTCGGGGATCTGGTTCCACGGCGCCTGCGAATCGAACCGCGATTTCGACGCCGGCGACAGACTGCAAGACAGCCCCCTGTCCACCTCCCTCATCGGCTGCGCAGTGCCCGGTGAGGACAGGGCATCGACGAGATGGTGGTGCATTGGCGTGCCAACGGGGCCGCCAGTGTACCCAGCGGGAAGGGCCTCCCGGGAAAGCGAGAGACGGTCAGGGGACGACTCCAAGATGCCCCGGAGGATGTCGAGGTCGTTGGGGAAGGCGTCGACAGGGTGCGCCGCCGGCGCCCCGTGCCGGTCGGGTGGGACAGGGCTCAGCCGCTTCTGCGGCGCGCCCGCCGGGTGCAGCGCGCCGTTGGCCGGGCACTCCTCCAGCGCCTTCCGCTGCGCCGCCCGCGGCCGAGCCGAAGGCGAGTGCGACGCCTCGCCCAGCGTGCGCAGCTGCTCGAGCAGCACTTGAATGCCGGCGAATTGCTCCGCGAGGTGGTGCAGGTTTTCTCCACACCGGGTTGTCTCGGTGAACACGTCACGAAGCCGTCTCTCGTGCAGGTCTGCAGGGGCTTTTGGGTCAGTCGGCGCCTGCAGGAGGTCTTCAACCGACGCGTCGAGTTGCGAGCACTGTTCGGACAGCAGGAGCAGGTCTGCGTGGTAGTCTTGCGACCGTTGGAGGACCCGCGGCGGCGCGGGGTGGTCGGGCAGGCGGTCGCAGAAGAACGCGGCCTGGGCGCGCGTGCTCGCGCTGCGGTCGTGCAGGATCTGCAGCTTCGCCCGGCGGGCGCCGGCCTCCTGCAGGAACTGGTCGCGGATCGCGGCCGCCGACCGCTCGACGCTGCGGCTCAGCCGCTCGATGCCCTTCTCGCGGGCGAGCCGCGCCTCCTCCGCGAGCTGGAACTGCCGGCGCTTCTCGACGACTTCCGCCAGACTTTCGACTTGTCCGCCCGCTCCGACGCACACGCCGGCGGGCACCAACCGGCGCCTCGGACTCACCCCGCGAACCTCGACGGTGAGGTCGCTGCCCATCGGCCTAGCTGTCCCTATAGGGGTTCGTGTGTGTGAAGAGTATAACACGGGGTTGTGGGCGTGTCCGTCTGCGTGGGACGGGTCGTCTTCGCGCGAAGGGCGGCGCAGCGGCGGGGAAACGAACGGTTTTTGGTAGGATCCCTGCGTAGAGCTGCGCGACGCCGTCTGGGTGGGCCCGAGCCGGGCCGTGTAGAAGCTGGAGACCTCGGACACCAAGCGCTGCACGGTGCGTGTCGGCGGGGAGGTAGGGCTGCCGCCGGCGGCGGCGGCGGTCCGCGGAAAGTGCGACGGCATCTCGGGGTGGCTCCTCGCGCTGGCGACGGGCGACGCGAGCGACTTCCACGCGTCGTCGGAAGCGTCGTCTGCGCCTTCCGCCGCGTCCGGCGGGGCCGGCGCCACGGTCCGCTGCTGCGCTACGCCGTCGCTCTGCCGCGAGGTGCCGGCCGCGGTGCTCGCGCCTTCAGACGACCCGTTTTCCGCCTTGTCCACGACATTCTTGTGGATCCGAATCTTCGCCTCTCCCCGAGAGAGGAGGCGTGCAGTGCCACGCCGGACCCGGGAGGAAAGGGAGGCCGCTCCGTTTCCTTCCACGTCCCCCTGCTTCCCTTTTTTCCTTTGCCACCCCCGGCCTTCAAGAGTGTGTCACTTTTTAGACTGTTTCGAGTTTGTTAAGGATTCGTGTGTTTTGTGTCGACGGTCGACAGTCAAGGAGTTCTTACTTTGTACATTAGAATGCAGCACATCGCAGAAATCGTATCTGCTTCTCAGAAATTCGCGGGCCGAGTTATATTGCACGGACCCTGAACATCTTCATGCACCTCTTGCAGTTGCGGGTGTGGGTTCTTTGAAAGGGTGCAGATCACATCAGCTTGGTCCTTCAGACTTTCGCGGTCGTCGGAGCTCTGTGCCTCCTTCTCTTCATAGGTTCATCATCAAAGTGCTCAGGCCGATATTTTGCAAGCGGCTCTGTACTTGTTGAAAGCAAATTGATTGGCCCAAAAAACCCAAGTACCCTGTACGTTTAGGTGCCTCAAGGATTCCCTCGATGAATCGGGAAACATGCTCGTCGAAGGTGCGTTTCGTATCGCAAACGAAGAGTGAAACAAGGTAGACAACCGCAAGGGCGGGGCCGTACGTGACGAAGCGCACTGAAGTGCCGGCTGCCGTGTGGCCACACACTCCCTCTGGCGGTCGGAAGGTGGGTGGGGAGGGCAGTCGGTGTCTTTTTTGTGGTTTCCTCTTTCCCAGCGCGAGTTCTTAGTCGCACTGCCGCCACTGCCCGTCGGCGGTGGGCCAGCCTACCCCTGGTCTCCCGGAAAAGCATGCATCTCTCAATAACAGAGGGTATGCTTGCAGTGGAGTGTCCACTCGCGACGTTACAAAACAAGAGGATCTTCATTACAGCTTATCAGTCTACCACAGTAATGCAGGCCATCGCACAGATAATCTCGCGTTCTAACCTCAACTACCATAGTGTACTACGGGAGTTTCCGGTCACGACACGGTACGATCGAGGTGGTAGTAGGCCATCGCTGCTGCCTCAAAGTACCACGGTAGTTTTCGGTATACCACGGTCTACTAGGCACCATCGAGCGGACTGGCTCTTCACCAGGGAGGGCGGCAGCTTAAGAATGGTTGTCAGGTATTTGGGGTGGCTAGAGCAGAGGAAACGCTTCGCTGTCTGTGTACTTTTAGCATACTTTTTGTGTTCCGTTCCCCGTGAGAAGTAAGTGTGACACAGCTAGCTTGGTTGAAATGCAAAGTACAAGGCACTTTCTTGTGTCCTTGGACAATCGGGAACGGCCTGGACCATCCTCTCCACGGGCGCAAGTCTGCCGCGGTAGAGCGGCCAACGAGTCGCCGCATCGGGTCTGGATCCTAAAGATGAGGACTGATGTGTGTACGTCGGGTTGTGTCTTCCAATTTGGTACCCGACAAGACCTAAACGAGCGCAAGAGACCGTTTTTCCGTACGGCTCTGGTCCTTCGAGCCTTGTGTGCAGCGCCGCATTGGGCCTGGCCGAAAGGCACGGGAGGACTTCTTTTTGTACGCTTTCAGGTTGTCATGTTCCAATCTGGTATCCGGGCGCAAACCTAAACGAGCACAGGGGAGACCATTCTTCACATGGCTCCACTGGCTCCACGCTGTCCTGATCCTTCGAGGCTTATGTCGCCGCATCGCGCCTGGTTCAGAAAGGCCAGGGAGGACTTCTGTGTTAGTACGCTTCCATGTTGCCATCTTCTGATTCGGTATCCGAATCCGGCTGCACGACGGCATCGGTGGAGAGCAGCTCTTGCCACGCGTCGCTCGGCTCCGTGAAGACGCCTTGCCGGTATTTTATGCGGTTCGTCATGACGTGCAAGCGGCACAGCTCCTTGAGCGTGAGGTCGCGCGGGCGCTTGGTGGCCAGCGACTGGTACACGAAGTCTTGGTTCGATATCGAAATGCCGTTGTTCTGCAGGTTGATCGTGCGCAGCGTCGGATTTTTCGCGACGAGCGTCACGTGCAACTGGGCCAAGCCCCTGAAAGTGATGTTGTTCCCGTAGAGCCACAGCGCCTTGAGGGTCCGGTTGGCCTCGAGGAACTCGCATATGTGCGGCACGGAATCGTCAGCTATCTGCGAACTGTTCAGATTCAATCTCTCCAGCGTCGTGATGTGCGACACGGCGCACAGGAGCCGAGACACGCCGTCCGGCCAGCGGCCGATCTCATTGTGATCCATGTCCAGCACTTTAAGCCCTGTATTCTGGTACAGCGCCGACAGCAGCCGTTCGAACAACGGTCGCGTCATGCGCTTTCCAGCCATCTGGCTGTAGAAGCTCGCGACGTTGACGCTGTTGTTCTCAATGGCGCAAAGCAGGTCGTCCGTCGATATGGCGGCCATCCACTGATCGTTGATGTCAACGGACATTTGAGTATCGCAAGGGTGTGTCGTTTTTGTTGTCTTCCTTTTTTTTGTTTTACATAAGCGCCAGCTTGAAAGGAAATGCTCGACGATGCTGCCCGACAAAGAACAGAAGGGATCCCAAGTGCTGTAACTACCGAACCACGTGTTGAACGGACGTGAGGTCATGCGGGTCTACCCCTACACGACAAATCACACAAACACAACAGGTCAAAAAATCCTGAGTGAGAAAACAACACACGGTGGTGTAAGCGAAGAACAAAAAGGGATGCGGCGCTCGTTGCTCATGCACGCCCGCATGCCCCGTGCTGGAGGTGTGGTTGGGATGAATCGGAGCCTGGGGTTTGGAAGTTTCCATCTGCGCACCCGGGGTGCCGACTGTAGGCTGCAGACTCTATGGAACTGCGATATCGGCCACGATGTAGCTTCTGATCCAGGAGGTGAACGGGTGGCGCTCGCGCGCCAAGGTGGGATGCTTCCGTCGGGTGCTGACAGCAGACGGTATGGAACTGCAACTTCGGCCCAGTTGTGGTCTCTGTTCAGGGCGGCGCTTTTGTCACGCATGCATACCATGTCTTGTTCACCTTACCCGTCCACGCGAGGCAGCACCCCGAGAGGGGTAAAGTGTGATGCCTCCATGTATTCGCCTTGCGTGGTTCCTCTCATGGTTCTCGCTATCCTAGGGAGACACCGGAGTGAACCAGCTACAGGATGGTTCCATCTTTCGCCCTCGCCTAGCTTTCAGGTCAACATGTCTCGGTCCCACTAACAGCTAACACCGCGTGCGAACGAGAGCAATGAAACGCCAAAAAAGAGCGGAAAGTCCTGGCAAGACACACACAACGAATGGGATCTGGGGGCGTCGGAGGTTCTCGGTTTCCCACTGCGCATTGAGGTAGCGAGGCTGTCCCCGAAATGAAAGAGAGGCGCTGAACAGCGACTCTCATCAGTTGCGTGGACTTCGAACCCGCGCTTTGAAGTTCGCTGCACACTTTCCATCATAGTTGTAATACGTAGCTTTAGCAGATGAATACCTGGCGATTGGCCAGCGAATCGTGCTGGCAAGGCGTTAACCGACATGGCTTGGTGAGAGGGCAACGAACAGAGTGTTTACATCACAAGCTCCGAGAATATCTCGCCGGTACTTTCGACCGTCTGGCGTGCAAGCCGGTGCGTTGCAATCCTTCTCTGTCTTGAAAGGAAAAGGCTGATCCTGTTTGGTGGAGATCCGCGCTCCTGCTGGGGCTTTGCTCGGGATTAGCTGAATTAAACACCTAATACTTAACGAGGTGTCAGCTCGCCAGGACAACCTGAACACGCATGCGTGCACGGGTCTCCCTTTGTTTTGACACAGAACGCATCCGAAGCCGGTGGCAGCTCAACTTTCGGACTCGTATCAAAGCCGACGTCTCTTTATGTTACGGATTACTACAAATACAAAAACGGGCTAGGGAGTACCGATGGGCTAGTTTATGGGGAAGTGAGGTCGCCTGTGTGCCGCACACCGAATCGCCCACCTTTTATCATCGGGGTCGATCATTCGACAGTACAATTGAATCTTCACTTCTCTTTATTTTCCTCCCTTGGCGCGGACTACATGGAGACCCTCTCGTTTCCGCCCGTACCGGGCTTTTCCTTTTCGTCGATCTTTTGCAGACGGACTTTTGGTTTGTGCGCACCAGCGGAACTCACCTGCTTGGGTAAGTTGCATGCAGCACGCCGCCAACTTTCAGCACCAACACTGCAATGTTGACACAAAGAAAAAAAAACGGGTAACTCTGCGTTGGTTTCGCTTCAACTACAGGCGCTGCATGGCTTCTGCTGGAGACGTGCTCGTTGGAGGCGGCGCTCCGACCTGCGCCTGTTTGGTTGGGTGTCTCAGATTGCCACGGTGCTGGGGTACAAGCGAACGCTTGGAAGGTCAAAACTCCACCGCCCGCCCGGGTTTCCGGTTGAGGTCTTGATCGGAACAAACAGAGAGAAATGTGGCCCGGAGTCATGTGGCCCGGAGCCATGGCTTGCACTGAGAAACGAAGCAAATGCAGAAGATAGCTCTAGGACGCCGCATTTTCTGCAATCCGCAAACCCAAAAAAGCACACCTCGATGTCGAAGGCGTCCAGACCCGAGCTGTCGTTGTTGCTTGCCTGGTGCAGCCTGTCTTGCAGCGCCTGCAAAGCAATCTGACGCCGCACGTCTGCGACCGTCGATACCGGTTCGGAGAAGAAAGGGTTCTGTATAGAATTGCATCGTGTATCATTGGCGGGGACTTGTAGCTAGCGTCCGTCGACGCCAACAGAGAAAGTGGAGGTCTGCTCAAAGGACAAAGGACAACCGCGTATACGGTTTCGTAAAATATTTTTGTTTCCGGTGCCTCTTTTTTTTGATCCTTCTACTAAGGGTCCGGGGCCTGACTAACTTTCGATCCTTCTACTAAGGCTCGGGGGTAGTGGGTCCGGGGCGTGACTAACTTTCGATCCTTCTACTAAGGCTCGGGGGTAGTGGGTCCGGGGCGTGACTAACTTTCGATCCTTCTACTAAGGCTCGGGGGTAGTGGGTCCGGGGCGTGACTAACTTTCGATCCTTCTACTAAGGCTCGGGGGTAGTGGGTCCGGGGCGTGACTAACTTTCGATCCTTCTACTAAGGCTCGGGGGTAGTGGGTCCGGGGCGTGACTAACTTTCGATCCTTCTACTAAGGCTCGGGGGTAGTGGGTCCGGGGCGTGACTAACTTTCGATCCTTCTACTAAGGCTCGGGGGTAGTGGGTCCGGGGCGTGACTAACTTTCGATCCTTCTACTAAGGCTCGGGGGTAGTGGGTCCGGGGCCTGGCTAACTTTCGATCCTTCCTTCGCTTCCGGAACGGAACAACATTGAAAATGGCGCACCTGCTCTTCTTCCTGCTTGCGCCGGGCTTCCGCCTCAGCCTCGATGACGGCCTGCCCGAAGCCGCATACAACCTTCGACGCGACCGCGAAGGTGATGTCCGCTAAGATTCCGACGGGGCGACTAAGCGGCTCGGGGAACAGAGTCCTGAAGGCGAATGCCTCGGACGGGTCGCCGACTGGGGTGTTCGCGGAGGAGGAGAGGGTTTGGTAGAAGCGGAGGTAGAACCAGCCCACAAAAGTGCCCAAGACGGCGTGCGCGACGTGGGTCCCCTGGAGGGACGGGTGGCTCTCCCCGATCTCGGCGTCGGTGGGGATGTGCGTCGGCAGCACGATCTCGTACGCGAGGCTCAGCGACACCAGCAGCAAAGGGAGCCACTTCATGCGGAACGGCACCCCCGGAACCACGAACTCGTCCGGGTGCAACTGCTTCATCGCGACCAGCATCGCCGCCGCGACGCCCACGTCCCCGCAGAAGTACATGTAGAACAGACCCTCGACGCCGCTGATGTAGATGGCCACCGAAGTGAAGAAGATGGAGACGCTGCATGCGAGTGTGATCACGGCGGCGAACTTCAACAGCTCCGTAGTGCCCCATAGAGCCTCGACCTTAGACCCGCACCACCACACAATCCCGCCCCACAACAACCCTGACAATGGGCTGGACTCCGATATTCCAGCCGTTAGGAGGTTCCATACGAAGAAGTGGCCGGTGAGCGTGCTGCAATAAGGTTGTGGTTGGGCAGAAAGCCGCCTCACGTAAAGTCAGCATCAAGTCATCTTCGAAGGAAAACAAAACTTGAAAATATTTGTTCGTGCGCACAAGCGGGACTCGCCTGCTTTGGTAAGTCATGTAGTATGCTGCCAGCTACTAATCGTTAGGAACAAGGCATTGTTAACAAAGGGAGGTACAAATTGTGGTTTTCAATTGGCATGTGACGGGCTATGAACAGCCACCTGAAGAGCCAAGCTCACGAGGTCCAAGTTCGACGTAGATCAAGACTGGGCGAGGTGTAGATGGACACGGTGTTGTCATGGTCTTACACGCCGGTGTGTAGAGGCTCCAGAATCTGCGATGTGGGCTCCGGTCATGAGACTTCCGCATTTCGGAAAAACTCGCTACTGATACCGACCCAACTCAACTTCTTGTTTGACAAAAACATACTTGAACGGAATGAGCGCTGTGTACTGCAGCGTTGAGGGCGACAACCAGGAGAGCAGACTCACGACGATGATGCACGCCGACAGGCCTTGGGCGGCGGTAAGGTTCGCCATGTTTTCCCTTTGGCCTTTTTGTTCTTACCCTGTAAAGGATTGTCCACTCGCAGCCCGGTCCTTCCCTAATGCAACATACATCCTCCTCCTACTACTAGCGAGGGGTGAGGTTATCGGGATAGCGACGGGGTGCTAAGCTTGTACAAGTGGTAGGTATTCGTCGGATGTATTAATCTTCTAAGCTTCTTGATGACAGCATTCATTGATTCTTGTAAACCCAGGAGGGTGGTACTTTTTGGTCGGTTACTGCGACTCGCAGCCGGCTGCCCGGGTTCGATTTCAGTGGTACGTGTGGTGCGCTTGTCAAAATACTCGAGGGACTGCCTTGTGCTCATTTCGAAGGAGGCTAGAGGGGGAGAAAACAATACAACTACAAAGTGGGTCTTTTTTGTTGAACGCTTACGCCCGCCACTAAACCTAGATTTACCTGTGTTTCGTGTGGGCTACAGCACATTTACCTCCTTTGATCTATCGCAACTGGCAGTCTCCTCAAGCATTTCCTACAAAGCAGGTGCTTATACAACAAAAATGGGGCAGGTCCAGATGTCTCCGTGTTCACTATTTGAACGCATCTCCAACGCTGCACACTTTTCAAATGATCTCGAGAGTGTGACTTCGCAGAGAGGAACGGAGCCGACTAGTGGTGACGCGGAGGAGAAAGAGCCCCCGGCGATGGGTGATGCCATTCGCTGCGGAAGGGTGGGCAGGGCTAGCATTGTTTTGAGTGGCGGGACGAAGGCGCAACGGGCGTGCGCTCCCGCCAGATTGGTGTTCCGTCGGCAAAGGGCGGCGAGGAAGGCACACCTCTTGTCTACCAAGTGAACCACCGAATGCCACTCAGATGGTACAGGGCTAAAAATACTCGACGTAGCTGCTTCGACCCCGAATGGAAGGGGGGAAATATAGAGGTAAGGGGCAAATACAATACAAACACAATCTGATTTGTTCTTCGCTTAGGACCTTTGACCTGTTGTGTTTGTGTCCGCATGACCTCACGTCCGTTCAACACGTGGTTCGGTAGTTACAGCACTTTGGATCCCTTCTGTTCTTTGTCGGGCAGCATCGTCGAGCATTTCCTTTCAAGCTGGCGCTTATGTAAAACAAAAGTCCGGCCAGACTTTGGCCAAGCCTGAGCAGGCACTGTGGCTACGTTGATGGAGTTGAATCGGTTTGAATCGAGAACGTGGCGGTGCAAAGACCACTCAAACCCGATCGATGCTCTGTTTGAAATTCCATTCGAAGGAAACAAGAAATCCCCGCGTCTGATGGCGCGCGTGTAAACACGTACGGAAAGGCATTCAACGATTTGAACACCGCTGCTGTTGCTGCCTTCAAAAAAGACGTCGACGTCCATCTCTAATCTTGTCGGATACCCCAACCGGGGCGTAGACACTGGCTGCGAATCGCGGTGGGCACCGTATCGGGCACCGGATACGGGACAATAATCAAATCACCGCCCCGCGTGTAAACACGTACGGAAAGGCATTCAACAGATAAACACCGCGGCTGTTGCTGCCATCATCAGACAAAGACATCAAACGTCCACCTCTAATCTTGTCGGATACCCCAACCGGCGCGCAGAAGCTGGCTGCGCATCGCGGTGGGCACCGTATCGGGCACCGGATACGGGACAATAATCAAATCACCGCGCCTGATGGCGCGCGTGTAAACACGTACGGAAAGGCATTCAACAGATAAACACCGCTGTTGTTACTGCCATCATCAGAAAAGACATCAAACGTCCACCGCTAATCTAGTCGGATACCCCAACCGGCGCGCAGAAGCTGGCTGCGCATCGCGGTGGGCACAGTATCGGGCACCGGATACGGGACGGTAATCAAATCGCCGCGCCTGATGGTGCGCGTGCAAACAAGGTACGCCAAAGCGTTCGTCGGATGGACCACTTCGCTGTTGCTGTCGTCGGAGGGAGAAAACAGCGACATCACCGGGTGGACCGCCGTCCCGACCGCCCCTCTGCCGTTCCTGTTGAACAGAAGGACCTCCCACAAGTTCCAGAGGACGGCTCGGTTTTCCTCGAAGAACGAATCAAACCGGCGGCCCGCCTCCTCCACCCCGAACACCACCTCCGCCACTGCTTTGCACGCCTGGTAGACCAAAGCGAGCTCGATTGGCGGAACGGGTGGGTGGCCGATGGCAGGGATCGGGATGTAAGGTAGGAAGGACAGGAACGGCAGCTGCATTGGATCGATGAACTTGCCCGGTTGGCCCTGCGCGAGGGAAAGGGAGCGGCAGATGAGCGTCACGATGGACAGAAAGGACGGCAAGCCGTTCCGCTTCGGGAGGAACCTCGCCTGGACGGGCACGTAGAGAGAGCTGTGGAGCACGCGGGAACTGTGCGCGAACCCATCGGCGAGCTGCCGCAGGCCGAAGTTGGCGTGCAGGCGGCATTCGACGGAGTGGAGCCGCTTGTGGCCCGCGAGGCAACCGGCCGAGCAGTACGGCGCGTCGCACACAGCACACGCCGACGAACGCGACTTTTTGGGAGGGCGATCGCAACCAGTGCAGTGGTGCTGCCTGGGCGAGAAGATTGGAGACGGTTCAGCCATTATAATGTCATGCGCCCGGTACGAGCGGAGAGCCACGACCATTCGGACGCTGCCTAAATGCGGGTCCTCGCCGACGTGCAGTCCGACATCAGTGCCTACTTTCAATCCGCGATTCGTGACGTACTTCACCTCCATATCCGTCAGCGGCTCACCCCAGTTCCACACCCGCTTCTGCACGAACTTTTTCGCCGACTCGTGGACGCCGTGCATCAGGCTTTCCCGCTCAGCTGCCCCGCCGCCCCGAACGAAGGAGTCCCTCCTCTTCCGCGCGGCATCGCCTTCGGCGAGCGTTGCTTTTCCGGGTCCTTTGTCGAGGCTGCGCCTCCATTTCTTCAGCCACAGCCTCCGGCGAGCGACTTCGTTCATCGTGAATTTGTGCGCTGCGCGGTTCTTTTACATTTGAGGGGGGAGAGAAAGATCACGGTGGGCTGATTTGTTCGTTGTTCGCTTCGGAGCTTGCGAGGGTGACTTGTTGTTGCTTCCCTCGTGCGGTCTTTTTAGCACTTCGATACGGTCATGTTGTCATGTTGGCGGTTTGCCATATTTGCTCGTTGTCATGTTTGCTGTTTGCCCGCAAACCCGCGCCATGTTGGCTGTTTGTCATGTTGGCTGTTGAAACGTTTGCTGTTTCCGTGTTTTTCGTTTCTAGCGTTTGGTGTGGTTTCTGTCATTTGCTTCTTCGTCGTGTCTGTCGTGAAACTCGCGCAGATTGGCGTAAGATATTCAACCCCACGCACCACCGAGCGGTCTCGGAAGCAGAATGCGTCGACCCATGGCCGACCAGCGATAGCGACGAGAACGCGAGGAAGAAAGGCGCAGAAAAAAAAGAAGACACGCTGACGAGAGGGGCCTCGCTGTTGAGTTGGCGCTACGCGGCGGGTTAGCATGAGCAGGTAGGCACCAATGCGAAGAGGCTGCGAAGCTTGCAAGGGTGCTTCGAAGCTTTAAAGCTGGGTCGACTCGGAAGAAGCGGTGTGACGATCGCCTCGTGCTCCACACGCGGGGGCCCTCGTGCGAGAAAAGATGGAACGTGCGAAAAAGATAAAACGCAGAATCACAGGGGGAAGAAAAACAAGAAAACGGAAACGGAAAAGAACGCCGTCTGCGGAAGAGGGTCAAGCAGTCGTCTTTAACAGGCGTCAGAGCGCCGCATTTCTTGTGGAATCCTGGTTCAAAGTGGGTCGCGTTTGGTAAGCAGGGGTTCTGCTCCAGAGCACGGAGCGAGATTAAAAGATCGCGATGCGCCGTGTTTTCACACCCGGACCGGGGGACCCCTTTCTTTTGGCACTTGCTGGTACGCAGCGTGCTTCGGACTCGATGGAGAATTGGCTGGGGATCGCATGACCATGTGGCCGAGTTTTCTTTTACTCCGCCGCCACAACAAGCGGACTCGACGGTGTGCCCGAAGTGGGTTCCTGCGCCCGTTCTTCGAAACGTTGAGGATCCATCGCCGCTGGAAAGATGCAAGCTGCGGCCGCTCCGAGGATCAGTCGCCCTTCGGATCGATGGGGTAAACCTTCGTAACCGAGCCGAGAGCCAGCGTGGCACCACCTGACCGCATGACAATGCGACCGAACCCTCGGAACTCCGCCGCCACCTCGACGCAGATGGGCCGGGACGCGGTGATCTGCACGATGCCTGTTTTCCCGACGGTCAGCATCCGGCTCGTTTTCCCGTTGTGCGGCAACATCCGAGTGACCGCGGCGTCGACGTGGGCAGACTGGACGTAGAGGACGAACTTCAGTGACTTGGTGATGAACGTGCTGTCCGACACGACAAGAACTTGCGCTTCGAACGTGGTGCAGAGCTTTGCCCTGAACTCGTCGGGGAGTGACACGGAGCAGCCGATGTAGAGGTGCTGCTGGTCGATGTTTTGGAGGTGCAGCTCGACGTTGTCGCCCGAAGTGGCCTCCCGCACGTTGCATTGGTTCCTCTCCACCGTTTTGACCGTCGCGACCTGGTTCGAGGGCAGGATGACCACTTTGCACCCGGTCTCGACGGTTCCCGTCTCGATCCGGCCTCCCACACTCCCTTTGTTAACGTCCCCAATCGACATTCTCAACGGGGCTTTCGGGTACCGAGGGATGTCCGGCAGGTTGTTGATGCAGTCTAGGAGCGTGTTCTTCGACGTCCACCACGCCATGTTGCTGGAGGGCTTGACCAGGTTGTCGCCCGCGAGTCCGGACACGGGCACCCACGCGACGTTCTCCTTTTTGAAGCCGGTCGCCCAGAGGAACTCGCCGAGCTTTTTCTGCAGCTCGAGGAAGCGCTCCTCGGCGTAGCTGACGGCGTCAATTTTGTTGACCGCGACGATCAAGTGCTTGACGCCGGCGCCCCTCAGGATGTAGATATGCTCCCGCGTCTGCCCCCGCTCGAGCCCGGTCTCGAACTCGCCAGGCGTGGCGCATAGGACCACCACCGCCGCGTCGGCTTGGCTTGCGCCGTTCACGCAGTTCCCGACGAACGCGGAGTGGCCGGGGGCGTCGAGGAGGGTCACCCTCTTGGTGGCTGTGCAGAAGTACTGCGTGGCGACGTCCATGGTCACCCCGCGCTCTCGCTCTTCCTCGGTTTCGTCGAGCACCCAGGCGTAGTGGAACGACGCCTTCCCGATCGCCTTCGACTCCTTCTCGTACTTGTGCAGCAGCCGGTGGCCGATGACTTCGAGGTCGACCAACAAATGACCCATCAGCGTGCTTTTTCCTGCGTCGACGTGCCCGACGACCACCACGTTGACCGCTGCCCGCCCGTCGGAATCCTTGAGGATCGTGGGCGCGAGGGAGTACATCTGCGACGCCGCCAGGTTCGGCGTCTCCGACAGCCCGGCCGCGCGCGGCGGCGTGTGCGCGTGGAGGGCGGCGGCCGCGGTGTCCGAGGCGCTAAGCGGCGGCTTCGGCTTCGGGGAGACCGACCGAGGCGAATTTTTGAGGCTCGCCGCCGGCGACTTCTCCGGGGTGCTCAGGGCGCTCGCGTGCTTCTCCCGGAGCTTTTCGAGCAGCTCCGGCGGCGGGACGACGACTGTGTTCGGCTTCCTCTCGGTCTTCCTCCCCGGCAAGCTGCTGCCGCCGCCCGAGCTCCCGACGTTCATCGGCGCGTCCACTTTCCGCTCTTCTTTCCTGCCCGGGAGGTTTGACCTCGGCTTCGTGTCGGCTTTCTTCTCGTCCGTCCGCGGAGGAGTCGTCGACTTTCGACCGGAGGATGGCGGAGGGGTTGCGGATGCTGCTGCTTCCTTTTTGTCGTCGGCCTTCGGTTGTGCCGGCGCGCTCGCGCCGAGGGAGGAGTAGTCGCCGACGGGCTTCGCGTGGTCCCACTCGTACTCGCCCTTGTACTGCACGACGAAGTCGCTGTGCGTGTAGGCTTTGCCGTCGGCGGGGTCCCGCCGGTGCTCCTCCTTCGCCTTCTCCCAGTGTGCGGTGCCGCCGTAGCATGCGGCGAACTGGGTCTGCGTGTACGCGTTCCCGTCCGCCGGGTCGATCCGCTTTTCCGCGGCCGCGGCCCGCGTCTCGGGCGGGCATCCTTCCCACTTCACCTCGTCGCCGTAGCAGTCGACGAACTCCTGCTTCGTGTAGTACCTCCCGTCGCTGTCCATCCGCCGTTCGGGTTCCATGGTTCCCCCGCTTCTTTGCTCGCTTTTTCTTATCTTTTTCCTCTTTTTCCGCAACCGGGGTGAGGAGGAGGCTTGTTTGTACCGCGGATTTGGTACGCGGGCAAACCAAACCCGACAAACCTACCACTACCAGCTCCTGACAGGGTGGGGGGTGTGGGTTTTGAATCGTCATTTTCGCGGTTGCGTAGGACGCCGTTTGCGGCTGTTTTGGGAACGCGCACTGAAAGGGAGATGTGCCTACGATTCATCCTGATTTACTGGAAGGGTGTTTGATCGGCAGACAAAAATGTGCCCACACAAAGTCACCTGAAACTCTCGAAGCCAATGAGCGAGCGCACGACGTGACTTATCTCAGCCGCATGAGCAATACAAATAGTTTCAAACTTAGCTGTGCTAGCGACATAGGGGGGTGTCGCAATTTCTGGCTGTATTTCGACCAGCGTTCCTGTTCCTCACTCTGCTGATTAAGATAGACTGGTTTACGGGTGCTGCGACCTTTCCGTATCGTAGGTTCTGGCAATCAGAAGGAAAGCAACAGGGACACAGTGACGAAGGAAGAGAAGAGGGACGAACGACTTGCGCGACGTGTTCTTCCTTTTCGCTGAAAAGCGAACGGAGCTGCGTCTGCGACGTGGATAGCGGAGGATAGCGGGGGATGCGAAGGCATAACACTGCCTCCCAGCTGGATCGTGACCCTTTCGGTAGGGGCAAAAGGTCTCGTGGCGATCCGGAATTCGCCAACCGACTTCAACACACTAACTTCACAGGAATAGTTGAGTTGAGACAGTGGTTTTTTGTCTTCACGTCTTCTCGTCACAAAACCTCAAGAGGTCTATTCAACTGGCTTCTGCCAGTACACGCATACTTTCAACAAAATACTCGACGCAGCTGCTTTGACTCCGAATGGAAGGGAGGTAATGTAGAGGTAGAGGGGTAAATACAATACAAACAGAATCTGATTGGTTCTTCGCTTACACCACCGTGTGTTGTTCTCTCACTCAGGACTTTTTGACCTGTTGTGTTTGTGTGATTTGTCGTGTTGGAATAGACCCGCATGACCTCACGTCCGTCCAACACGTGGTTCGGTAGTTACAGCACTTGGGATCCCTTCGGTTCTTTGTCCGGCAGTTGTGGTCGAGCATTTCCTTTCAAGCATGTAAAATAAATTCAGTGAGTCCTGAGATTCAGCAGCTTGGTTGTGTGCCTTGTGGGTGCGTGTGGGATGTGGAGACTCACTTCCACTGGATAAAGCCGGCACGGCCGGCGTCCGCGAGGCGCTCGACGTTGCCGAGCGCGTGCTTGGCGCGCGTCCGCAGCGGCGGGACGGCAGCCCGCTTGCCGCAAACCCCGCACTTGCTCTGGCTGGCGGCACCGCCACCGCCCGGCGGCGGCGACTGCGTCAGCGGGGCCCTGGCGCAGGCGCGGTCCGGCCTCCGCAGAAGCCGCAGCGCCGTCGTCTCCGTGCAGGAGCTTACCTCGATTTGAACGACAGCCTCCAACTCCCCCGACGAGCCGGCCGGCGCTGGGTTGATCGACAAAACAGTCCCTTGCACATTCGATGGGGTCACAACCGTGTCGCCAGGCCGAAACGACGGCTCCGCCCCCCGAGGCGAGTGTTTCGGCAACGGTTCGACCCCGCCCGGAGGCGGCGCGGCCCCGTGCAGGAAGCGGGAGGTCGGGCCGCCGTGCGCCAGGACCCTCGCGTTGGACAAGTTCTTGACGGCGAGCTGGTGCCACTGCCGCGTCTCCGCCGCGAGCGACGGCTTGCGGGCGGCGCCCCGCAGGCTCGCCCGCCGCTGGGCGGGGCGCGCCTCGGCGGCCGCCGCCGCGTAGCAGCCGTGCGCCGCGGTCAGCCGCACGTACGCCGCTATCGTGTCGTGGATCGCCTCGTCGCGGACGACGACCATCGCGCGTATCGCCCGCAGCACAGCGATCCCCGGCTTCGCCACCCCCCCGCAACCCGCCGCCGCCGGAGCCGGCCGCAGCCCCCCCCCGCGCGGACTCCCCACCACCGACCCGCCCGGCGACTCTACCAACCCGGGCACCCCTCTCTCCCCAGCCCTTGCGGAGGACGGGGGCGACCCTGGGTCTGCGCGCCTGGTTGGAGACTGGGCCGGCAGCTGGCCATTCGCTGCAGGCGACTTCAAAAAGCTCGCGAGGGCCTTCGGGTCTAGGGTCCAGATGTCGACGGCCGATTCGGTGTGGTACGACGCGCCAGCGGGCCTGCCCTCTTTTTCGAAGAAGCACAGCGGCGAGTCGACCAGCCAGCCGCTGTGCCGGATCCTCTGCCCCGTCGACACGATGCTCTGGGCAAGTTTGTGGCCATGGGTCGTGGTTTTGGCAGGGGTCGCCTGGAGGGAAGCGGTGGCTTCGGTCATGAGCTTGCGGAGGAGGCGTTTGAGGAGTTTTATGTTCGAAAGCAAGCTGCAGGTCTGCAGCCACTTGTGCTTGTCCAGCGGCTGCCGGTCTCGCTGGGGTCCGTACTCACGAGCGAATACAGTGAAGAAGGACACTGCAGACGACCGACGGGCGCGGTTGACGTGCTCGGCAAGCTCCGGCTCGGCCTCCGGCGCCGCACTCGCCGACAGGTGCTTCTCCTTCGACGACTCGACCACCGCCCGCACGCACTTGCGCAGCAACAGGGCCGGGTGCTGCTCGAACCCTTCCAGGGCCGCCGCCATCAGCCCGTCGTGGTCCGCTGCTTCTTCCTCGTCCGAGTCCGACTCGGTGCTGTGGCTGGCCGATTTCACAACAGTACCTGCGGGGTGAGATGGGCGCGGGATACATGAAAACAGGGTTTTGCGCAGAAGATTTTCGTGTTATTCTGCAGATGCTTTGAGCTAGCCATACTCGTGCTACTAGGTTTCCAGGGAAGAGTGCAGCAACGTGCGTGGCAGGGACACGATGAATACGTGTTCAACCCTGAGCCCATCTGATGTGGGGTTTCGTCTGTTTAACCCGCAGTCCGTACTAGGCGAGCCTCCTTCAGCGTGGAGCCTGAGTGTCTGCTAAGAGAACAGAGAACGAGCCTTGTTAAGCAGCATAGTCCTACGGGTACAGTGTACGGTGTACGGTATGCTACTACCACCATCCATTAGCACCACGCAGTATCCTCTACGTGCGCCTGTATGACGGTATGTGGTAGCACCAGCAGCCACGACACCCTTTCCACTAGCACTGTAGTCCTACGAGTACATGTACGGTGTATGGTATGCTACCAGTCGTCAGGCTGTTCATAGGCAACTCACGCAAGCGAGCGATGACCCACGCTGCGGAAATCGGAAACTCCTTTTGCCGGGTTAAACATCTCCCCGCGCTTGATAGCCCCGCTTTCACAGCAGTCGCAACGGTGGCAGACGAACGCGTTCTCCTACGTTGCGTACAACCGCTGGAAGAACTGCGTCGTTTTTTTTCGTACTTCTCTTCACTCTTGCCACGTTGCCAACAACGTGGCAACATTTCTTGCTTGTTTGGGTGTCGCTTGGAAGCACGAAGCGAGCCGAAAAAGAAATGCGTACGTTTGGTTTATTCTTGTGCTTTTCGTTGTCGACAACATTATTTGCTTTCAGCGTCTTTTATATGCCTTTTAGTGACGGTATTTTGGAGTTTCTTTCTTTACCATTGACTTTCTGGACTTTATGGTGCCATAGAGTTGTCGTACTCGAAAACGGGAAGGATACCGTTCGCTAGGTAGATGAACTGCGCGGCGGGGCCGTCGGCGGCGACGAGCCGCCGGTTGGGCGGCAGCGACGAAGGCGTCATGAGGCCCGCGACGGCCCGCAGGAACTGCGGGGCGCCGAGCACGCGGCGCCCGTCGTGCACCCGGGTGCGATGGCGGGTGGCGGGCACGCCTTCGAGGACGACGCTGAAGAACCGGGCGCTGCGCAAAGCCGCGTCCGGGACGCCTTCGGCCACCAGCCGCTTCGCCCTCGAAGCGAAGGACACCGCCTCCATCGCAGCCCGCGCATCGCCCGGCAGAACCGACCAGACGGCCTCCAAGTGATCCAACCGGATAGCGATCAAGACACACGGCGAGCCCGCCACCGCTGTGGCAGTGTGCGGCTGCTTGTCACGCAGCAGCGGATCTCCCACGACGCCGCCTTCCCCCGCAGCCTCAATCCGCTCGCCCTTCGGCGCGTCGCCGGCGGCGCCGGTGTACAGCACGACTGTGCCCTTCTGCACGACGTACACGAAGGCGCTGGGGTCGCCTGCCGCGAAGAGGGTCTCACCTGTGGCGAAGGACGTCTGCTCCGCCTGCAGCCGCGGGAGGAGGCCGCCGGGGAGCTCGTCGAAGAACGCGTGCTTCCGGAAGTCGGTCGGCGCGAGCCGCGGCACCAGCTTCTTGAACCGCCGCGCGAGGCGGAAGTGCACCCGCCGCTTGACGACCGGCAGGAACAGCTGCCGGAGGGTCCTCACCGCCCGCGCGCGGAACAAAGCCGTTTTGAACGCGCCGCAAGCCCGGGCGGCGGCGACGGCGGCCGCCCAGAAGGCGGCGCCGGCGTGTGTCCGGTGGGGCGGGGGCTCGGCGGGTGCTGAAAGGGCTTCGGCTGCTCCGGCGCGGCGGGCGGGCTGCGCGCGCGGGGTTTGCTGCAGGTACGCGGGGACCGACAGCTCGGGCCGGGGGCGCGGCTGGGGCCGGATGGCCCACGTTTCGGGCGCCGCGGCGTCGGCGGGCACCGCCAGCAGCTCCCAGGCCGCCCGGCCCACGACGACGCGCGCGCCCTTGTGGTTGTCGGTAATGCCCAGCTTCGGCTCGAACGCCCTCCGCCTCGTCGCCCACTTCAGCTTCACGCCGCGGGCCCAGCTGCCCCTCCCCGCTCGGTCGCCCCTTTCCACGCCGCCGGGCAACCTCGTGCTCCACGACTCCACAGCCACCCCCGGCTGCACCACGTACCTGCCATACCCCGTGTACGACACCCCTGGCGGCGACGGCTCTGCTTCCGACATTCTTCGTCCATCAAACACGACAAGCGGTTGTGTAGAGTAGGAGTCGTGACTAGACCTCTTGAGTTCGCGCTAACCACGACTTGGGAAGTCGGGAGAACCTAACATAGCCTAAAGCAGGACCGACCCCGCCCTCGTTCGCGAGAAAAAGCGAAGAATGGATGTTTTATTTACCCCCCGGGTCTGTTTCGTTTTTAAGGTTCGGAAATGCTGATCGACCAACAAAAACAAGCGCTTGTCGACGTCGTTTTCAGCCTGCGCCAACACATTGTAGGGCCACCCGCGCTGGAGAAGAAAAGTGAACCACGTGCATTTCATTCCGATGCGTCCATCTTTTGTGGTCTATCGGTTAGATTTCGTCGACCAGTGTCCGTGGAGAACCTGATCTTTCCGGTGTACCGGGTTTGATTTAACTGGTGGTCAAGGTACCGTCTACCTAGTGAATCAAAACGGCCTACCCCCACTGGTCAATCCGTCGATCGGACCAGATCGCCCAGAAACGCGCGTCTTTCAAATTGGCTGCAAGAAGGCGAAAGGAAGTGGGGGTTGGAAAGCAGCGAAGACGGTCGCTGGCACGCTGACGGACAACGTTTGGCTGCCGAACGGCAGTTCTACCTTTGTTTTCTCTACGTGCTGCAAAAGAGCAAGAAGCAGAGCAGCCAGAGCTGCTGCAAAATGATTTCAAGCTCGTCCTAAGCAGGCACCGTGCGCCCTTGATGACTAGCTGAAACCCGGCATTGGTTCGCTCGGACCGTTGAAGAACAGCGCTGCGAGAGCAGCGAAGCGTCGAAAAGAGTGTCATACGACACTTGCCCGGCAACGGTCGTTTTCCTGGGCGGGTGAAAGCGCACCGGCACCTCACCTAGCCTGCTTTTGCTGGATATGTGCTTGTTTTACTTGCCTCGGTACAAGCACTGAGGCTACGAGATACGCCCGTCGCAAAAGACGACAACGGCGAGCTGAAACACAACGGTCTTGCTAGTCTTCTTCATCTGGCTGTGCCAGGGAGTCAAAGATGAGCGATTCCGGCAAGGGGCGGCGCTTCTTCACGGGAAGTTGGTCTACTTCAAAGTCGTTGACAAGGTCCTCGAGAGACGCGAGCTCGGACACCATCGCATCATATGCGGAAGATGCAACCGGCTTGCTGTCGGGCTCGCTGGGCTCGTCGAAAACTAACGACTCGACAACAGGCGGAGAGGACGTCAGCACTGCTGAGATGCATGGACTCGGCGCCTTCGGAGGCTCTGGAAGCTCTACGCTCACGTCGGTGTCGACAAATTCGGAAGCCGTCGACTCCTCCACAGGGCCAGGCGCAGGTATTGCTGCTTCCGCCCCGTCAGCCGACGCGGTTGACTGCGCTGCAGCCGGAGCTGCCGCCGCGACCGATCCCGGTGCCCGCGCTGCTTCCTCCGACCGCGAAGACTTCGCAGACGGCGGACGCGACGCGCACGGTTCCGCTGGCGCCCCTTCACCCTCTGCCTTCGCAGCCGGAACCTCTCGCGCGTCTGGCTCCGCTGCCGAACTCCGCAGAGAAGCTAACTCTGCTGCCGGCGCATGTCCCTTGGCGGCGGGTGTAGACAGCTCCGCCGGCGGGCTGTTCGGGAGTGGAAGGGCGGCGGAAGCGCCGGGAGGTGCGTTGGCTTTGGGTGGCGGCGCCTCCGCTTTTTTCGGCCTCTTGAACTTCGCGGAAAGCAGCCGCGACAGCCCGTCTGCCGCCTTCGCAACCGGCGGCTGGCGGCTGGGCGCAGAGGCAGCGGATGAGGGGGCGGGCGCTGCTTCTTCGGACTTCGCCGACAGGAGCCGCTGCCGCGCCTCTGTTTGTGCTGCCGGCTCCGTCGTCACAGCTGGGGTCAACTGCTCAGTTAAGCCAACCCGAGGCGAAGCGTCGAGGACCACGGGTTGCGGGCCTTCCTTTTCAACCGCGCCGGCGTCGGGCCCCGTCGGTTCCGCCGAGGCCGGGGCGGGTTCGGCAGCCGCCGGCGCGCTCTTCTTCGACCGGTTGAACTCCGCCGACAGCAGGCGGGCCACGCGGTCCGCCTCCTCAGCTGCGGTCGCCGGCTCGGCGGGCGTCGGCGGCGGTTGGCGCTGGGGCGCGTTGGGGGTGGGAAGGGGCGCAGGCTCATCGCCGGCGGCCGTCGCACTGGCTCCTTCGAACCGGAGCCGCCCCGAGTCCACCTCGGGTCGAGCTGCCGGCGCGGCCGCCGCAGCTGGGGTCGACTGCTCGGTTGAGCCAACCCGAGGCGAAGCGTCGAGGACCACGGGTTGCGGTTCCTCCTTTTCAACCGCGCCGGCGTCGGAGCCCGTCGGTTCCGCCGAAGCCGGGGCGGGTTCGGCGGGCTTGCGGGCCGCCGGCGCGCTCTTTTTCGACCGATTGAACTTCACCGACTGCAGGCGCGCCAGGCCGCCCGTCTGTGACGGCGCCGCCCCCGCAGCCGCGGTCGTTGGCGGCGGTTGGCGTTGGGGCTTGCCGCCAGCGGCCGTAGCGCCGGCTCCTTCTTCGGACCGAAGAACTTCTTCCACCTCGGGTTGCGCTGCCGGCGCCGCCGCCACAGCTGGGGTAGACTGCTCGGCGCGGGGCGAAGCTTTTGGGACCACGGGTTGTGGTTCTTCTCTTTCAGCAGAGGCCTGCTGCGCAGCCGCCGGCGCGCTCTTTTGAGACCGATTGAACTTCGCCGACTGCATGCGCGCCAGGCCGCCCGCCGGAGACGGCGCCGCCTCCGCAGCTGCGGTCGTCGGCGCCGGTTGGCGTTGGGGCTCGCCGCCAGCGGCCCGAAGAACTTCTTCCACCTCGGGTTGCGCTGCCGGCACTGTCGTCGCAGCTGGAGTAGACTGCTCGTTTGAGCGGACGCGAGGCGAAGCGTCGAGGACCGCGGGTTGCGGTTCATCCCTTTTAGCCGCACCCGCGTCGGAGCCCGTCGGTTCCCCCGAAGCCGGAGCCTGCTGCGCAGCCGCCGGCGCGCTCTTCTTCGTCCGATTGAACTTCACCGACTGCAGGCGCGCAAGGCCGCCTGTCGGTGACGGCGCCGCCTCCGCAGCTGGGGCCTGTCCTCCTCCTTCTCCAACGGCGCCGGGGCTCTGTTCCCCCGAAGCCGGAGCCTGCGGCGCGCTCTTTTTAGCCCGGCTGACCTTCACCGACTGCAGGCGCGCCAGGCCGCCCGCCGGAGTCGGCGCCGCCTCCGCAGCAGCTGCGGTCGCCCGGCCGACCGGCGTCGTCGGGTCTCCTTCTTCTCCAACCGCGGGTTCTGCGGGAGCAGGTCCGGCAGCCGCCGCTGGCGCGCTCTTTTTCGGCCGGGTGAACTTCGCCGACCGCAGGCGCGACAGGCCGTCCGCCGGCTTTCCGGCGTCCGCCGCCGTGGGCGCGACCTCCAGTGCACACGCGTCTCCCCCAGCCGCGTTTTGGCTGGATCCCGGGGAGGGTGAGGGTGCAGCGAACTGTTCGCCCGCCCCTGCTGGGACGGGTGGGTCCAGAGGTTGCGAAGAAGGTGCGGCGGCGGCGGCGGGCTGCAGGCCGGGCATGAAGGCGAGGAGCCCCGCGCGCTGCGCGCCCGCGGCGGGCTGTTTCGGGGCCGGTTTCTTCCGGCTCGGTTTCCCCGCGCCCTTGCCGCTGGGCTTCCGCTTCTTCGCGGCCCCCGCCGCCGCGCCCGCCTCGGGGCCGGCTGCTTCCCGGGCCTCTTCCCCCGCAGGCGCGTTTTCGGTCGCGGGCGATGCTACTGCTGCCGCTGGGGCGCCTTTGCCGCCGGGCTTCCGCTTTTTCGCGGGGGCCTCGGCGCCCGCCGCCTTCCGCTTCTTCCCCGCGTCGGCGGCGGCCGCGGCGGCGTCGGCCGGCGGGTCGCGCGCGGCGGCCGCGGCGGCGGAGAACGAGAGCGTCGGCGGCAGCGCGCGGCGCCGCTTCTTCGGCTTCTCGCCACCAACCCGCCCGCGCTGCTCGCCGCCGCCAGCCCGCTTCGCCGGCGCGGCGGGCGGCGGCTCGGCGGGGCCCGCGGCCGGCTTCGCGGGGCGGAGCTCGCCGACGTAGTCGCAGTCCGAGGAGGAGCCGTCGGCCTCGGGCACAGGCGCGAAGAACTTTTCGGTCCTCGCGGAGTCGACCCGGGTGACGTACCGGACCGGCTGCCGGAGGGGCGCCGGGACCTCGAAGTGCAGCGGCTTCGCCGCGGGATGAGCGGCGGCGGCGGCGGCGGCGTCTGGCTGTGGCCCCGTGAGGGGCTTTCCGATGGTGATCCCGTCGGCGGGCGCCGCCTGCGCGGGCTGCCGGTTCTTCGCCGGCGCGAGGGCCGTCCGCCGGGTGCGGTTCTTCGCCGCGAAGTCGACCGCGATAAGCTGCTTCACCTTCTCCGCGAGTTCCTCCTCCTTCAGCTTCTCCGCCAGCTCCGCGATGCCTTCGAGGCTCTGCCGCGAATTCACTCCGGCGCAGATGCTCAGGGCCGTGGCCGAGCTCCCGTCCCTGCCGGTCACGCACTCGTAAACGAGCGCCCTGATCAGGGCGTCCTGCTTCGCTTCCAGCCGCCTGATGTCGTCAGTGTACCCGACGCCGGTGGTCTCGGCCCTCCGCCTTTTTTCGAGCAGAACCAGCTGCGCCATCAGGCACGCCGCCTCCTTCTCGCACCACGCGGCGTTCCTCCCGCTGCTTGGGCCGAGCACCGGCACGACGAGGGGCTGCCGGACCTGGACGTGCGTGTACGACTCGAGGCGGGGGTCCGGGCCGACGCCGTTCTCGATCTTGACCGCGGTGAAGTGGTTGTCGCGGATGAAAAGCGCGTGCAGCCGCGCCCAGCCCTCGCCGGCGGAGTGCGGGTGGTTAACCGGGACCCACTGCCCGCCGAAGAGCGCCGGGCTGAAGACGCGGAGGATCTGCTTCGAGTCGTGCGCCGCGAGCATGCCCTCGTCGGCCCACCCGATCCACGCCAGCGAGCTGTCGGGCGTCAGGCACAACTTCCGGTACGGGCTCTCCGGCGACGATTTGTCGTGGTGCAACGGCGTGACGCTGTCCGTGTCGACAGTCCAGACGCAGAACTTCAGAGTGCTCGTCCCGTCGTCGAAGACGCCGGCGAGGATGTGGGCAGGGTCGTATTCGAGGGGAACGTCGCCGTGGGCGGGCGAAATCGGGGAATCCATCCCCAGGCACGACACCGGGCGGTACGGCAGCGACAGCACGTGCAGCGCGACGCCGGCGGCCGACCAGACGCGGAGGTAGTTGAGCCCGGAGAAGCACGCCACCCAGGCGTCGCCGAGGGCGACGCACTGCGGCTCCTCGCCCTGCGGGAACGACTGGGTCCAGGTCGCGCCGGCGACCGAGTGGAACGCGATGCGGTGCCGCTTGGGCCCGCGCTGGCCCGCGTCGCTGCTGTACGCGGACGAGGCGAGCGCGACCGCTTTTCGGCCGAGGGCGGCGATGCTCAGCTGGAAGTCGTGCTTGCTCGGGGGGTCGGTAATGGTCTTCCGCGGCAGCTGGCTTTTGTCGTAGAAGACCGCGGTGATGGTCTGCGCCCCCCCCTCACCCGCGGCGTGCGAGCGGACGAAGCCGACGCGGTTCCAGCAGAGGATCCGGAAACCCTCCGTGCTGGGGTGCCCAGGCGGCGGCGACTGCCCGGGTTGAAATGGAGCGAGGCGCGTCTCGATCTCGACGACGGCGCCGCCCTCGGAGATGCGCGTCTCTGGCAGGCTGCACGACGCCCCCCCCGCCTTCGATGGCGCCGAGCCTGTGCCGCCGCCGTCTGGTGCTTCGCCCTGCGTTCCTTCTTCGCTCGCTTCTTCTTCTCCCGCGCCGGCGGCTTCCATCGGCGCGTCGAATTCAACCCGTTTTTTCAAGTTGCTTTCGGCCTCCGGCGCCTCTTCTTTCGGGTCGGCCTCGGCTTCTTTCGGTTCCTCCACGAACCCGTTCAGTACCTGGACCGAGCCTTCGGACGTCATCGCCAGGATTGTGGTGGCGTCGAGCGGGTGGAACGCGAAGTCGCATATTTCGACGGCCTCCTCGGTCGCCTCGTTGACGGCGAAGGCTGGCCGGGTTCGGTGCAGGAACGACTGCGCGCGCAGGTCGAGGACGCTGAGGTACCCAAGGGTGTCGAGCGTGACGAGGAGCCGGCCGTTCGGGCTCACCGCGCAGAGCAGCGCCTCCTCGCGGCCGGCAAGGTCGGGGATGGTGAAGAGGGTCGGTGGTGGGAGGGGCTGCTGCGAGGGCAGCTGCTGGACGACGACGTGCTTGCCACGGGGCACGGCGATCGATAGCACCGGGTCAGGTTGCACCGCCTCGTCGTGTTTGTCAACGGGGAAGTTGAAGGCGACCATTCGCAGGGCTGTGGTTTCGTTCCGCTGGCGGAGCTGCGTGAGGCGGATGTCCTTCGGGAACGGGATGTGCGCCGGCGGGTCGGACGCCATGTTCCACGCCGACACGCGGCCGGTCGTCGCGACGACGAGGACGTCGCTTTCAAGCCACGCCGCGCTCAGCGCGGCTTCGCCCCGCTCGAACGGGGGCGGCAGCTCCACCACGTCCACGCCACCCTTCGCTGTCTGCACCACCCGCAGCCCGTTGTCACTCCCGACAGCGACTCGGCTCCCGTCCGTGCTGAACACCGCGGCGTACACCATCGAGGCGGCTTGCCTGAAGATCGTGCGGGCGGGGTTGGTCCCATCGTAGAAGACCACCATCCCGTCTTGTCCACCCACCGCGATACGCTGCTGCTCGAGAGGGAGCCCCGCCGTCGCCCGGTCGACGTCGATGCACATGATCTGCTCCGTGTTCCCGTCGAACACGCGCAGCGGCTGCGGCAGCACGCCGTCGGCGGAGAGCGAGAAGCATTTGACGGCCGAGTCGCTGCCGCCGGTCAGCAGCGCCTTCTTCTCGACCACCGCGAGCCGCGTCGGCCCCGTGTCGTGCGCAGAGATGCCCGGCATATGGCTGCCTTCTGCTGGGCAGACCCCGATTTTTCCGTGTCTCTTGGTCGCCGGGCGGCAGCCGCTCACGGTGGGTAGCGGCACGCGGGCGGCGCCCGTCTCTTTCTAATTCGGGCGCGCTATACACGCAGGGGCGGCAGTGCTGCACCCGCGGCAGGGTCCCCCCCCCCCCCCCCCCCCTCTCTCGGCGGTCCCGAGGTTTATCCTTCTGGTTGTCCCCGCCCTGCCTGCCAGGCTGCGAGGAGTAGTAATAATGTATCAGTTCGGGGGCGAAGGGGAACAGGGCACAGGTTTGCACTTAATCCTTTGCGGTCATTGAAGTTGTCGAGGGTGCGGGAAGCCTTCTGGAGGAAACTGTGGATCGCGCGCAAGCGTTCTAATGCTTCACTACGGGGAACCTGTGGCTCCTTGCAGTTCGTGGCAAGGGTTTCGTGGCAAGCCTCTTCACAGCAGTTGTAGATGCAGCGTCTGCACTTCAGCTCGGGTTCTGCCCTTTTCGACATAAATATATGTCTCCTGTCCGTGAAGGGTTAATGAAGAAAACTGGTGTGCCTCATTGGAACAAAATTCGAGGTGCTCGTCGAAGCCTGTGGTCCAAGCAATCATTCGCTATGCAGCGCGCTCGTTCACCTTCGATGTGTACAAATAGCCAGCGCGCAGTTTTAGAATCACGAACGGAATCCACAACGGATGACTTGTTGTCTCAGCTCCAGCGACTTGTCGCAGGGCTCAAAACAGTTTAAAACGGATGCAGCGCACGGCGCCTGCAGAGACCAGACCACAGAATGCTATCGCAATTGTCAATGACAAGGATTGCCAAACTTTCTTGTGTTTCCGAAGATCGATTCCGTACAGGCGTGTTGGGGTCTTTCGGCCATTTTCCCGCAGCAAAGGTTCCCCCGTCAAGCACGAGCGAGGGGACAGTGCAGACGGAGCTGGGCGTGCGAGAAATTTCCTTGGAAGGCAAGTGCTTGCTTGTCGTACTCTTTGAGTATCCACAGCGTGCTGAACGAGGCGCGGAGGCCGCATAGGCGGCGGGTGAGCGACGCGGCTAGCTCTCGAGGATGCACCGGAGACGGGAATGGGAGCCGAGCCAGCGTCGTGTGGATGACAACGCGGTTAAGGTCCAGCGGAACTCCGAGCTCGTCCGACAACGCATCGCGAAATGCGCCGGGTTGCAGGGAAGTGTCCGAGATGACCTGCCAACAAGCGGCTACGACGCCTGATCGCGTGACAACCACGCGCTGAATAGCGGCTTCCAGGGCACAGGTTCCACCGGCGTGATGCTTGATCACAGCGACGGTTTCACGTGAGGCGTTTCGGCTGTGCAGGAGGGTCACGTGGTAGAATGAGCTGTTTTGCAAGAAGGGGTCTACGTGGCTTTCTCTGAACACCGCCGTCAGCGTACGCAGCAATGTCCCCGCAACTTGCTTATCCAGCAAAGGCAGCACCAGCGCGCACACGGGCGTGCGAAGGTGGGTGAGGGTGGGGTGGTGGTACGAGTCGTAGTGGAAGCTTTCGCTTTCCACTGCGTCCGCGCTCATCTTGTTGTACAAAACCGTGCGGGCCGCGGCGTCGGTGCCCAGCCCCACGACAGCGCACTGCCGGCGCTCTACGCTTTCCCCGCCGCGGGCCGCGCTAAACAGCAACACTTGCAGCGCGCCCGCCGCCAACACAGTCGCCAGGAAGCAACTGTTGACCCATTTGCCCATTCACCCCATTCACGACCTAGCAGCAAAGAAGACCCTCACACAACGACAACGGCGTGTGCATACGAGGCGGCAATGGCAGAATAATGCAGTGTGCAAGTCAGAGAAGCCACAGGAAGGTACAGGTGAGTGACGAGGTCGTTGCTGAAGCTTTGGCCTGAGCATACACAAGTCGAGTTTTGAGTGTGTGGTGCCCCCCCAGAGAAAGGCCCAACACACTCGCCCTGAGGGTGCGAGTTTGCATATACACTTGGGATAAGGTCGTCTTTCACATGTGGTATCCGATACTGACCGAAGCTGCACCCTGAGGACCAGTAGGACAGGCTTTTCTTTTAAGGGGTCGCACACTCAAACTCGGCGTACACGCGCTCTGAGGGCAAAACCTATGCAACAACGTCTGCAACCGCAGAGAGGGCATAACCGGAATGACGTCAAGTCGCGAGATGGCCGTTTTGCAATGGAGTACCGCGGCGGAAAACGGATTGCGTAGTTAAAAACCGCATATTCACGATCTCAGCATCTTGTGGTTTGGGTGATCCCTCGGGATGGTAAAATACGGGGTCACCACATCTTTCCGTTTGCTGGTGGAACGTGGCGCTGACGACCTCGTCGCTGCGAAACCGACATCCCAATATATACCTCAGCACCCACACGTCTCTCCCCGTTCATGCTCGCTCGGCTCCTGTTTGACACATCGAAAGGCGAACGCGGACTGAAGAAAACCATTTATTTTCTCGTTAACGATGCACTAGTACAACAGGGTTCTGGGATCAAACGACAAAGATGCCAGAAGGAGAATAGGGGAGAGGGGGGGAGCGACAAAACAAGTGGAAAGATGGGGGGTACACTGCAAGAGAGGGGAGGCCTGCTACAAGGCGTGCTCGTGGTGGGTACGGCAAATGAGCGACGAGCGCCTTTGACAACTGTCGGTAAGCGGAAAATGCGAAAGAGGCAGAAGGGATGCGTGAATGGGTGACGAAAGAAGCCCGTCGCGCAGAACGCGATCGAAGAACAGTGTTGTCCCAGTACCTGGGATAAGCGGTGCGCCAGACCCGCCCCCCCCGGATTGTGATAGCAACTGCCAGATCGCAACACCTATCGTGAGCGTCACGAACGCAAAAGATCCTGTTGACCCCTTTTTCGTGGCTCATAAAACACACCGAGGTGCTGCCAGAGAACTGGTTTCGAAAAGGGCTCCTGCGAATGCAGAGGATACAAACTACAAAAACGGGGTCCTAAACGCATACACTCCCCCTTGATACCTGCGTTTTTTTTTTTTTTTTTTTTGTATAAGCACCTGCTTTGTAGGAAATACTTGAGGAGGCTGCCAGTTGCAAAAGATCAAAGGAGGTAAATGTGCTGCAGCCCACACGAAACACAGGTAAATCTGGGTTTAGTCGGGCGTAAGCGTTCAACAAAAAAGACCCATTTTGTAGTTGTATTGTTTCTCCCCCTCTAGCCTCCTTCGAAGTAAGCACAAGGCAGCCCCTCGAGTATTTTGTACAAGCACCTGCTTTGTAGGAAATGCTTGAGGAGACTGCCAGTTGCGATAGATCAAAGGAGGTAAATGTGCTGTAGCCCACACGAAACACAGGTAATTCTGGGTTCAGTGGCGGGCGTAAGCGTTCAACAATTCTCCCCCTCTAGCCTCCCTTCGAAATGAGCACAAGGCAGTCCCTCGAGTATTTTGGAGGGGTCGCGTTCTCCTACCGAGAGTTTTCGCAATTACAAGCAGGGTGCCCGTTCAAAAGGTAAGCTCTGCAATAGCGCCCGAGCCCCTTCATGTGAGGCGGGGATCGTAGCGTGCGGCAGGCCGTCTGCACATAAAGAGAAGAAAGCTTGAAGTGAAGCGGGGGGGTGTTTATATATCGACGCAGGGAAGCTACTACAAGAAGTGTACAATATACCCGACAGCCTAAATGTGTCGGGCTGCAATGACGGTTGACAGATTGTTGCTCAGACGAGGCATGCTCCGAAGAGTGGAGGCCGCCTATCCGGCTATAGGCTAGATTTGGGACAGCTCTTTGGAAGAACAGGCATGATCAAAGCGCCAGAGGGAACTGTTCGTCTGTCGAGCAACAGGAAGAAAATTGCGCGCGAGAACAGCCCCGTGCCCCAGGTGCCTGTCTATCATGGGAGTATCCAGCGGCTCGAATGCGTGGTGTTTCACGCAGCGGGATCAATTGGATGGGCAGGACGGAAAGAATACAACGATTGTTTGTTTGTCGATAGGTTCCGAGCAGGTGAACTTGACTGCCACCAGCTAAGTCCTCAGAGCACGGGTGCGATGTCTCTGCACGGCTACGCCCACGGTCGTCTTACCACTACGTCTTTTCAACGCTTGGGCCCGACCAACAAAGACAAAAGAAGAGAAAATGGTCCAGCGTAGAGGCCATGCCTCCGACAACGAGGCACGCACAAAGCAGCAGGTCCGGTGGCCTCGCCGCAGGTAGTTCGCCCATGTCGGAATGTGCGCGAGATGGCGAGCAACACGTGGGCGGGACACGGTAGTCCGCGCCGAAGGAGTGCAGCTTGACGACAGGAGCCTCGTGCACAGTTGATGCTTGAACACCTGTGCCCGCCTTCTTCGGCTTTGGTCCGCCATGATGTCTTTCGCCAGTGCCTTGGCAGTAGAGGAGCGTCCCCTACCCCCGTGTCAGTTGTATTCTCACGGGTTCTGCGACCTGCGGCCGGTTGCCACAAGGCGCGGCTCCACTGGGACGGCCGGCTGGGAGCGTCGTGCGCGTGCGCATGCAATGCCTTCAAGCGCCGAGGCCTATCGGCGTGGCTGGCGACGTAGCACACGCGATTCCCGACAGCACGAAAACGATAAATTGTGTCTGCCCGGCGACTTTCCCCCAGAACATAGCATACCCTCGGCCAAACCTGGTGTGTTGGTCGCAGCTGTTGAAGCTAGGGCATGGTGATTAACCCCTAACGGACGGGATTGCGCAGGGCGCAGGAATCTCTTCCTAGGGAATCTATGGGTCAAACCCCGAGAGGTTTACGACTTCAGAATCAGAAACCGGGTGCTCATTGGAAAGGTTTCGCGACACATCTCTTCACGGCAGCAAACATTGATCCTGTTCGACGTGTCATTACTCTGGAGGCGCAGTGTCTGAACTCAAGCTCGGGTTCTGGCCATTCCGACATAAATACATGTCCCTCGTCCGTGAAGGGTTAATGGTTTAGAGTACAAGATTACGACGGCACGAACCTGGGGGTGAAGTAGCGGGCCCCATGGCGAGGCGAAGAGACATCGCGCCGCATGGAGCCTGTGAACAGGCACTGCGACGCGTCCGAGCAGAACGGGCCGGGCGGCTGCAAAGACCGCTCGCCAGTGGTCTGTCGGGGGCTGGGCAGGTTCTCGCTGGCGCCGGCGACGCCGGCCGCATCAAGCGACAGCTTCAGCGGCTCGCGCGCGATGTAGTTGGTTCAGAGCACAAGAATTTGACGGTACGCATCTGGGGGTGAAGTCGCGGGCCCAATGGTGAGGCGAAGAGACGTTGCGCCGCATGTTCGAGCTCAGGTTCTGGCCTTTCCGACATAATTTTTTGTCCCTCGTCCGTGAAGGGTTAATGGTTCAGCGAACAAGATTATGACGGCACGAACCTCGGGGTGAAGTCGCGGGCCCAATGGTGAGGCGAAGAGACGTCGTACCGCGTGTTCACGCTCGGGTTCTGACCTTGGGATATATGTCCCTTGTCCGTGAAGGGTTAATAATGGTTCAGAGCACAAGATTACGACGGCACGAACCTCGGGGTGAAGTCGCGGGCCCCATGGCGAGGCGAAGAGACGTCGCGCCGCATGGAGCCCGTGAACATGCACTGCGACGCGTCCGAGCAGAACGGGCCGGGCGGCTGCAAAGACCGCTTGCCAGTGGTCTGTCGGGGACTTGGCAGGTTTTCGCTGGGCCCCGTCCACGCCGGCGCCGGCGACGCCGGCCGCATGAGGCGCAGCTTCAGCGGCTCGCGCGCGATGTAGTTCGGGTCGACCGGGGCGGCCGGCGCGACGGTGGTGACGGCGCGGCTGCAGTGCCTCTCTTTTTCCTCCTTCCCGAAGATCACGTCGCCGGGCACCGCCGTCGCCGGCTGCACCTGCGCCCGCCCGCCGCCGATGAACTTGACGTTCGGCCGGTTTCCGGTGTAGTTCACCAAGTTCGGGTCGGACCCGGCGGGCGAGATGAACACGGGCTGCATGGCTTTGCGCTGGGTAACCTCGCTCTTCGGCGCAAAGTACCACGACCGCGTCCCAGGCATCACCCCTTGTTCGGGTGGGCCTGGCGTCGGCAGGAACAGCGGCACGATTTCTTCGGTCTGCAGGCCTTTGTCGCCGCTCCTCCCCTTCCGCGGCACCGGATGTGTGTCCGTGCGCGAGAGCTTCGACGGGTTCGGGTTGCAAGACGAGGCGTCGGTCGCGTAATGGTGGACGATCGGCTTCTGCGGGGCCTGGGTGAGGGTGCCGACGGTGTCGTTCGGGTTGCTCGTCGCGGCGATGCGCTCCGTCGGCAGGTACTTGTCGCGGGTCCTCGTCGGCGTGACGGCGGGGCCGAACACGTCGTTGTCGACGGCGGCGGAGGGCACCATTCGGACCCCTGGGGGCTGGATGTTCTGCTTGTCGTACGACGTCATGTTCGGGTCGGAGGCGGCCGAAGGCATACCCGGGCCGACAGACTTCATGCAGGGCAGCGGTTGGTCCGAACGGGATCCGAGATCGTTCGGATTGCACGCGGACGCACCTTTCCGGGGAGAGTAGCACATCGACTTGCCGGAAGGCGGCGCGTCGAGGTCGTCCTTCCGCGACCCCAAGCGCGGGCTCAAACACGCGCGCCGGCTCAAGTGCGGGCCGCGGGGCACCTTGGGCACTTCGAACTCCCGGTCGTGGACTACGGGGTACTGGTACGCGGACATCGACAGCGCGCTGGGGCTCGGCGTGCGGTGGTGGCGGAGCGAGCGGGGTGAGTGGACGCCGTCACGGGATCCGAGCTCGCGGCGCGGCGAACACGAAGTCAGCCGGGAGACCGACCGCCGCTGCTGGTGGACCTTCAGCACCGACGGCGGGATGAACCCCGCCGGCAGCGGCGTCGGCGCGTCCATCGCGTGCGCCGGCGCGTCCCCCGGAGTCGACGGGGCCATGTACGGCAGGCTCCTTGCGGGGCTTCCGCCGCTCCTGACGCTGCCCTCGTACTCCCGCCTCTTCGACGCGACGTGCGTGCTCTGCAGCACCTGCCATTGCACCTCAGCCCGAGCTGCTTGCAGGGGCGTGAACCCGTGGTGGCTCATCAGCGCCCGCAGGTCCGGCAAGTTCATCAGCACGAGGTCCACTTCGGTCAGGCTCTCGTGCGTGGCGATCACGAGCTGCACCCATGCTTCCTCCGCGGCCGTCGGCATCGCGCTTTGCTTTGCTTCGCTTTTTTTTTTTTTTTTTTTTTCGTTCCTTTCCCGGCCTTCTTTTTCGGCTTCTTCCCCGTCGTCCCCCGGGCGGCGGTCCGCCCTCCTTTCTTGTTGCACGGGGGGGTGGTTCCTCTCTCGCGGCGAGCCTTCTTTTTCCCCTCCCGACAGCCCGATGGAAAGCAGCCCCCACCTTCCCACCTTGGAGTAAGGTTTAGTTGTATGCATGGTCAGTGGTGTGTTGTCTACTACTCGGCTCGGTCGTACGGTGTGCATAAAGCCACCGCATGATGCTCGAAGCGAATGTACTGGAGACAGCCCTAGTTGCGTGGACAGGTGCGTATAAGTCGATCTTTGAGTGCGTGAGCCCCTCCGAAGAAAGGTCCATCACACTAGTTCCAAGCTACTTAGCCCGGGTCTCTGGGTCGCGTCCCCCTCCTTCTCTTGGTCGCCTGGTCTTGCGTCTTGTTGTTGATCCGTCCGGGCTGGGGGCTTCCTTCGTCTTGCATCACCTCGTCTCCACTCTCTGCCGCACGGGCTTCTACGTTTTGTGCCACCTGCGACGCGGGTCGCTTTACTGCTTTTCTGCGCGACGGCTGCTCTGTACTCGTTGCCTTATCCGCGATTGCCGCTTCTCGTACCGACCGCGCCTGCCTTGCGTGGACAGGTGCGGCAGCTGAGTGCAGCATGGGCCTGTAGCGACACCTTCCCGCACGAAGTTGCACGGGGCCGATGTTGAAGAATGTTCTTAGATCTTCATTCATCCACGTTTATTGTGTATTTCGCCCCACCCCCTCTGAAAACGACTGGAGCTCGACTACGTGTCGACGTTCCACTACGCCCCGATCATGCGACAAAGCTCAATCAGACAGCGGTTCAGCTTATGTTTCACTATTTGATTGTCGCTTTTGTCGCCTTTCCCACCGTCGTCGAGCCTGCAGCTGAGCAACAACTGATTACAACACGGCACCCGTTGTTGTCACCTTTATGAGTCCCAGATCAGTCCTTGCTCCGGTAGCAACATTTGTCTGAAGCAACGGGTTTGAGACCAGAGAGTCGCTGCCAAAGTGACGCAAGAGGACCGCTTCCAGAAAGAACGTCCTGCCGTCGATAACAGCACTGAAGCAACGGGTTTGAACGTTTTACGCGGGACCAGAGAGTTGGTGTCGAAGTGACGCGAGAGGACCGCTTCCAGAAAGAACTTCCTGCCGTCGATAGCAACATTATCTGAAGTAAGGGACCAGAGAGTTGGTGTCAAAGTGACGCGAGAGGACCGCTTCCAGAAAGAACTCCCTGCCGTCAGACCGCATTGGCTTCCCTGCGGCACGACCGAGGGCAGTGGGGAACGTGCGATTACGCAGAGACGCGTGTGGGACTAGGGCGGAGCCGAACCGAGAGCAACCCCTTCTGAACTCCTTGACAGAGTCCGTTGCGACAAACTTGTCTTCGGGAACCTGGGTTCCAGAAAGAGGGCCGTTTTCTCGCGAGGAAAAGGAACGACAACACGTGCTGCGAAATCTTCCCCATAGCACGAGCTCACGGGCTGGGAGAGTCAGCACTCCAGTTGTACTCCATGACGCGTGCAGTCTTCTGTGCGAGCTCAGCGCCGCCTAGGCGGCGCACCAAGTGGAGGGACATGTCGATACCGGCAGATATTCCCGCGGACGTCACCCGGCTGCCGTTGTCGACGTACACGCGATCGGCTTCGACTTTCATCTTCGGAAACATCTCCTGCAACCCCGCTATGTCGTCCCAGTGCGTAGTCACCGTCAGCCCGTCAAGCAACCCGGCCTTGGCGAGCAAAAACGCGCCAGTGCAGACGCTCGCTACGATTGGTACACTGCGAGCCTGCTCCGCGATCCAGTCGATGACCTTCGGCCTCGACAGCTGCGGGAGATGCACGCCGCCAGGCACCAGCAGCACATCGATCGGCGGGTGATCCGCAATCGAGTACTGACTGACCACCGTAAACCCGGCGCGGGCCTTCACGGCGCCGCCCTCTTCTGATATCAGGCTCGGGCGGAACTTCTCGTCGAAGCGGGCCGCCGTCGCGAAAACCTCGAACGGGCCCGAGAAGTCGAGCACCTCCGCGTTCTCGTAGACCAAGATGCCGACGTGCATTGTTGCGGGGGAAGGTGATCGCCTATTGATACGTTGCGAGTTCCGGACGGCTTTTTGAACGGAATGCTTGCTTGCGCCCTTCATCAATCTGGCATGCGCGGCAGAAAGCGGAACAACGGTATTGAACGCCTGGCGTATCGCAGCACTGCAAAGGCAAGAAAAAAGGTGAGCGGCGAGGACGTTGAGGAAAGCTATGACAAGTGGCCGTGCAAACCCACGAGATTGAATGTGTGTAAGATGCGATTGGCAACAGCCACTTGCACTCGTGCATTGGCGTAGACCTTCCGTGTTGTCATCCAACACTGAGCGAACAGCCGCGCTCTTGAGAGCAAGGAACACGTGCCCGCAACAGACACCAGTACTGGCTGCCCTCACACGTCGTGGACCATCACAACAAAGATACAGAAGAATTCCAGCTACAGTTGCTTTTTCATTGTATTGTTTGAGCTGTCGACAACGCGTGTCTGCCAGAACCTTACTACGACCCTTTCATTCCTGCTTTAGCTGTAGCAGCACGCTGATTGCCAGTAAGCTGGGCCGCCTTGCAACCTGAGCTTTGGATCCGACTACGAACTTGGAACTGGGAAAAGACGCGATGGGTGCTGGATGTCCGCGGGCACCAGACTCATCCACCACTTGTTTTCATTGACAGGAGTAGATACCATCTACTCAAAAGATACTTCTAACGTGCAGGCCACTCCTCTCCGCTGGTGATGTGCTGGGTGGTCACGGAGCGCACTCTCGGCAGCAATAGAAGTCCTGCCCCGGCCAAAGCTCGCAGTGCGGCCACTTCCTCCCAGAAACTGCCCGGTATCGGTCACGACCTGAACCCGTTCACTAGTTAGCGCTAGTTCTCGATTGCCGCCAAAAGGACTGACCGGTCCCATCCAGCAAATAAATCACGCCGTAGAGTTCCGCCATTCCAAACCCTCGTTGGTCGTGAAATGTCAAGTAAGGAGTGTAACGGACTTCTCGACGCCTCTAAAGTCATCCAGGGCGACCTGCTGCGCCGCCGGCTCTTGTGTTAGCGACCGGTAAATAAACCTGTGTTCCTGGCACGTCGACGCGTCCAGTTGCGGTGACTCGAAGTACACTGCATCGCGAACGGACGCGTGGCCGCGTATAAAGAAGTATTTCGAGTCTGCCGCGGCAGCCGAGGCCACCCTGCTTCCGTAGACGTTCAAGAAAAAGAGGCTCCTGCCCGCCATCTCGCCCACCTTCCCCCAGCCGTCTAAGGACACCGCCTTGCTGAGAGAGCTCCGCGCGGCACTACGCTGCCGGACGTGTGCCGGCGTGTACACACTTTCACCGAACACCGACGATATGTCTGACCGCAGGGCATCGTACGCTTTCTTTGGATACCCGGCACTCCGATCCATCCCCTTTCCAACCGTCCAGGGAGCGCACCACCCCAGGAACATGATGTATGCACCCTTGACATCGAGGTTGATCTGGAGAGGGAAGTGCCGCGCGTTCTCCGCGGACCAGCACTGAATGCGCCGCAGCGTTTCCCGGAAGCCGCGCGAGGTCCCGGTCGTGACCAGGCAATCGTACATGTTTTCGTGCTGGACCTCCCATTTCGCGGCGCATCTATTGTACCAGATGTCGAGCTCAACGCCCCGCAAACCTGCACGCAGCTGGGTAAGGAGGGGGAGGTGCGTGTATCGGATATGAGGCATACACAAGTATGCCAGTAGGTTGCAGACGTGCGTTGAATTGTGCGTCGCCACGACTCTATACTCAGCTAAGTCACGGTTCAGGGAGAGTAAAGAAGCCTCTTCATCTCGAGGTAGATACTCCTTGGCTTCGTCCATCAGAGGAGGGACGAGCCAAGCAGCTGACGTGCTCGCGAGCAGCACGAACACTGCGCACCCCCCTACCGCCGCACTAGCTACCGACGACCAGGCGAAGCCTCCAGAGAACCACCAGACGATCACCGCCGCCGACCCCGCGATCTTGCCCGGTTCGCCCGGCATTTTCCCTCTTTTTTTTTTTGAAATTGCTTCGTCCTTCATCTTCTCCGACTTTTTCGTTGCGCGCCGTACAATTATTTTAGACGAGGAGGCCGGGTGCGGTGGGACCGATGCGGCCGTTTCGTCACGTTCGTCATTTTTGCCCAAACAAACGGTCGTCCGCTTCATTCGTGGCAACCCGTTTCTGGAGCCGACCTTTCGCTGTATGCGCTTGTTCCGACGCTCCTTCGCTGCATTTAGCGAACAGCATACTTCCAATGCATGTCTGGATCCCCGTGTATTCAGACAGGGTCTGCGCTGGTTCCCAGGGGCAGCACTGTTGCTTTTTCCCCATCGCATTTAGCGAAACGTCAAGTGCGTAGATCTTCAGCTGAGGTTGGTGTGGCATGCCTTCGCCGGACAGGGCGAGCTGGCAATGTCTTGTCGCCAATTGTACTCCATGACGCGTGCAGTCTTCTGTGCAAGCTCAGCGCCGCCTAGGCGGTGCACCAAGTGAAGGGACATGTCGATACCGGCAGATATTCCCGCGGACGTCACCCGGCTGCCGTTGTCGACGTACACGCGATCGGCTTCGACTTTCAACTTCGGAAACATCTCCTGCAACCCCGTTATGTGGTTCCAGTGCGTAGTCACCGTCAGCCCGTCAAGCAACCCGGCCTTGGCGAGCAAAAAGGTGCCAGTGCAGACGCTCGCTACGATTGGTACACTGCGAGCCTGCTCCGCGATCCAGTCGATGACCTTCGGCCTCGACAGCTGCGGGAGATGCACGCCGCCAGGCACCAGCAGCACATCGATCGGCGGGTGATCCGCAATCGAGTACTGACTGACCACCGTAAACCCGGCGCGGGCCTTCACGGCGCCGCCCTCTTCTGATATCAGGCTCGGGCGGAACTTCTCGTCGAAGCGGGCCGCCGTCGCGAAAACTTCGAACGGGCCCGAGAAGTCGAGCACCTCCGCGTTCTCGTAGACCAAGATGCCGACGTGCATTGCTGAGGGGAAAGTGAGGCTTGTCTTTCGCCTATTGAAGACGTTCGAGCGGTTGTATAGATTGCAAGATTGCCCGAAACACCGTAGCTTTGTGCGTCTCCTTTAGTTGGGTTGCGGTGTCCGTCCTTCTTCCGTGCGTAAGGAGCATTGCGGGCTGCCCATACATTACGTTGAGCTTCCGAGATGAGACAATGCACTATTCAGCATTCCCCCGCGCTCGTGACACAAACGTATTCTCCCTTCTCACTTTTTTTGGCTGTTCTCGTCAGAGCAAACAAAATGGAAACACTCGGTGGGTGAGACAATTTTCTAGTTTTCCGCTCTATTCGGCGCTTATATAGGTACCAGGGAGAGCCTGCTACACGGGAGCCAAGCTTCACGTGTTCGGCGGTACTGCAGAGCCACGGGCCTACGGGTCAATTGGCTACCGATTTCCCAAACTAAAGCATCAAGGCGTGGCGCACGTGGGGCTTGGCGCTCGCGCTGAACACAAGCTCGTCGAGACGGTCAGCCGCAGGGGGTTGTGGCACTGTGCTGCCTCCGACTCAAGCTTTGCAAGCTGTGGTTGACCGTCACGTTCCTGGACCAGGAGCGGCCTTTTTCTTCTTCTTCTTCTTCTTCTTCTTCTTCTTCTTCTTCTTCTTCTTCTTCTTCTTCTTCTTCTTCTTCTTCTTCTTCTTCTTCTTCTTCTTCTTCTTCTTCTTCTTCTTCTTCTTCTTCTTCTTCTTCTTCTTCTTCTTCTTCTTCTTCTTCTTCTTCTTCTTCTTCTTCTTCTTCTTCTTCTTCTTCTTCTTCTTCTTCTTCTTCTTCTTCTTCTTCTTCTTCTTCTTCTTCTTCTTCTTCTTCTTCTTCTTCTTCTTCTTCTTCTTCTTCTTCTTCTTCTTCTTCTTCTACTTCCGCTTTATTCACTTCTTCGCCTCTCCTGCTGCATTTGATGCTGGGGGTGGCGCGGCGGCATATCCTTGTTGGCAGAGGGCTCTCAATTCTCCGTTACGCTTCCGTGCGCATCAATACAGGCTGCCAGCAGGTGAAAGCAAATTAGAAAGCAGGAGAGAGTCCCTGCTGCGGGGTTTTTGCAGAGCAAGATAGGGAAAGTCCGGCAGGTTGGGGATCCAGGGCTCGCAGCAGAACGCCCACGAATAATGAGGTCCGCGCGTATTCCGCCGCGGGGCAGCAATTGCCATTCTATCATTTGTGGGGTAGTCGTGTTGCGGACGAAGGACGACGCATTGAAATCGGAAAGGTCGGAATCAAGTACTCAAGTACTGGCGAAAGAGCCCTATTTATAATTGTGTAGCCGCACTGGACCCTCACGCTGAGATATGCGTCTCAGCGAGACCCTGGATTGCCTCAACTTCGAAGGCCGTTCGCGGATGTAAGCAAAACAGAGCGATGGCAGCGGGGGAGAAACACTTAGATTCGTGTGTCAGGCAGAACCTTGCCTCTCATGTATGTTTGATGCTAGCATCAAGTCTTCTTGGCGGGAGGGGAATTAGACTGTTCAGTTTCTTGGTTCTATTCACTTGTTCTCTTTTTTTGAGCCTGGGAGCACCGGCGGCAGGAACCACGGACCGTGGTCGCGGATTTCACTTTGTTTGTACGTGCCGGGGGAGGATTAGCCTGCTAGTGGATGATAGTGAGTGAATATGCTCGTTAGGCTAATCTTCTCCCAAACACGCTGCCGGCGTTCTCTTTCGTGTTTACAATGTATTGGTCCTACGAAAAAGACAGGCGCTTCGTTTTGCTTGTGCGGTTGATCGTTTTCCCACTTGTATTTGCCCTGTGTCATTTTCAGGTGAGGAATTCTGATCAGCCACCAAAACACGCTGCCGACGTCTTTTTAGCCTGCACAATACATTAAAGGGCAACCCACAAGATCGTTAGCACTGAAGAAACCCCGTGCGCCGGCGCTTAGAGCTTGCTGGCGGCCAGGCGGAGAGAGGACGGGGCGCCTACTCGAAAGCGCTGCATGCGCAGGTTGCTTCTTCGGGGGGTGAAAAATCGCACCCTGGGGGCAAGTATGATGGGCCTTTCTTAGCGTTATTTGTGGATTAGAAGGTCGGTATTTTAAAGTCTCCGGTTGACCGTAGAGGCTTGAGTATGGCGGGGGGTTGAGAAAAGTGAGAGGGTGCAGCTCGTTTCGGGTGTTGTGTCACTCCGTTGTGAAACCTTGTGAAGTCCCCTAACGCGTTTAGGGGGTGCTTGGGATTGGGTAGGGTGTGGTCGTTCTGCTACTACTACTTTCTTTTAAGAGATCGCGCAGGCAAAGCCTGCGCGCACAACGATGTAACTGGAGGAGCGGTGGCACCCACCGGAAACTTGTTCTTCGCTTACACCACCGTGTGTTGTTTTTTCACTCAGGACTTTGGCCTGTTGTGTTTGTGGCTGTGTGATTTGTCGTGTAGGGGTAGACCCGCATGGCCTCACGTCCGTTCAACACGTGGTTCGGTGGTTACAGCACTTGGGATACCTTCTGTTCTTTATCGGGCAGCATCGTCGAGCATTTCCTTTCAAGCTGACTTATGTAAAATAAATGGCGTCAATTCGCGAGAAGGAAGGCGCCGCTTTGCAATGCAGTTGCGCTCGTGGATGCGATGGCAGGTCCCCTTCTCCCCCATGGCAGGAGGTCTTTGGCGCAAGGGCTGCTGGATGGTAGCGGCCAAAGGCACATCTACCCTTACAGCTAAGGCGCACATCTACCCCTACAGCTAGGGCGCTCTGTACATGGCAGCACGTAGTAAAGGGGGGGTCGAATAATAACAGTTATTTGACACGCGTCTGGCCAGGTGAAACCGCTGCCAACGTTCCTTTTTAACTGTAACAAGTATGCTCACTAAGGAGGTAGTTACTGGTTATCGCAAACAACACTACCAGGTATTTGATCCCGCTACTGCTCGGCTACCCGGAACTTCTTTTAGTATTCGACCAAATCGAATAATAACACAGGTGTTATTATTCGACCCCCCCCCCTTAGTAGCTCCGTAGTTGCAGGATAACACCAGCCTCACCACATCATCTTCATCATCGTCTTCGTCCACATCAGGATTGTTCCCCCGAGCGACTGCCTCGGCAGAACTGCCGGTGGGGAAACCCAAGAAAAAGCTCACGGCGCGAAAGCGCAGCATTTAAAAAATGGAGCTGGATATCACCAGCCTGTCAGCATCGTCATCATCGTCCATCACATTGAGATCGTCTTCGGACAACGTTATCAAGTAACCCTAACCAATGACAAATGCAAGCCTACCCCTTGTGGTACCTGCATTTCAAGTTCACACAGCTCCGTAGTTGCAAAGTGGGTGTACACTACGAAACCCCTTTTGAGACTCGGTCGCCGCTGTTAGGGCAAGAGCCGCTCGTCTGGGCCCCCGTCGCCGGGGAGAACGTCTATGCTGCAGCCGATGCCCGCGAAGCTGTCGATGGCGACCTGGTTGGCGGTCGGGTGGAACCCGCAGCTGCGGTACATGTAGTTCTTCTGCCTGCAGACGGGCAGGCAGTTTTCGTAGTAGACCCGCCCCGACGCCTCCGAGTGGCCCCGCACGAAGAAGAACCCGCCGTCGGCGGCGTCGGCGGACGCCGCGACGCGGCCGTAGACATTCAGGTAGAACAGCGCCTTGCCCTTCAGCTGGCCGATGGGGCCCCAGCCCGCAGCCGAGACGAGCTCTTGGAGGTGGGGACGAGGCTCCGCTCGCGGGACCAAGGGAAGACACGCCGCGATGATGGCGGCCGGCGTGTGGATGTCGTGCATGGGGAAGGCGGAGAGGATGTCTTCCTTCAGCTGGGCGAACGCCGCTTCGCTGTACGGCGCCGCGCGGCTGAACCCGCGCCCGACCGAGAAGGGCGCACACCACCCGAGGAAGGGGTAGTACGCGCCTTTAACGTCGAGGTTGATCTGCAGAGGAAAGTGGTCATTGCGCGACGCCGACCAGTCGCGGATGATTTGCACCGTCTTCCTGAAGGAAGGGTCGGTGCGCGGGGAGAGCAGGCAGTCGACGAGGTTTTCGTGCTGCATTTCCCACGCGCGGGTGCCGAGGTTGTACCAAACGTCGAGCTCGAGACTCCTGATGCCGCAGTTCAACTGGTCAGCCAACGGGCCGTGCGAGAACCGCCAAGGCGGCACGAAGGCTAGCCCGAACAGACTGCAGCGGTGGGTCGAATTGTGCGTGCCGATGACGCGGTAGCTGGTCAGGTCGAGGTTCTTCTGCAAGAAGGCCTCCTCCTCCGCCCGCGGCAGCAGGTCATCGCTCGCGCCGAGGGAGAACGGGAGCAGGCACGTCGGCGCCGGGATGCTCATCATCGCGACCACGACCGCGACGGTGGCCACTGCCGCAAATCTCGCGCCCATCGTCGCGAATCCGCCGAACGTCCATTCCGCTGCGAGCGCGAGGATGCATAGGATTACTTTGTGATTCGGTCGGATCATGAGATCCTGGCGCGGTCCTTTAATGAGTGCCTTTGAGCTTGGGACAAATTCTGCAGGCAATGTCTGAAAGACCTGGCTTGAAGCTCTGTTTTCTCCGCACACGGGCCCCCTCCTCTTGAAATAAGTACAGTTGGTACCTCCGTGTATTTACAAGTTTAACACCAACTGCTTAGATATTCGCCCAGGCTTGCTAGGGATATGAAGTCCTCCGGTCTGCAGCGCCAGGATATATAACACACGTGCTACTTTCACCAGCCGGGTTCGTTGTCGGCAAGCTTCTGGGTCCAGTTGCTTCCTCCGAAAAGTGCGTGGCGGGATCTTTCAGGGGAGGATAGAGGATGGCGCAGTCAGCTTCTCCATTGAGCATCAACTCTTCAAGCTTGTAGCCACCCATCTTGGGGAATTCGCTGCACGGGGACTCGGTGCGGAAACGAAAGGAGACACTCGCGCGTACTCCGTGACGCTGAAAACGAAGATTCGACCAGGTTGTGCCTGGAATCTGATTGAACGTACTTTCGAGAAGTCTAGGCAAACGCGTTCTACGTCGAACCCGGTACCGAACGCCGGGGAGAAAAAGGTATTCTATATGTTAGCTAGGGCAAAGCCACAACACGCTTCGGGGCAGCAGTACTGGAGCGTCTAACGCTGGATGCTCCTTTGCTATCAGGAACGCCACCTGACCAAACGACCTCCTCCGCTTCGGTCGAATGGTCTACGCACACACAAGAAAGCGGCTTGACTTCATTCGGGAGTCATGCAAACAGAACGCCGACCGATGTGGATGCTGCATGCAGCCGTGGGGTTCTATGATTGAAATAGGTGGACACTACTACGTGAGCAGCCGTCGGTGCACGCGGGGCTGTGTTTCCAAGTGCATGGACGTAAGGTCTGAATTCTCCTTCGATTGTTTTGAAGGAAGCGGACTCCAACACTGGTTCAGTTGATATCCTGCGCGACATCGCTGGCGTGTGCGAGCATGCAGCCGTTTGCCGGTCCAAGCTCAAGCGGGTGCCGGAGCTGCACGTGTGTCGCGTCAGTATCAGTCAATGGACGTGCACTCGGGCTATACCAACTTCGGCTGTTGTGCTGCGTGAAACGCGCTGGCGTGTGCAAGCAGGTAATCGTTTGCCGGTCCAAGCTCAAGCGGGTGCCGAAGCTGCACGTGTGTAGGTCGCGTCAGTATAGTGAATGGACGTGCACTCGGGCTATACCAACTTCGGCTGTTCTGCTGCGTGAAACGCGCTGGCGTGTGCAAGCGTGTGATCATTTGCCGGTCCATGGACCAAGCTCAAACGGGTGCCGACCGCGCGTGCATGTCGCGTCAAGCAGCATCAGTGAACAGGAGCGTGCTCGGGCTACGTCAATTGACATTCCGCGTGAATACGCTGGCGCGCGAGTCTGGAAACCGTCTGTCCTTCCACGACCGAGCTCACACGCCCAAGCTGTGAAGGAGGCGCCTGCGGTTGACCAGCCGCGCCGAGGTACCAGCGTTGGGCGAAACGCGCAGCTGAGACTGAAACGTGCTCACCGCACGGGCCATCTGTGGTGGTGTCATGCAATGATTCGCCGCCCAAAGAGAGATAACGGTGTCTGCATACGAAAAAAGAATAGGCGCGATGTTTGTTTGTACGTCCCGGGGGAGGATTAGCCTGTTAGTGAGTGAATATGATCGGTAGGCTAATCTTCTCCCAAACACGCTGCCAGCGTTCTCTTTCGTGTTTACAATTAATTGTTATTACGAAAATGCCGACAGTCAAAAACAGAAGACAAGGTCGACGTGCAGTCCGGTGTTTTTCGACTTTTTCTTCTTTTTTCAGCTCGGCTTTGATTTGCTGCCTTTTCAGCCATCCCCGCCGACCTTTCCCTACTTCGGATTAATCGGATTTTCTTCCCGTATGACCGTAAGAGTACTATCTGTATGCAGATGACGCCCACAAGAAGATGATGGTTGATTGCTCGCTTTCCCCCGCGAATTAGAGGGATTGGTCCTGTTGTAGGTCTACGCGGGTTTCAGGCTCTTGTGAGCAGCAACAAGCTTGAGAGGTCGAACCAATTATTCTGCAGGATTCGCGCATTTGTGAAGGGGGGTAAAAAGAAGAGGAGAAGACAACCTCGATGAGCCTCGATCGGTCTGCGGTTGCTTCGGGGGCCGACGTGGAAAGACCGTGGTAGATCAGGTCGAGGACCTTCACCACGGCGACGTGAAGCACCTTTCGCACGGTGGCGGCGTCGCACCGATAGTTTACTTCTTCGACCAATCGTGCGACATCCGACGACTCGCGCGGTAAGATGCCCAGCGAGCTATAAGCCTGTAGAGGGGGTTTGAACACATAGGTCGGACTCCGTTGTGGAAACGGTGATGATGAGACGCAACACATCATGCAGCAAGCGTCTCATTTTAGGGCAAGGTAGTCCATCGGGACAGACAGCTTCCCGCTACCCACAACATATAAGTTGCGCACTATTCTCTGCAGCCGACGGCTTGTACACTCGCAACTCGTAAGACGGCTCTCATTTGCGGTGGGGGGTGGCCGATCCCACCACTGCCGAATTGACATCTTCGTTTTTTCTCTCCCTTCACAATTGGTTTCGGCCTTTGAATCGATCAGTGTCTTATCCTTCTTCGCCTGGCCGCGGACCCTGCGCTGGGTTTCGCGCTGGGGGTCCACCAAACAACCCTTCCGGTGCCAGCTGCTACAACCCTAGCAGCCGGCCGGTTCAGCGCCAGCTGTCGAAACGGGGAGAGACGATGAAGGAAAGGTGGTACCTGCCAAGCTCGAGCAACATTGCCACCAGAGACATTCCAGCATAGTACAGCCATCCAGTAAAGCTGCTCAAAAGCACGCAAAGCGAGTGCTTCTGACTGAGTATCGCACGACAGAGTCTGTAGGTGCGCAAACACAACACGAGCGGCCTGTGTGGATAGGTTTTGGGGAATGAGACAACTGGTTGATAGTAGTCTTGTATCGCTTCGCTCCTTGCAGCGTGGCTTTCTTGTGTTTGCTCGTCCGAGCTTGTGTGGTCCAATGGATAATGGACGTCCAGGTTCTCCAGGAGAACACAGGGAAATCGAGGCCCCATCATCACCTCTGTATGTAGGGAGCGGTTCATGTTGGTCCAACACGTTACGACATACGATAAAGATGGGTCCATCCCTGTGAAATTCCCGCAGATCTGGAGTCCATGTTGGTTCAACACTTTACAAAGTACGAAACACAGGCAACCTGGGTTTGCGAAGGTTAGCGGCGGAGGGATTGCAAGAACGTGCTTGGAATGGGTCTGTGCTCAACACCGCACTGGTCCCGTCTGCGTCGTGTTTCGGTCCTTTAAGCCACGGACACATAAGGCGGACCATCATCAGCGCGGAACCTGAGTGTCTGCAGACAGGACAGCGGTGTGAGCCTGGTTTGTCAGGCGGCTGTTCGTAGCTCGTCACAGCCAGGACCACCCGTGCTACTAGAGCACAGGCGAATCCGTCACGGGGAGAAGGCCCCTACAACCGTGTCTGAGCAATCAGTTAAAAAACTCTTTGCGAAGGTTAGCGGCGGGGGGGCATAAGCGTTCAGCAACAGAAATATCGAGGCGGGGGGGCGCATACCGCGAGGACATCCTGCGTGGCCTCCGTGAGGGGCGTCGAAGTGTCGTCCATGTCCTCGATGGCGTGCGACAGCCGCGGGTTGAGGAAGGAGAGCAGCGCGCGCACGACCGCGGACATGTACCCCAGCTTGGTTTCGTGCGCGGGCAGCGCCGCGGCGCCTTCGGCGCCGCCGACCTTCGAGGCGCTGAGGAGGTGGTGCACGGCGATGATGTACAGCTGCGTCGCCTGGAGCACAGTGCCCCGCTCCCTCGCTACGCCCGCCGCGCCCGTCGCAAGCCACGCGCAGTGCGACGACGGCCAGAAAGCCGCGGCCGCGGTGTCCTCGACGTGCACGTTGCCGTCGTTTGTGACCGAGCCCAGCAGCTTCGCGCAGACGTCCTTGTTTAGGCACACTGAAAAAAACGCCTTCTGCATCGTGCCTTCGGGCAGCCGGCTCAAGTAGTAGAGCCCGGACATCGCGTCGTGCGGAATCAGCCGCAGGACGTAGTCCTGCAGCTGCGTCTGGATTTGCAGCTCGATGACGCTGAAGCTCTCGACAGACGGCTCGTTCTGATCCCGGGCCGACTCTTTGAACACGCCCTCGCGGGTGAGAACGAGGGCGAGATGCAGGCCTTCCAACGTGTATTCGTGAAGGTCCTCGAGCACCGTCGGAGGAAGCAAGCTAGACACGGCGTTGGTCAGGCACCCGCTCCAAAGCATGACCTTCGTGTAGAGCAGCGGGTCGAGGAGCACGGACAGCTCGCTGGGGGGGACGTTTTGCACGAGTTTTTGGTAGTACTGAAGGCAGTACGGCGCGTCGCCGCCTTCGGCGGACGTGGTGAGCGAGGCGTCGGCGGGCGGCACGACGCAGTTGACGAGGGCGAGGTGGTACCAGACGTGGTCCTGGGCGAAGCGGAGTGCGGGCGTCGCGATGAGCGCCTTTCGAACGCGCTCCGCGTCTTGGACGGTCGCCGCGCGGCCGAGGATGAGTCGGACGGCGCATTTGTACGGGTTCTCGGCAAGCTGCTCGTCGGTGATCGGCTCGAGCTGGCCCTTGGTGCCTATGGCTGGGTTGACCGCCAGGGCGCCTGACGGGGTGGTGACGATGGACGGCCAGTTGTGCTCCGCGGCCGTGCTCGCGAAATTGTCGCCGAGCGACCGGCACAGCTTCGCGACGCTTGCGTTATCGCCGCTGCGGAGGCACCAGAAGGCGGCGGCCCAGAGGCAGAGCTCGGACTCCTCGCCGCCGGAGACGTGCTGCATCTGCGCGTACTTCACCGCGGTCTTGACGGTGTCCGCGCCGTTGAACGCGTGCGCCGCCGGGCCGGGTCCGCCGCCGGCCGCGCGGCACTCGCGGCCGAGGAACCGCAGGAAGTCCTCCTCCAGCAGCTGCCGGCACGCGCCGATACGCGACAGCTGCTTCGGCAGCCCCGCGTCGTGCACCTTCCCGTGGACCTTCAGCATCCGCGCGACGGTGTCCCAGAGCTCGTGGAGCGACGTTTTCAAGTGCGGGGCCCTCTCTCCCTTGGGCCCGAGGGCGCTCAGCTGCTTCAGCTGCTGGATCGCATCGGGCGCGGAGAGATGCTGGACGACGATGCTGTACTGCGGGGCTCGGTAGTCGAGCTGCAGGGTGCTGCCGGCGGGGGTCGATTCTCCCGGGATGAGGATCAACTTGCCGTTTTCCCCGTTGACGACGTCCCGGTCGCGAGGCATGAGAGACGCGCCGGAGCCGGCGCTGCCGGCGCCCCCCCCGGGTTGTCCGATGACGGCCCTGCGCAGCCCGGCGTTGTCGAGGAGGCCGTTGGCGTTGGTGCGGAAGTCCTTGACCAGCTGCTTCCAGTACAGCCGTTGGCAGCGGGCGACAGTGCTCTCCTTCGCGGCCTCAGCCCAGTTGGTGAGGCGCTCCGCGTGCTTTCGGTGGAGTTCTTGGTCGAAGTTGCCTTCGGGGTGCAGCGTGCGCGGGTGCTGGACGGGGTTGACCTCGACGACGCCGCGCGTGACGATCGCTTCGCGGGCTTGCTCGGTCGCCCTCTTGTGCATGGGGTCGCCGGGGAGGACGGACATCACGTTGCCGGCGCGTTGGATCGCCGCCTTTTCGACTTCTTGGATCTTCTCCCGCTGCGCCGTCAGCGTCGGACGCGCGCGGTGCTCGCCGTTGCCGACGAGGAACGCTGCTTCATTCTCGAGCTGCTGGGCCAGCACTGCGAGCATGCGGTCGCCTTCTTGCATCGCGGCGCGTACGTGAACGACAGCAGACGCAAAGGCAGCACGGTTTGCGTTTCGGGGAGGGGGGGGGGGGGGGGGGGGGGGGGAGGAGATGCTGATGTGGACGGTGCAGGTTCTTGGTATCCGATGAGTTCGTGCGGGCGTGCAGACAAATGTCTTTCGTTTTGTGTTTGCCGACGATCGATGGTTGTAATAGTGCGTTGCTCAGGGTAGTCGAAGGCCTGACCATCACACTAATGCGACAAATTTACGATTGTTGTTCGTGAGGTTCAGCTTCAGGTGTTCGGTATGTGGCAGTGGGAGAGATTTGGCCTCAGCCAGCTTGATCTTTTTGTAGTTTTATCGCACAGCATCGTTGAGACGACACGGGAGACGGCACCCACAGCGAGAGGAGATGGCGGGGTGGTGCAGTGTCACTTGAAGGAAAATTGGTACCTGGTGTGGTGCATGATGAACCTGTACAACAGGTGGTAACCATAAGACGACGTATACTGTGATGGTTGGTGACTGGCTCCTTGCCAGTGAAAAATGCACAATGTCCTGACAGCAAGTGCCAAACTAGCCCACCTGATTGCAGTTGACATTGGTTATAAACCTTGCACGGTTACCCGCTTCCATCGTTTGCGTCGAGTTGCCCCGCGGCGAAAGTGGCAAATGCGACTTTTCCGCTAGAAAGCTGGCACCGTGTGGTACCCGATTGGTCAGCCGATGATTCTCTGGCAGCGAAAACGCGACTGGACTGGAGGAAAGGTGGAGAGCCAGGTCGGAAGCGTTCGTTCGGCTTTTTCCTTTTTTTCTCTTTTCCCCCCTCTGCGTTCAAGAATAGAGAAAAAGATCTCAAGGATAAAGGAAGATGGGGAGAAAAAAGTCGAAGACTTGAAAAGAGAGAAGCGATAGTTGAGTCCGAGCCCTTGGCAGCTAAACGAACAAGGAATGAGGGCGGCCGATGGTCGGTCTGCCATTCCATGGTCGCCGTGCGCGCAAACTATTCCAGGTGTTTCGGGTTTGCCAATTCACTGTTATAGCGCAACAGAGGTAAGACCGTGCTGGGTTGCAAGCCCGTTCGACGATCCCCAAGCAGTTGCGAGCGAATGAGCACCAAAAGTTGTGCCCGATAACTACAATCGGTATTCCTGGTTTTGAAGGCCCTGAAGGGCGGGGAAAAGAACGGTATTTTTCTTGTCCAGTGCTGTTACACGATTGGGTGCCCCCTAACGCGGCCATTGAGGGATTGGGTGACGGTCGTCCTATTTTGGCGTACAACGTCAGAAGGTTTCGCCGCCAAACTCCTCCGACTTTTTTGACGCTTTTTCCTCACCTCAAAAATACTCGACGTAGCTGCTTTGCTCCGAATGGAAGGCAAGAAATATAGAGGTAGAGGGGTAAATACAATACAAACACAATCTGATTCGTTCGCTTACACCACCGTGTGTTGCTTTCTCACTCAGGACTTTGACCTGTTGTGTTTGTGTGATTTGTCGTGTTGGGGTAGACCCGCATGACCTCACGTCCGTTCAACACGTGGTTCGGTAGTTACAGCACTTGGGACCCTTCGATTCTTTGTCTGGCAGTTATTGTCGAGCATTTCCTTGCAAGCTGGCGCTCTATGTAAAAGAATAGTGTGGTCGGCTTCGCTTTGTTTTGGAATTCGTCTTTAGTATCGACACCGGCGCCAGCTCAAGAGATCTTGTCAACTATCAAAAGAGAAGAAGAAAGAATTGTCGGAGAAGAAACGGACTTCATTGAATAGGTGGAAAAGCGAGGGGAAGGAGGGACGGGAGGGGGCTTGCCGAGTAGTACTGCCGGAGAAAGACTCCTGTCGTCCTTCTGCATTGTTGTCAGTGGGATCACACGCGGGACGAGGCCCTTCGGTTGCTGACTTCTTTAAGAGAAAGGTGAGGGGAGGGGTCGGGAAATAAGACGCGTCGCTGGCTAACTACGGCCGAAACCTGAAAATGACGAGGGAATTGTTTTTCGTTCAACACTTCGCCCAGGTTGGTTATTTGGTACCGGGCGCAAGGAAACGCCGTGGATGGCCTGCGACGCGTTCGCATTTCCAACATTGCATGTTTGGCAATAGAGAACACTTCCGGAATTGGGGCTTGCACTGACAACAACAACAAGGCAAAATTTCTTGTTCTTCGCGTGTCCAGGGTATGAACCTCTCTCTGGGGAATTCCTGGATGGAGCACTTTGGCTTCGTTTTCTCTGTCGTGGGCAACAGGTGTTCCGGAAATGCTCCCGTCGGTACAAATGTACTACTAAAAAAAAGGGGAAAGATTGTCGGAAGCTTGAAAAAATGCCGGTGCCACCGAGGGGACGGCACCTGCAATGGGTCGTTGCCATTTGGCTATTACTCTAGTCGATTGTTTGAAAAGGCTTCATATGGTCGCGGGCTCCCAGCTGAAAGCGTGTGGCAAAGCAGCGTGCAAGCTTTTGCTGCCGGGCAGCGTGTAGTCGATCTTCACTGTTCAGTTTGGGTGGCCGTTGGTGTCGATCCAAAATGTTGATGGCTTTAAGCTGGTGTGGTGGTGGCCATAGGACGAATGGCCTTCACCTAGCATCAACCCAAATGTTGATGGCCGTTGCCCCTCTCAAATACCGCACCGTGCAGCGTCCCCTTCAGTGCCTTTGGCAAAGAGGGTAAGCAGCCCACGAATGCCGTGCAGAGAGTCTGGGCGACTTGCATGTATGGGGACCCGAAAGGTGAGTCAGATTGCGGCCGAGCGCCTCTCGTCGTTGCGGCACACTGATTGAACCAAGGAACTGCATCGATTTGCCTGCTGCTGTCTTAGCACAGGCTATCGTAGGCTATCATAGGCTATCATAACAACTACAGTCTATCAGCAGGGGTGGGCCGGCTCACTGATCCCTTGCGCACAACGAAGGCCTGCAGACAAACAGAAGGCCTGCAGACAAATAGAAGGCCTGCAGACAAACCGGCATGCTCAGGTCTCATCGAAAGCTGTCCCCGAAGCTGGGATGCAGCTCGCACCCGGCTCCTTAAGCCGATAATGAAGCTTTTTAGCTCTTTGTCAGACTTTGAGTGTCAAGTGATCACTCTTTGCCGAACCTTCATTTGAACGTGCGAGGATGCCAGGGGGTCCGCGGAGATATGACTGAAACAACAAGTAGTACCCTGGGATGGAGTTGGAAGCTTCAGTCTCCTGCCAATGGAGGACCTTGACTAGTTCGTACTTTGTCTGTTTGTATGAGCCGCGGCTGTGGGCAAGCGAAGTCGCTCCTTGTATTTGTCAGCATTAATTAATTGTCTTCTTTCGGCGATGTTTTCGCTTGTGTAGTTGGATCTTCAGTGTGACCACGGCCGTGGGGCAAGCGGACACTCTTTGTAATTGTGGTTTCTCGCTCTCGTCTGTTTAGGTTTTCGCACTCATTTGGATTTGTGTTCTCATGGCGATATAATCGGACCATGGGGCGAGCGGGCTCACCTCCTTGTATTCTTGCGATATATTTTTTTTGCTTTTCTCTCTGATTGAATTCGCGGTGCAATGTATTTGTAGTTTTTTTTTTTTTGGCAACGCTTGGCTTTGTCCGCTGCTTGGACTTCGTTCGCTTTTCTGGCGGTTCTCGTAATTTTTTCTCAACGACGGCAAGTGTCAGACTAGCCTGCCAGAGGGGCAGTGGATTCCTGTTGGCAAGGTTTCTCTGCCGGCGGAAGTTGTTTTTGGGCTAGCCATTTTGTTTGTGCGGTCGATGATTTACGTGGCCCTGATGCTTGGCTTTGTCCTTCGCTCGCTTTTCTGGCGGTTCTCGTAATTTTTTCTCAACGACGGCAAGTGTCAGACTAGCCTGCCCCGCAGGGGCAGTGGATTCCTGTTGGCAAGGTTTCTCTGCCGGCGGAAGTTGTTTTTGGGCTAGCCATTTTGTTTGTGCGGTCGATGATTTACGTGGCCCTGATGCTTGGCGAGTTCCTTTTTTCTTGAATGGATCTGGTTGGTTATGAATGGGCCACAGAAATCTCTGTTGGGGTGCGGTCTTACGTGTTGAGGGAAGCAGCGTCGGATGCGGGGATCCAGTCGGGGCAATCAGGTTTGGAAAGAAGTGCGTAGATTTGTTTTGTTTCTTTTGCGAGGATGTCTTGGTTGATGATGTTGTCGGTCTGAGCCGAATGTGTACTTCACTATCAAAGTGAGTTTTCGCCGAAAGAAAAATGGCGGGGTGTTTTTTCGTGCTTTCAATTTTAGCCTTTTTGTCGTAACCAGTGGTATGCAGCTGCTAAAAAGGTGTTGACGCCGCGTGCTGTCGCTTGCGCGTTGGGAGCAGCAAAGCGCAGGTGCCTTGAAGGCGAGCATGCACTTTGTTGCGCATTAAGATCATTTGAGTACATGACCCGCATGGATTAGCATGCACCAAGGTACTGGGTAATCCATGACGTCTTCGATTGTAGTACTTGTGGAGTTAGCGAGGTTAGGGCTTCTTGCATACATACGAATCCACTTCTGCCTGAAGCGCTAGCCAGCTTCAGGCGGCCAGGCAAGCTCCCGTCGCACCTTTAGGGTACGGTAGGCATTGGCATGCTGATGAGTACCACAGTGTGCCTTATTCGGAACTCGCAACTGGCAGCCACTTCGAGTATTTTCTACGAAGCAGGCCTTTGTTTCAAAAAAGAAAGGCGCTTCGTTTCGTTTGTGCGTGCCGGTTCGATCATATTCCCACTTGTATTTACACTGTGTCATTTTCAGGTGAGGAATTCTGATCAACCACCAAAACACGCTGCCTACGTCTTTCTAGCGTTGTTTAGAGGTTAGGTGTTTTAGGGTCTCCGGTTGACCATTTTTAAGCCTGCGCAAGACATTGAAGGGCAACGCGGAATTATTATCGCCTCAGCAAGAAGAAGAAGAAGAAGAAGAAGAAGAAGAAGAAGAAGAAGAAGAAGAAGAAAACTGCCGTGTCCTGATTGTCAACACTGAGAGATCAGGTCAAGCGCGGGTAAACGGCGGGAGTAAATACGACTCTCTGGAGGTAGCCAAAATGTTTCTCTTCTCAGCAACTCCATTATCCACCATGAGCTTTAGGTTCTCTGTGCTAAGCAGTACTTCGGATACATGGCTGTTGTCTTGAAAGAGATATGAGGCGAAGGTCTCGAGTTTACTCGAAATACTCAAGCGCGTACGGGACGAGTGTCAACCCGAGAAAAGATTTGTTGCTTGTGGGAGTGTGTCAGGTGTTAGTTGATCCATTCCCCTACCCCCCGGGTTTTTTGCTTGGGCATTAAGGATGCACCACAAACTTCATCGGGGGCGCTCAGGAGCGGAGTGCTTGCGAACTTGCTTGGAGAACGGTCTTTTTCTTCAGACTCGGAGTCTTTTTTTTTTTTCCCCCTTTTTTTTTCCAGGGGAATAGCTGACTGCATTTTTTAGTTGCGTTTGAAGACACTCGTTCGAGCAAGCTCCAATGGCCACTGCATAGACCGCAGTAGGCTGCTCTTCGTAGTTCATGAACTGTGGTGTTTAGCACCAAATGCCACGAAGAACAGGTGTCATGTTCTAAAAGCGCCGTCCAGAGCATTTTCGGATCCTGGGCTTGCAGCGACTAACGAAGCGATGCGTGTACTGGTACAACCCTCTCTTCGGGGAAGTTTCAGCACTGCATCGTTGACTCGACTTCACGTGCAACTGTTGTTCCGGAATTATCTTCAGTACAACAATTCTAAGAACTGAATGAACAGATGAACTGAATGAACAGATCGCAACTAAATTGCTCACTGCTATTTCCCTGGTTTGGCTGTTCAATCATCTTGCGATGAATCTAGTTTTCGGAGTGTTTTCTTTTAGTGCAGGCAACAATTTACGTCGTGCATTTGCGTATGTATTATTTCTCTTTTCTTTCTATGGAGTGAGAGTTCGTTTGCGAAACCGGATCTTGTTTGCGGACCTCTTTCTCTCGTTACCGTCGACCCCGAGGGACAATCAGTTCGGTGTCGATATTCTTCCGCAGGGTACTAGCTCAGACCGGGCCACGAGGAAAAACCTGGAATGCTGGTCTGGATCAAAAAGTTCCCACAGTTTTCTAGCGTGTATTGTGGTTTAGAGGTTCGGTGTTTTGGGGTCTCCGGTTGACCATTGAGGCTGTGAGGCGGGAAGTATGAGGGATGTAGGTATGATTTTCATTAGAGTAGCAAATTCCCTTCGATTGCCCGCGACCGGCTTGCTGACCACAACCGGTGGTGACCAGGTTACCCCACATCCAGCTAGTAGCCCCCCGCTCGAGACGACAGTTATCGTAAATAGATTACCGTCAGACTACAAGATCGCGTCAACCCGTGCCACGGCTAGGTGCAGCGGTACAAAACGGTAAGTAAACAACTTCCTTTCTAGCAAGTGCTGTGCGGTGCTATTTGTTTCAGAGGCCAAGATTCACGGTTTGACGCCCGTTGACTGACGGTAACTTCCTTGTGTCCGGAAGTGGAAGGTTAGCCTAGGTGGTGTGCGAATAGGTCGGCTGTGTTGACTTCAGTTGCAGCCTTGTCCCTTTTTGTTGTCCCCGACGACAGCTTGTGTCGGACAAGGTTTGCTCCTTTTTGGCCGGTTTTCTGCCGCCCTCTGGAAGGCACTGCGACTCCCGTGACGTTTGCGGCTTGGACGTCGGTTGATGATCAACTGACCGAACCTCGTCACGTATGCACCGCAGAATCACTGATGACCACTGACCGGCGCTCCACCCTGGAGGCTGGTCCGCCTTATGTTTGTGCAAATTTGTTAAAGCGCTCGAATCGGATCCCGGTCCTCCAAAAGTGCCACCGTCACGAATACGGTGAAAGAGTGCATCAGTTTGGATTAGAATGCAAACAATCGGAGGCGATAATCTACATCGCCTGCGTCGCGGTTACCTCGCGAGTACCGTGAAAGAGTGCATCAGTGAACAAGCCGGTTCCTCCTCCTTAGACCGTCAGTCCCCTGGAACTGCACTTACTTGCCTGCTGTCTATCAGCAGTTTACCAGCATTCTTTTAAGACTGCTTCGAGTTTCAAAAAGCCGGTGGTTTTTCTGAGTCTCCGGTTGACCGTCACGTCACTGCCGGGGGTACCTTGCCTTTCTATCATTTACACATTTCTGCACGTACTTCGTGTAGAGAAACGATACAACTATGAATGGCTCGCTTCTGTTGAACGCTGACGCCGGCAACAAACCCAGATTTGCCTGTGCTGCGTGCGGGCTACGGCAAGAATTTTCTCCCTCGAGATTTTGCGGCCTCCTCGAGTATTTCGTACACAAAAAGAACGAATCTTCCGGTAGTTTTTTTGTTGCTGGTGAGCAGTTGCAACAGTGGCGTTCAGCACGGAACACATTTTGTTGCGTCGGATGCACCTTGCTAAAATGCCTATGGAGCGGCGTCATCAGGCAGTTGGCAAGATTGTCACTTTTTTAGAGTGAAAGTTTTTGTTTGCCTGAAATGGGTTGGCATCCTTTATTATTCTTGACTGCTTATTGGTTGCATTTTTCTTGTTGAGACCACGTGTTGAAGGTGTCTAGTTTATTCGGTTCACATATGTTGCGGATACGATGCCCTTGCACCAGTGCCTCCGGAGGGGTCGGCATTGTCCTTTCTTGCTGGGGCTTGCTTCGTGGTTGTCATGTCAAATGTCTCTCGTGCTGAACCCGTTGAAAGGTATTCAACTTGTTAAGATAGGATGATGTGTGCGAAAATCGATACCCTTTGAACCAATGCCCACGGAGTACGGAGCCGTACGCAATTGTTGGGAACGTCGCGTTTTTTGGCTGATGGAATGGTTCGGTCTTTCTTATTCTTGACTTGTTTCGTGGTGTTGTCACTGCTTTTCTAGCGTTATTTGTGGATGGCTCTTCGTGCTGAAACCGCATGTTGAAGGTGTTCAGCTTGTTCAGATCACTTTTCTTGCGCACGATATACGGGTGCTGCACGCAAAAAAATTCGATGTCGTTTTTTGGCTGGATCGGTATTGTTCTGTATATTTGCTCTTGACTTGCTTTGCGGTTGTCATTAGTTGCTTCTCGTGCTGAAGCATGTTGGAGGTGTTCACCTTGTTCGGATCACGTATGTCGCGCACGATGTTCTTTGCATCAATGTCTACAGGGGGAAATGTTCGTTGGGGGAAACTCTTCGTTCAATGTTTAGGCAGTCCTGTATGCGTATGCCTGGAACGTACTTGGAATAGGTTGTGTGCTCGACACCGCGGCACCGTGTTTTCGGTCCTTAGGGAGCAATTGTCGAGACTGTCGCTTTTTACGCTGATGAAATCGGCCGGTATCGTCCTTTTGATTGCTTCGCGGGTAATGTCAGTTGCTTTCTGAATCCGCTCGAGGCGTCCAGATGTGTTCACGAAGCCCTGTACACCAATACCGATGCAGGGATCGTGGGTGCGATTGTCTTGTCGTTTCGAGGCACGTTTGCCGGAGCGGGTTGGGGGACGCGAGGGTCGGCGCCCCCCTCCCCTTCTCTTGCTTTTTGGCTTATGCTGCTTTTTTTTTTTTTTTTTTTTTTTTTTTGGACTGTTTCTTCTGTTGTGCGGTCGACTTTTTTTTGATTCTTTTTCTCGTGTGCGTGGAAACCGCGTGTTGAGCGAACTCAGAGGGACGTTTTGGCGTGTGGAGCATGGGGGTGCCTGCCGTGTCCCATCGTTGTTCTTGGCTGCTTCTTGTTTGGTAGCTGAAGGGCGCCGATAGCTTTCCTGACTGAAGCAGCGCGTTTGAGGTTTGCAGCTTGTTCGAATACATGGTGTTCATGAGGCCCTTATACCAACGCCTGTGCAAAAACCGAAAGCGAGCGTCTTGTCGTTTCGGACAGCACAGCGGTATGGTCTGGGCGAATGAACAAGATGAGCATTTCGTTTGTCTTTGACTTCGGGTTGCTTCGCGTTTGCTGCTTTTCAGGGGATACTCGAGGAGCCACCAGTGCCAGTATCGACGGAGGCGAAACGGAGGGAAGCTGCAACATCCAAATAAATATTTTAGCGTTTTTTTAGTTGAAATGAGCCAAATTCACCTACCACCCCCCCCCTGAAAACGACCTGAGTTCGCTTACGCTGCGATTACACTCGAAGTACCAATTTTCGCTCGATTACATTTACAACGCTCTACTAAGCTCGATTACGTTGCGATGCAAATCACGCCATCAATTATTTGCGTTCTAACCTGAACGATTACGCTCGACAGCATTCAATCAGGCAGGGGGTGAAGTGGCTTATGAACGGTCGCCCGGCACTACCCAATCACCTGTTTCGTGTGCTTCCACCTTTATGCCTTTGTGCAAGTTGGAGGCGTCCTCCGAGTATTTCATGAAAACAGATGCTTTACCAAGTAAAAAACGTTTCTTTCTTTTCTTGTTTCTGACGAGTGCAATGCTGTCATGCACAAAAAAACCGATCTTGCGGCGTACACGATGCTCACTCTCGTTGCATCAAGAACACAGGTTACAAAAATTGCGCCCAAGCAAAGGAAGCTAGATCCATTCTTTTTTGTGCGGTCGACGATTTACGTCGTTCTGATGTCTGGCGACTTTGTTTCTTTGCTTTTTTTTTTGTTGTCAACACATTCTTCTACTTCCAAGCTATGTGCCCCCCGGGGGGCATTGGAGATACGCATCCGTCGAGAGACTGGTGCTCGAGTCGAATTGGCTGGTTGCGTTAATAGATCGTTCTTTGTGTGAGGTCTGAGAGGGCCTGCAGCTGTAGCCCCCTGAAACAGGAAGCCAACAGCCAACTGGTCTCCCGCCTAAACAGCACACGGGCTCGGTCCTCAGTGGGTCTGCACCACACGAGGCACACGCTCAAGTCCCGTGCAGGACGACTGTCTCTATGGCAGCCTCCTTTCTCCATCACCAACTGGCTTGTTGCGTTGGTGGGGTGTCATGGGGTGGGATGTGCGACGGCACGGGTTTTCAGCTGTTTTCGTTCTACGCTCTCATGCGGCCGTTTGTTTTCGGAACCGTTCCCTCCCTGCAAGAAGTGAAGAACGGTTTGAGGGGTCGACGATATACGTCGTTCTGATGATGACTTTATTTTTCGCAGTTCGTTCCAAGATTCCTAGAACAAGGCTTCTACGAGTAATGATCTCCCTGATCTTTATCCAGCCCTTGCTGCGGGCCTGAACCTTCATCAATAGCTAGACGGGAAACACTGTGATTAGTTCCCGTCATGGCTTCTGTGATCATTCCGTTGTGTTCTGTGTGGTAGCCTTACTTCAGCTTTCTTGCTGACAGTTCCGCTGGTCGCTGATTGCCTGCTGCTCTTTTTTTGTTTTTTCGACGTTTCGACCTCTTCCGGTTTTCATTCGCGACGAAAGCAACCCTACCCTGCGTGTGAAAGACCACCTCACACCGTTCGGGGGAATTGGTTGAATTCTTCTGATACTCAAGATTTCTTTCTTTTCGTTGCGGGGTTCTTCGAAGCGGGAGGGGGATCGCAAGAACGTGCTTGGAATGGATATGTGCTCAACACCGCACTGGTCCCATCTGCGCCGTGGTTCGGTCCTATCCGCCGCGCACCCTTAAGGCAGACCATCGTAAGTGCGGAACCTGAGTTTCTGCAGACAGGACATTGTGAGCCAGGCGGCTGTTCGCAGCTCGTCACAACTGCCGGGTGGGACCACCCAAGCTACTAAAAGGGAGGAGGGGTCGAATAACAACACCTGCGTTATTACTCGATTTGTGAGAATACTACCAAAAGTTCCGGGTAGCCGGAGAGTAGCAGGATCGATTAGTGGTAGTGTTTACAGAAAAATAGACGCGGTGGCAAATATCTGTTAACTATTCGACAACCCCCCCCTTTACTGCGAGCACAGGAAAATTTCGTCACGGAGGCGTGTAACCGTGAGCGGTTGGGTAAAAAAACTCACGGCCCCCCGCCCGGATTGTGACTGCGGCTGGGGAGGGAAGCAGAGCGGCTGCCAAGGGGATAACACACAAAGGCAGCCGACCACTGTCAACCCGGCGACCGTTGAGAAACACCCAATTTCCCTGTGGTAAACCCCTCCGGTGGACGATGCGCCTCTTGCTCGGAAAGAAATGTGTTTCGACTCCTTTTTTTTTTGTTGTTTTTTTTTTTTTTTTTGGCTTTGCTTTTCCATTTTTGTGCTTCCGGATAGAAGAGCAGCGGCCTTAGCTTGGTATTCCAGTTGCATTGTCTGCAGCTGTTGCGGCTCGGGCCCCGCAGTTCAGCCGTTTCGCTCGCTAACTGCAACAAGGCCGCGGGACATGTGTTCTGAACTGCGGAACCGCCCAGCGGGGAAGTAGTTCAAGCACACAGTAAAATGCAAAATTCCCTCTATTTGCGTCGCTTTGCGATTCGCTTCAATGCGGTGAAGGCAAACACTTTCTGACTTGGCGGAAGCGAATATCTGCGGCACTTGCTTTGCTTGCAAGTTACGGCACTTACATGAAAACTCCCTCCCACACCTTCCCCCAAGCTAAGTCCCTGCAGAAGAGAGCTCAAACCAGGAACCGAAGGATCGTTTCTTGGCTACGTTTATAGTTTTTTGTTCCCCCCCTTTTCGCGCCATTTCTCTTGCGCCGATTTCAGGAGCTGAAACAAATGGCCATCCCGGCGACTTCAACAGACGGTGCTCTTGGGTCTCCTGGAGATGCCGCCAGAAAGGGGAGAAGAAGAGAGTCTTTGTAACGGGTTGAGTATAATGTTTCTGTTTTTGCGGTGCTCTGACTGTGCTGGCAAAAGAACCGTGCGGGGAAGCCACTCCGGCGAAGTGCTGGTTCCTCGCTGGGCCACGACACGCGACGCTCCTTCGCAGGCGGAAGGAACCGGCACAGGCTTGGCTCGGCCGAAGAAACTGAGCTCGTTCGGCTGACTGGTTTGTCTGCGCTGCGAGCATGGCCTGAAGACTCGCCTTGACTGCAAGTCGTACGACGTCACCGACTTTGACATCCGGACTCTTGCAGTACTCTGGTCAATTTTAGGTGCAGTTCTGGTGTAATCTTGCGGATTTTTGTTACCCCTGGTACCGAAAACCTGAGCATGCTACTGCTACACTACCGTTACGCTACCGTTACGCACCCGGGACCAGTCTGTTGAGAAGGCATAGGATGGTTTTCAATGGGCTAGCCAAAAGCTTGCGCAACCAGTACTGCGCCACGCGCGCCGAGACCTTGTGTTATATGGCCCCCGAGTGCAGGGCGCATCACTACGGCAGAGAGGCTATATATGTGGGTCATTCGGCTCCGTCCGCAACAAAGAGGATGGAAGGACACAACATCCGCGTTATGTTCAGTGAAGCTCTCCGGACGGACCATATCTGGCTTCAACGACGTGTAGTCGCGCTTCGGTTAGGGTACGCAAACTCCGCCGGCTGGGCCCCACTATCCGCCTTGAGCCGAGCACAGCCGCGGCGGCTGCTCTGCCTCATCGAGCCCGGAGACGCGGCTTGAGAAACGTAGGGGAAAACACGCCAGGTCCAGTATGAGCACCACAAAACGAAACTCAACTGCTTCGGATTGACGCACCATCCAAAAGAAATACTTTTGGCACGCTTGTGTCAACACGAGGCAGTTCTGGGGAGAGCAGGAGGTAACAAACCGTTGTCTGGATGAAGCGTATTTTGTCTCGATTCGGAGTTTCTGACGTTTCTTTTGTTTTTTTATTGCTTGTCTACTTTCCTTCGCTTGGGCTGGATGCTCTGCTGTTGTCTTTCGAATTCCTTTCGTTTCCTGTCGTAGGTGCTATCCATCCTTGTTGGCGCCTTGCTTTGCGATGACGATTGTTGCTTTTTTTTTCTCTCTTCCAAACTTGGTGTTCGTCCGAAGTCGAGTTTCCCAGAACCGGGAAAACGGCCTCAACTCCCGGGGTTCACTGAGCAAGTGGGGCCTCCGCGAAAGGTCCTCTTTTCGGGCGGTAGGGGGATTCTATATGCGCAACGGCAATCCCCACGAAGCCGGGGAAAGTACGGCCCCAATAAGCCGATCCACCCTTGCCTGCCGCCGTAGATGTGTATATCGCTGCAGCTCGACACAAGTACGACCGAAGAGGTGGTCACTGGTGACTCATGCGGGCCAATGCAGCGGATATTTTGCTAGCCTCCCAAACCTATCGCTGTGTACCACCGTACAGCGGTACTATCTGGCAGGAGGGGTGTGGACCGGCCTACTTAAGGATTTCGCCTTTAATCGGGGTTTTCGAGACCAGAGTTTTCGAGGGTTTGCTGGCGGATGATGGTCCGAACCTTCAGATTTGAGCGGGCTTCAAAAACCCGGAAACCAGGGTTCCCTGCATGAAGGCGGCGCCGCCATCCCCTGTGTGCACAAATGGGTCGGTGTCTCGCTGGTTCCGCAAACGGACTTCTGCAGGACCACTTCGAGTATCTCAGACTGCTTTGTTGCAAAAACGCCAGTGCCCCAGTCTCGATTGAACCGTTAAGACACATCACAAGGCTGGCTCGAATTTCCGACTCGGGGGGATTGCAAGAACGTGCTTGGAATGGATATGTGCTTGACGCCGCACCGGTCCCGTCTGCGCTGTGTTTCGGTCCTTTTAAGCCACGGACACATAAGGCGGGCCATCAGCGCGGAGCGTGAGTCTGCAGACAGGACAGCGGTGTGAGTCTGCAGACAGGACAGCGGTGTGAGTCTGCAGACAGGACAGCGGTGTGAGTCTGCAGACAGGACAGCGGTGTGAGTCTGCAGACAGGACAGCGGTGTGAGTCTGCAGACAGGACAGCGGTGTGAGTCTGCAGACAGGACAGCGGTGTGAGTCTGCAGACAGGACAGCGGTGTGAGTCTGCAGACAGGACAGCGGTGTGAGTCTGCAGACAGGACAGCGGTGTGAGTCTGCAGACAGGACAGCGGTGTGAGTCTGCAGACAGGACAGCGGTGTGAGTCTGCAGACAGGACAGCGGTGTGAGTCTGCAGACAGGACAGCGGTGTGAGTCTGCAGACAGGACAGCGGTGTGAGTCTGCAGACAGGACAGCGGTGTGAGTCTGCAGACAGGACAGCGGTGTGAGTCTGCAGACAGGACAGCGGTGTGAGTCTGCAGACAGGACAGCGGTGTGAGTCTGCAGACAGGACAGCGGTGTGAGTCTGCAGACAGGACAGCGGTGTGAGTCTGCAGACAGGACAGCGGTGTGAGTCTGCAGACAGGACAGCGGTTGGAGTCTGGTTTGTCGGAGTACGACTGGGAGGGAAACTTGTATAACGTTGAAGAGCGCGTGGTGCTTGCACCACTGGGGGGGGGGGGGGGGGGGGGGGCATGTTTTGTTTTTGGACCGTTTCGCATAGCAGACCCTGAAAAGGCTGCAATCAATTCGCTGTCTTCTTTGTTTTGTGATGCAAGCATCGCAGGGGGTGATAGGAGTCGGTATGCTCAAGTCTCGGCCGGCTATGAGTAAGGCCACCGCGACCTTGAACCATGTCTAAGATGGGCGTCGAGACCAGGCTCGGCTCCAATCTTATTCATGGTGACTATCAATCTCCGACGTGGGAGGGGAAGGTGCTGCTATAGTATACGATGGATTCACTACAGACTGTTTGTGTTGCCCGAAGGTTTGCCACACAGTCTCGGCCGACAGGTGGGCTGAGAACGGTTTTTAGAGTGAGAGACTCTTTCTATTCGTTGTCCGGCTTCTTTAGCATGAGGACAGGTTTTTCGTTCCTAGTTTTCGACTGTACTATTTTCGTATCGCGCTGCCTTTTTTTTTTTTTTTTCCTTGCCACGACAATCAACCGGGATTGACCTGTTGCTGGCATTGACTTTCGTTCGTTTCCTAACCTCTTCTTTTTTTCTCGTTGCTCGTAAGTCCTCGTAGTAACGCAGTATACTTTTGATTCTCGTGGAGGTCTTCTTCATTTCTCTTTTACAATATTCCCAACTTCCCTCTCCGTGTTCAATAAAGCTTTTAGCCCTGCAAGCACGGTGCATGGAGTGGTTTGCGGTCACGGCCTCCTGCAAGCAAACACTCCCGTTCCCCCAACAGAATATACGAAATAATAAGGTCGGAGGGTAACGCCTCGCACAGCTCCTTTGTCCACTTGGGTTTTTCGTCCACGCTGGAGGGGACCACACGAGCGTTGCTGGGCGACAAATAGAGACCGTCTTGCACTTTTTTTTTACTGCCTTTCGAGCCGACATGAATTACCCTCGTGAGCGGCGTGCAAACTTGCGGCAGCCGAGTGCTTACCCTCGCATGATGTGCCTCCAGATGCTCCAACTTCTCAGAAGGATAGCATCCAGTATTTCAGTGCGAGCTTCTACTTTTTCCTAACTTTCTGCCTACGAAGTCGCCACGGGTTTACTTCCGCACCCGGCCCGGGGCTGAGTGACTGACCTCAGGCATGAGGAGTCCTCGTTTTATTTTTCCTTTGCGGGAGCACTGTCCAGGGCTTCCGTGCTTACGCTATTTTGCAGTCGTCTTAGCTCTGTACCTCGCTAAAGACGGTCGGCATAGACCTCGAGCAACCTTGCAAGACGCCTTACCGACTATTCCCCGCAGCGGTTGCCTCGCTTCAACAAGAATTATGAGGGACGGGAGGCACGCAGGGTGGGTGGTGGGGAGGGATGACGGAAACGGTGGACCGAGCTCGCCGGAAAAACGATACGGCTTCCTTCTTGTCATATATTTTTACTACCCGAAAACGCCGTATTTCGTATTTCGTGCGTATAAGTCGATCTTTGAGTGCGTGAGCCCCTCTGAAGAAAGGTCCATCACACTAGTTCCAGGCTACTTAGCCCGGGTCTCTGGGTCGCGTCCCCCTCCTTCTCTTGCGGAGTTCTTGCGTACTTCGTTGCACAAGGCCCCACAGTGTTTGCTGGTAGGTTTCGGAAGAAACAAGAGTCAATTCGGCAGAGAACACGCACAATGCGGAAGTCGAACAGACAGCTAACCTTCTCGGTGCACTTGCAGCGCCACTCTCTACCTCCGGCGAATCCACAGTCGCCGCGTGCCCAGAACTGGCAGTTTGCCCCCCCCCCCCTGTACCGGCGTCGATATACCCGCCTCTGTTTTCCGTAGTCGACCACAGATAGATCGCGGCAGGTTCCGCTCCGGTATCGCGATTTCGAGTGTGCAAAGGCTGCCAAGCTCTTCTTCTCAGAATGGGGCAGGCTGGATCGACCTAATAACCGGGATTAATATATTCGACAGGCAATGTATTTGCAGCAGACTTTCTCGGCAAGAGTGGTAGCTGTGCAAACCGGAAGAGCTGACGCGTGCTGGTTATCTGGATCTGTTCATTCCTGCTGTGCGTGGGGTCGAGGGAGTAGCACTGGAAAGTGTCCACGGACCGGCCATCAGTGCTTGTGGTGCGCCTGTCCGCAGGTCCACACCGTATCGTCCATGTGCATGGCCGCAGTCGGGCTTTCGACCCGTCCAGCTAGGAAGCCGACGGGACAATGACCGCAACCTTGCGCCCGATATTCGAGCCGTCAAGAGGCGCAGCGCCAGGTACGCTGGATCGCTCGCACCGGCCAACCTCGTTCGACGCGAGAAAGACTATAACTTTAAAAACACTGCGCATCGACCGCACAGCTACGGTCATCACGTGACCACATCAATATTTCGTGCGCTCAGCAGGTGTGGCCAACGGGCACAGGCCCAGCACCGTGTGCCCACAGGAGACCCGGTCTGCGCCCTTTCCCCGGTCAGTATTGGACCGCCAGCCAGAGGAAACGACGCCAATCAAAAGATTTCGACGGTCTAAAAAGATGCGGCCAACGCCCAGCGCTGGTGTGCTGCCCTCGTTGGATGTCCGCTTTTCTTTTTGAATTAAGCACCTGCTTTCTGTGCAGGAAATACTCGGGAGGAGCCGCCAGTTGCACACCCGGGGGGATTGCAAGAACGTGCTTGAAATGGATATGTGCTCAACACCGCACTGGTCCCGTCTGCGCCGTGTTTCGGTCCTTTAAGCCACGGACACATAAGGCGGACCATATCATCAGCGCGGAACCTGAGTGTCTGCAGACAGGACTGCGGTGTGAGTCAAGGGGGGGGGATTGCTGCAACTGGCAACAGGGAACCCAAGGTGAATCAGAGTTTTAGTGACGGGCCGTAAGCGTTCATCGAAACCCTGCAGGTTTGCTTTCTTCTTCTGGATGGAATGCAAGAGTTTTTCGTTGACCGCCTTGCGCCTGAACCTAAATCCTGGACGTGGTTTAGGTGGCAATGGATCACGACCAGAGGTCAACGAAAATATACAACCCGTAACCATATAGCCCTTTCTTGCTCTAAGAGAACCCATTCATGAACCGTCGCACGGAGACCCTAAAACCCCGGAATGTCAAGCGAACTTTAACTCTGAAAAGTAAGCGACGGGTGTTGCAAGTAAGTGTCACCGGGGCCCTCCCGAGTATTTCTTTCTTTTCAGGGAGGAGAACTTTGAGACGAGATCATGCCTGGGCTCGTGGTGTATCGGAGCGTCGCTTCCGAGAGAGTTATGGAGTGTAGGACGGTTGGGGGGTGCCCAGCTCCTGGCTGAAGGCGTACCGGGAAGATTAAAGGAATATGAATTCAAGCGACGTGCTATGTACAGTCGGGGAGGAACCGCTGGAACTTAGGTAGAAGGGCGCAATAGAGCGCCTCGGCCGCCGTAGGTTTCCTTATGCTCATTCGATCACTGACAGCATCAGAAGTCAGTACGAAAGGGGGGAGAAGATCTTAGTTTAACGGTAACGTAGAACACTCTGAAAAAAAAACAAAGAAGGTTTGATGCTAGCATCAAACCTTCTTTGAAGAAAATGGGAAACAACAGAAAGAAGTGCGTAGTTTCGTTTTATTCTTTTACTTGTTAGTTGTCGACAACTTTTTTTTTGTATTGAGGTGTCATTCAGATGTAAATCCAAAGCCGCCCACGTCAAATTTTGTTAAGCATTGAGTTCTTTTGTAAGTACATGAACCACACGGATTAACATGCACTTGTTAAGCAGCGGCTGCCAAAACTTGCCGTGACACGTATGATCAAAGTAAAGGAGGAAAGGAGAAAATGTTTCTAAAAAAAGGAAGGGGTCAGGCTATATTTTTCGACCCTCGTAGCTCGCTGGGTCAGGCGCGCCAGGTAGATGCTGGGCTACTTTCTGTCTGGACTAGTCGTTCTGAATTCTTTTCCAGGTCCGTTCATGCACACCCACACCGAACTGGTTGGCGAGCGGGTTGCCAGACCTTGTTGTTGTTACGCCACAATGGCGGCATTGAAGAACTATTTTGTTTTGGAAGCTGCGTTCTTGTGTCGCGGGATGTTTGCTGGTGGGCTTGCGTGCCGGGTTTGTGTTTGCGACGGCGTCGATAGTCCTTGCGGTAGTTCCGGTGTTTGCGGCTGATCCGGCGTTTGCGATCGACTTTCTAGATGCTCCGGCGTGAAGGAAGGATGGAGTGTAAAGACTCCGTAAACAAGAAATGAAATACTCGACGTCCGAATGGAAGGAAATATAGAGGTACCTACCCCTCCCCCCCCCGTGTATAAGATCGGGGTTTTCGAGAAATGAGGGCGATCTTATACGGGGGGGGAGCGGGGGGGTCCCGCGCAGCGGTTTTTTTTTGTATAAGCACCTACTTTGTAAATGCTTGAGGAGACTGCCAGTTGCGATAGATCAAAGGAGGTAAATGTGCTGTAGCCCTCACGAAACACAGGTAACTCTGGGTTTCGTGGCGGGCGTAAGCGTTCAACAAATTTTGGGTGTTTTGGACGTTGTTTCCCCCCCAGGCATCTTGTTAAGAACCATCCATCCATCCATCAAGCCGGCTGACCCCCCCCCCCCCCCCCCCGCGTGAATTACTTTTTACCCGGCCCGACACGTACTTTCCACCCTGCGCGGAAAAACGGGGGGGTAAATGAGTATAAAGTCGGGGGTATAGAGTATAAATCGGGGGGTAAGAGTATAAATCGGGGGGTATAAATCGATGTCGGGGGGGTGGAAATTTTTGTCGGGGGGTGGAAAGTAGCTTTTCGGGGGGTGGAAAGTACTTTTCGGGGGGTGGAATTTTTGTCGGGGGGTGGAAAGTATTTTTCGGGGGGTGGAAAGTA
>JAPJBO010000289.1:0-243834 GCA_030068145.1 Diplonema papillatum
CGGCAGCTCTTCGGTTAGAGTCGCACAAGGCATTTCCATTACAAAAAACTTCGGTTAGAGTCGCAAGCCATTTTCATTGAGAAAAACTTCGGTTAGAGTCGCGTAGAGCATTTTCATTACAAAAACTTCGGTTAGAGTCACAAGCCATTTTCATTACAAAAAACTTCGGTTAGAGTCGCAAGCCATTTTCATTACAAAAAACTTCGGTTAGAGTCGCAAGCCATTTCCATTGAGAAAAACTTCGGTTAGAGTCGCAAGCCATTTTCATTACAAAAAACTTCGGTTAGAGTCGCAAGCCATTTTCATTGAGAAAAACTTCGGTTAGAGTCGCGTAGAGCATTTCCATTACAAAAAACTTCGGTTAGAGTCGCAAGCCATTTTCATTGAGAAAAACTTCGGTTAGAGTCGCGTAGAGCATTTCCATTACAAAAAACTTCGGTTAGAGTCGCAAGACATTTTCATTACAAAAAACTTCGGTTAGAGTCGCAAGCCATTTTCATTACAAAAAACTTCGGTTAGAGTCGCAAGCCATTTTCATTGAGAAAAACTTCGGTTAGAGTCGCAAGCCATTTCCATTACAAAAAACTTCGGTTAGAGTCGCAAGCCATTTTCATTGAGAAAAACTTCGGTTAGAGTCGCATAGAGCATTTTCATTACAAAAAACTTCGGTTAGAGTCGCAAGCCATTTTCATTACAAAAAACTTCGGTTAGAGTCGCAAGCCATTTTCATTACAAAAAACTTCGGTTAGAGTCGCAAGCCATTTTCATTGAGAAAAACTTCGGTTAGAGTCGCGTAGAGCATTTCCATTACAAAAAACTTCGGTTAGAGTCGCAAGCCATTTTCATTGAGAAAAACTTCGGTTAGAGTCGCGTAGAGCATTTTCATTACAAAAAACTTCGGTTAGAGTCGCAAGCCATTTTCATTACAAAAAACTTCGGTTAGAGTCGCAAGCCATTTTCATTACAAAAAACTTCGGTTAGAGTCGCAAGCCATTTTCATTGAGAAAAACTTCGGTTAGAGTCGCAAGCCATTTTCATTACAAAAAACTTCGGTTAGAGTCGCAAGCCATTTTCATTACAAAAAACTTCGGTTAGAGTCGCAAGCCATTTTCATTACCATGCAGGGTCGAAACCTTGTGTCTTTTTAAAACGCTCCTGCGGGGCCGATGGGGCTCTAAAAAATTTTTCGGAAAAAAAAAAAATTTGCTCAACTTCCTCAAAAGTTACTGCAGAGTTTGTTCCAAATTTTTAAAATTCAAAAAACCCATTTTTTTTCTGGAAATTTTTTTTTTGCCATTTTCAAAAAGACACAAGGCTTTGACCCTGCATGTTACAAAAAACTTCGGTTAGGGTTGCGTAAGGGTCGCAAAAGAAAGAAAGAAAGAAAGGGCCTCAAGACAGAAACCTGGTTTAGCCTGTGTCTCTTCCGAAGGGAAGATCAAGACAGAAATCCAGTTTGACCTGTGTTGGCACCACACTCAACCCACCCACACCCCACCACTCCCACACCACACTCACATCAACCTCTCACCCACCCCACTCACACCCCACCACACTCACCCACCTCACTCACCAACCCACCCCCCAACCCACCCACCCCACACCCACTCCCACATCACCCACCTCACTCACCAACCCACCACCCCACACCCCACCACCCACACCACACTACTCACATCCACCTCACTCACAACCCTCCCACACCACCACTCCACCTCACCCAATCACATCCACGAAGTTTTTTGTAATGAAAATGTCTTGCGACTCTAACCGAAGTTTTTTGTAATGGAAATGCTCTACGCGACTCTAACCGAAATTTTTCTCAATGAAAATGGCTTGCGACTCTAACCGAAGTTTTTCTCAATGAAAATGGCTTGCGACTCTAACGAAGTTTTTTGTAATGGAAATGGCTTGCGACTCTAACCGAAGTTTTTTGTAATGAAAATGGCTTGCGACTCTAACCGAAGTTTTTTGTAATGAAAATGGCTTGCGACTCTAACCGAAGTTTTTTGTAATGAAAATGGCTTGCGACTCTAACCGAAGTTTTTTGTAATGAAAATGGCTTGCGACTCTAACCGAAGTTTTTTCAATGAAAATGGCTTGCGACTCTAACCGAAGTTTTTCTCAATGAAAATGGCTTGCGACTCTAACCGAAGTTTTTTGTAATGAAAATGCTCTACGCGACTCTAACCGAAGTTTTTCTCAATGAAAATGGCTTGCGACTCTAACCGAAGTTTTTTGTAATGAAAATGCTCTACGCGACTCTAACCGAAGTTTTTCTAATGAAAATGGCTTGCGACTCTAACCGAAGTTTTTTGTAATGAAAATGGCTTGCGACTCTAACCGAAGTTTTTTGTAATGAAAATGGCTTGCGACTCTAACCGAAGTTTTTTGTAATGAAAATGGCTTGCGACTCTAACCGAAGTTTTTTGTAATGAAAATGGCTTGCGACTCTAACCGAAGTTTTTTCAATGAAAATGGCTTGCGACTCTAACCGAAGTTTTTTGTAATGAAAATGGCTTGCGACTCTAACCGAAGTTTTTTGTAATGAAAATGGCTTGCGACTCTAACCGAAGTTTTTTGTAATGAAAATGCTCTACGCGACTCTAACCGAAGTTTTTTGTAATGAAAATGGCTTGCGACTCTAACCGAAGTTTTTTGTAATGGAAATGCTCTACGCGACTCTAACCGAAGTTTTTCTCAATGAAAATGGCTTGCGACTCTAACCGAAGTTTTTTGTAATGGAAATGCCTTGTGCGACTCTAACCGAAGAGCTGCCTTCTGACCCTGCATGATATGTTTGTCAGCTTTAGTTTTTTCACGCATATATTTGTAAAAGAAAACAGTTTTTTGCGCATATATTTGTAAAAAACAGTTTTATTATCGGGGTCAACTCCACACGTTGGCGAGTGAGCTGGTCTGGACCGCTCATCTGCGATGGGTTGAATCGGGTTACGCGCGTTCCGATGTCATGCAGGGTCAAAACCTTGTGTCTTTTTGAAAATGGCAAAAAAAAATTTCCGGAAAAAAATTGGGTTTTTTGAATTTTAAAAGTTTGGAACAAACTCTGCAGTAATTTGTGAGGAAGTTGAGCAAAATTTTTTTTTTCCAAAAATATTTTTAGGGCTCCATCGGCCCCGCGGGAGCGTTTTAAAAAGACACAAGGTTTTGACCCTGCATGATACTGAGTAGTCCAGGGACGACAGAGTTTTGAATTCCCCATCGTATCCCGTCACTCGCTTTCATCCTGACTGTCTGCACCAGTATATCATGCAGGGTCAAAACCTTGTGTCTTTTTAAAACGCTCCCGCGGGGCCGATGGAGCCCTAAAAAAAATTTTGGAAAAAAAAAAAATTGCTCAACTTCCTCAAAAATTACTGCAGAGTTTGTTCCAAACTTTTAAAATTCAAAAACCCCAATTTTTTTCCGGAAATTTTTTTTTGGCCATTTCCAAAAAGACACAAGGTTCTGACCCTGCATGATATCGAACGAAGGAGAATGCCAGCGTATACGCGCTGGGCATCATCGAACTGACGATTGCGGAGTTTCTCAGCCCCCCGGAGAAATACCGGAGGGGGGGGGCGGCGGGAAAAGGCTGCCCCAGGGCGGCCCCCCCCCGTGCTGGGCCCCGGGTACGAGGCCAAACTTTACACCCGAACTTAGCTTCGCCCGGACTTTGTTTCGCCCGAACTTAGCTTCACCCGAGCTTTGCTTCGCCCGAACTTTGCTTCACCTAACTTTGCTCACCCGAACTTAGCTTCGCCCGAACTTTGTTTCGCCCGAACTTTGTTTCGCCCGAACTTAGCTTCACCAGAACTTTGCTTCACCCGAACTTAGCTTCGCCCGAACTTTGCTTCACCAGAACTTAGCTTCGCCCGAACTTTGCTTCACCCGAACTTAGCTTCGCCGAACTTTGTTTCGCCCGATCTTAGCTTCACCAGAACGTCCGAACTTTGCTTCACCCAGAACTTAGCTTCGCCCGGACTTTGTTTCGCCCGAACTTAGCTTCACCTTCGCCCGAACTTTGCTTCACCAGAACTTTGCTTCACCAGAACTTAGCATTGCCCGAACTTAGCTTCGCCCGAACTTTGCTGTTCCCCGAACTTTAACTGCTGCCTCCAGTCTCGCCACGCGCCGGCCTTAGCCGAGCGCACGTACTTAGTCACAGTCGCGATTGTGACCCTTAACATTTTCACTATGAAAATCTTTAGTCACAGTCGCGATTGTGGCCCTTCACATTTTCACTATGAAAATCGTTAGTCACAGTCGCAAATGTGACTTGTAACATTTTGGGTCAAAAAATTGGGCTCAAATTTTTGACCCAAAATTTTTGACCCAAAATTTTGAACCCAAAATTTTGAACCCAAAATTTTTGACCTAAAATTTTGACCCAAAATTTTTGACCCAAAATTTTTGACCCAAAAATTTTGACCCAAAATGTTAAGGGTCACAATCGCGACTGTGACTAAAGATTTTCATAGTGAAAATGTGAAGGGCCACAATCGTGACTGTGACTAAAGATTTTCATAGTGAAAATGTTAAGGGTCACAATCGCGACTGTGACTAAAGATTTTCATAGTGAAAATGTTAAGGGTCACAATCGTGACTGTGACTAAAGATTTTCATAGCATGCAGGGTCAAAACCTTGTGTCTTTTTAAAACGCTCCCGCGGGGCCGATGGAGCCCTAAAATTTTTTTTGGAAAAAAAAAAATTTGCTCAACTTCCTCAAAAATTACCGCAGAGTTTGTTCCAAACTTTTAAAATTCAAAAAACCCATTTTTTTCCGGAAATAAAATTTTGGCCATTTCCAAAAAGACACAAGGTTTTGACCCTGCATGATAGTGAAAATGTGAAGGGCCACAATCGCGACTGTGACTAAAGATTTTCATAGTGAAAATGTTAAGGGTCACAATCGCGACTGTGACGAAAGAATTTTCCTGGTAAAATGCCTTGTGCGACTGTGACTAAAGACCTGCCGCTAAGTTCTGGGTGAAGCAAAGTTCGGACGTTCTGGTGAAGCTAAGATCGGGTGAAACAAAGTTCGGCGAAGCTAAGTTCGGGTGAAGCAAAGTTCGGGCGAAGCTAAGTTCTGGTGAAGCAAAGTTCGGGCGAAGCTAAGTTCGGGTGAAGCAAAGTTCTGGTGAAGCTAAGTTCGGGCGAAACAAAGTTCGGGCGAAACAAAGTTCGGGCGAAACAAAGTTCGGGCGAAACAAAGTTCGGGCGAAACAAAGTTCGGGCGAAGCTAAGTTCGGGTGAGCAAAGTTAGGTGAAGCAAAGTTCGGGCGAAGCAAAGCTCGGGTGAAGCTAAGTTCGGGCGAAACAAAGTCCGGGCGAAGCTAAGTTCGGGTGTAAAGTTTGGCCTCGTACCCGGGGCCCAGCACGGGGGGGGGCCGCCCTGGGGCAGCCTTTTCCCGCCGCCCCCCCCTCCGGTATTTCTCCGGGGGGCTGAGAAACTCCGCAAAAAACGCAAATTTCGGGCACATCAGGCCCCGAAACGACAGCAAACCTCGAAATAATCTTCGACCGGAAAAGTGTCATGGGCGGGGTTTGAACCCGGACACACCGGCCTGAAGGCCGACACCCTGCCACCCATATACATTTTCCCAGGGGGAGAAAAAGCCAGCTCCGCGCTATTATCTAGTTCAAAAACAATACACTTTTAAAAGTGGGGTTGGCTCGAATAGAGGCTATTCACATTGCATGTTCTTAGGACCTCCAGCCTCGAAAGATTTTCATAGTGAAAATGTTAAGGGTCACAATCGCGACTGTGACTAAAGATTTTCATAGTGAAAATGTTAAGGGTCACAATCGCGACTGTGACGAAAGATTTTCATAGTGAAAATGTGAAGGGCCACAATCGCAACTATGACTAAAGATTTTCATAGTGAAAATGGTAAGGGTCCGCGACTGTGACTAAAGATTTTCATAGTGAAAATGTGAAGGGTCACAATCGCGACTGTGACTAAAGAATTTTCCTGGTAAAATGCCGTGTGCGACTGTGACTAAAGGTTTTTCCAAGGTAAAGCAAAATTTTGCATTGCGACTGTGACTAAAGATTTTCATAGTGAAAATGTTAAGGACTGTGACTAAAGATTTTCATAGTGAAAATGTGAAGGGTCACAATTGCGACTGTGACTAAAGATTTTCATAGTGAAAATGTGAAGGGTCACAATCGCGACTGTGACTAAAGATTTTCATAGTGAAAATGTTGAGGGCCACAATCGCGACTGTGACTAAAGATTTTCATAGTGAAAATGTGAAGGGTCACAATCGCGACTGTGACTAAAGATTTTCATAGTGAAAATGTGAAGGGTCACAATCGCGACTGTGACTAAAGATTTTCATAGTGAAAATGTTAAGGGTCACAATCGCGACTGTGACTAAAGATTTTTCCTGGTAAAATGCCTTGTGCGACTGTGACTAAAGGTTTTTCCAAGGTAAAGCAAGAGTTTGCATTGCGACTGTGACTAAAGATTTTCATAGTGAAAATGTTAAAGGTCACAATCGCGACTGTGACTAAAGATTTTCATAGTGAAAATGTCATGACTCACAATCGCGACTGTGACTAAAGATTTTCATAGTGAAAATGTTAAAGGTCACAATCGCGACTGTGACTAAAGATTTTCATAGTGAAAATGTTAAGGGTCACAATCGCGACTGTGACTAAAGATTTTCATAGTGAAAATGTTAAAGGTCACAATCGCGACTGTGACTAAAGATTTTCATAGTGAAAATGCCATGACTCACAATCGCGACTGTGACTAAAGAATTTTCCTGGTAAAATGCCTTGTGCGACTGTGACTAAAGACCTGCCAAGAAGGCGAGTGTTGGGGTACTGTAGCAGTGCGCCGGGATCATTCAAGAACACTTGGCAGTCTGCAACAGCAGGGAGGACAGCTGCAGTCTTCGCTTTCTTGGCAACATGTCATAAAACAGTATTGACACAAGCCAGAAATACCAGCGCCGCAGGCGCGGAAAATTTTTTCAAGCTATTGGGCCAGTCGCAGGTTCCAAAATTGAGGCTGTACGTTGCTTCAATGATGATCCAAAGGTGCAGTAACCGGTGCTGTGTACTGCTAGTGTGACTGCTGTGCTGTAGCACTACTACTGGGCCCTGGCATGTGTAACATACCATGCAGGGTCAAAACCTTGTGTCTTTTTGAAAATGGCAAAAAAAAAAAATCCGGAAAAAAATTGGGGTTTTTGAATTTTAAAAGTTTGGAACAAACTCTGCAGTAATTTTTGAGGAAGTTGAGCAAATTTTTTTTTTTCCAAAAAAATTTTTAGGGCTCCATCGGCCCCGCAGAAGCGTTTTAAAAAGACACAACGTTTTGACCCTGCATGATACAGAGAGGCTCTCTGTATTTTACATTTTTAGCAAAAAAAACGCTAAAAATGTACAATACAGAGAGCTCTCTGTATTTTACATTTTTAGCGAAAAATTCGCTAAAAATGTAAAATACAGAGAGATCTCTCTGTATTTTACATTTTTATCAAAGAAGACGCTAAAAATGTAACATACAGAGAGAATCTCTGTATTTTACATTTTTAGCACAAAAAATGCTAAAAATGTAAAATACAGAGAGATGTGCAGTGTGTAGTGTAGTGGTGTAGTTGTAGTGTAGTTGTAGTGTAGTGTAGTTGTAGTGTAGTGTAGTGTAGTGTAGTGTAGTGTAGTGTAGTGTAGTGTAGTGTAGTGTAGTGTAGTGTAGTGTAGTGTAGTGTAGTGTAGTGTAGTGTAGTGTAGTGTAGTGTAGTGTAGTGTAGTGTAGTGTAGTGTAGTGTAGTGTAGTGCAACATGACGACGATTCTTCTTGATTTTTTGTGATTTGGATTGATTTTTTGGGATTCCAAAAGTTGACCCATGACAATTTGTGATTCCCCCCGTCGACCCGATGACCATGACCACCCCATGTATTCGTCAATTCGAGTTTAGACGAGTTTTGACAAGACTGATACGGGTTTAGACCAGTTTGGCACGAGAATACGAGTCGTTTGGCGAGAATTTGCTCCGAAACCCGAAATACGAGTATAAACGAGAATACGACTCGTATGCACAGTATGCCTAGGACTGACAGACATCCCAAGAACCTTGCTTTGCTCTTCTCGTTTCCCTAAACCCATACCAATAACAATATCTTGCATGTAAAGCGGGAGTCCAGCCTCAGAACTGGAGTTGAAGCTGGAGTTCAAAAAGCGGGTGTCACACCCGGTTTTCGGGTGCCCTTCTTATCTCCTGCTTCAGAGGCTAGACTTGCTAAACTCGCTCCAGACTCGTCTCCACTCACCCTGGTTTACCCAGGGCACACCTCATCACAAACAGCCAGAAACCGTAGATAGGGCATTTTTTCTGACCCGGAAGCAACAACTGGCTGCGGTTCTTCCCCTACAAGAACCATTGGGACCGACCCCAATCCGAGAGAAATCAGCAGACAACTGCTTGCCAGAATCTGGCCTCGCAGTGGGTCCAGACGTTTCGGCCCGATCTCAAAAATATTTTTTTTTCTGACCCCCCCAGTGTTCCCGCTAAGGCCGATGGCCTGGGTTTTGAAAAATGGCTCCTGGGCATTATTGTTTTGGAGCAAGTGGCCGTGTGGTTTTTTTTCTGGCAGTGGTGCAAGTAGCCAGAGGCTTGATGGGAACGTCAGTAGGAGTACAGCACTGAGGTATGCTCATTTCTGGAACTTAGCCGTTGGCTACCTCTCGTACACTGACCACGTTTTCTTCTGTTTCAGCATAACTTAGAGGTTCAGACCTCTATGTTACACTGTACCGCGTTTTTTGCGGTTCAGCTCAGCGTAACTCTGAGGTAGTCTACACGGCTAAGGACGTAGACTTAGAGGAGGATGCACTTTCCTTTGAGATCGTGCTGTTGGGACCTTGTGCTTGCAGACGAGATAAAAGTTGCCAATAAGCCGTTCCAGAGACTTACAAGCCCCAAATGGGTTGAAAACATGGGACTTTTGCCATAGTTTTTGCCCTAAACGAAAGTTAGAAAAAACCATCAAACCCCCCCATACCCCTGTATAAAAAGACGGTTATTTCCTTAGCGGGAGCACTGACACCCCCCCATCTCAACCACCTCCAAAAAATAACTCTGCCCTCAGTGGTTTTTGTTCCCGAGCCGGAGGCGAGGGAGCGAAAACCACTGGGGGGGACGAAATGGCCGGAGGGATGTTTTCCCGTAAATGCGCACAAACAGCGAACCGAAGGCAGCACAGCGAAGCGCATCGCAACCCACGTGAACGCGACGACTTCTGTACTTGGGAATAAATGTCCGCCAGCCGGTAAAAAAGGAGAAAAAGTCCTTAGGGGACTAACACAATTCGTTTAATTCCTTAGGGGTACTGAACAATTCGTTCATTCCCTTAGGGGTACTATAACATGCAGGGTCAAAACCTTGTGTCTTTTTGAAATTGGCAAAAAAAAAAATTCCGGAAAAAAATTGGGTTTTTTGAATTTTAAAAGTTTGGAACAAACTCTGCAGTAATTTTTGAGGAAGTTGAGCAAAATTTTTTTTTTCCAAAATTTTTTTTAGGGCTCCATCGGCCCCGCGGGAGCGTTTTAAAAAGACACAAGGTTTTGACCCTGCATGATAACATGCAGGGTCAGAACCTTGTGTCTTTTTTGGAAATGGCCAAAATTTTATTTCCAGAAAAAAAATGGGTTTTTTGAATTTTAAAATTTTGGAACAAACTCTGCGGTAATTTTTGCGGAAGTTGAGCAATTTATTATCGTGGTCAACTCTACATACTTGGGGGCGTGATTGAGCTCCTCAGGCTCGAATCACTGAGCTGCACATTGTAAGCGGTTCGTCCGTTCGAGAGTCTTCGGCTTGGGACTGCTCGTCTGCGATGGGAAAGATCGGGCGATACCCAGAGCCTTTCGTGTTAAATATGCATCTGGTACGCTCCGAAAATGAGAAATCCAGGTAGCCGACAGAGATGTTTCCATTCCCTGCACTTGACTCATTCGCTTTCCGTGTCTTGGTCTTCTTGGGCTATGGTTTCCATGCCTCTTTTGCGGACTCTTGACCATTCAATGTACTCTTTAAAGGTCCATCTTCCGGCCTTCAGGAGGATGCACAGCTTTGGGTTGCTGTCATTTATGTGACCTGCGCGGCACCCCTGCGGAAGCACCCTTGTACAGGCTGTTGGAAACACTATCTCGGATGTGAGGCCACAGGTGATGAATGGGGCATAGCCCCCGCCATCCTTTCTTCTTCTCCGGCATGTTGCAAATGCAACCCCTAGATAAGGTGTCACCTTGTTGGTTGCTTCGTCACCGGTGCGAAGCAAGTAGACGTACGATAGAACTGCCAACTGACGAAACTCGTTTAACGAACGGTTGGAGCCGGCAACAGGGGATGTCCACAATTTTGTCGAGAAGCCGCGACGTGATAGCATCCATTTTTCGTTTTCCGGTCTGCCTCCCTCTTATCCCTCGAATTACTTCTCTCACCAAGGGAACTCTGAGCGGAGAATTGATCCCCAAGAACCGTTGGACTTTCTCGAGCGCTGATATTGTGCGCTCTGCGGTGTCCGCATTGGTGTGGATTGCTATGAACCCACGAATTTCTTCGGGGTCAATGGGGAAGTGGGGACATCGTTTAAGGTCCGCGTAGTGCGTCCGTAAAGCTCTTACTGCGACGAAGTATTGGTGCCACGTCTCGCTTTGACCGAGGATGCCGTGAGCGATTGAACGGCTTGATCGATTGTCGCGCGAGCGGCCAGAGGTGGCAGCCCCTCGAGGTATTCCAACTTGCGCTTTCGACTCACAGTGAAGTCAGTTATCACCGACTCCTCGGTTGCATCGCGTTCCATCTCCGCTTTCAACATGGCGATGACCTCCGATCCAGTCGGATACTTGCGTCCAGACAGTTGGGTGGGTGGGAGGGGGAAACTTTCACTGTACGTGGTGTACGTGAGTTCTTCCGTCGAAGACGTTTCCTGAGCGGTCGTAGAGGTTGACTAATCGATAATAAAATACTTTCAGTTCTAAAGAACTGAAAGTTTTCTTTTTTTTTTTGCCAAAAAATTTTTTTGGGGTCTATCGGCCCCGCGGGAGCGTTTTAAAAAGACACAAGGTTCTGACCCTGCATGATAATAACATTCCTCGTGGCCCGAGGTTGTTTTTCTCCCGAGTCAGGAGAAAAGCGGATCTGGTGTTTCCTTTGTTTGTGCACACTTACGGAAACATATCGGTAAATTTCCCTTATCATGCAGGGTCAGAACCTTGTGTCTTTTTGGAAATGGCCAAAAAAAAATTTCCGGAAAAAAAATGGGTTTTTTGAATTTTAAAAGTTTGGAACAAACTCTGCAGTAATTTTTGAGGAAGTTGAGCAAATTTTTTTTTTTCTAAAATTTTTTTTAGGGCTCCATCGGCCCCGCGGGAGCGTTTTAAAAAGACACAAGGTTTTGACCCTGCATGTTATATCCCACCCCAAACAAATTTGTGCCCTTATATCCCACTTCAAACAAATTTTGTGCCCTTATATCCCAATCTGGATATAAGGGCACAAAATTTGTTTGAAGTGGGATATAGGGGCACAAAATTTGTTTGGTCGTGTAAAAAGTCTTTTGAGGGAACCGAACCGGACACCTGTGGTGCCGGTGGCATGCGTGCTTTGACTCGGCCACAACGTCCAAAAATTCGAGGGCAAAATTTTCGACCAAATTTTGCCCCAACATTTTGCCCAACTAGATTTTGACCAAAAACCTGGACCCAAAAAATTCGACCAAAAATCTCGACCAAAAATTTCGATGCCAAAAAATTGGACCAAAAATTTGGACCCAAAATTTCGACCAAAAATTTGGACCCAAAATTTCGACCAAAGATTTCGACCAAAAATTTTGGACCCAAAATTTCGACCCCAAAAATTGGACCCCAAGAATTTCGACCAAAGATTTGGACCAAAAATCTCGACCAAAATTTTCGACCCCAAAAATTTGGACCCCTAAAATTTGACCAAAATTTTTGACCCAGTCCAGCCCGTTCCATTCGTTTTTGGTGTTTCCTTGTCCGTAGGCATAAAGCTGGCTTCAGTGCCCCACCCGAGACGTCTCAAGACGTTCTGGGTGCCTCAGAGCGACTGGTTGCACCGTTTCACAACTTCAAGCTGGCCACCGCGGCCACACTCGATCCCCGATCGGGTGCCTCAACTTGGGAGGCTCAAGCAAGTACTCAAGAGAACCGCATCAGAGCCAGGTGCTGCACCGTCTGACCGTGCGGCGTGCCACGCTGACGTTCGGGGCTAATCGCGGTGACAGAACTGTAGTAGCTGGCCAGATGCTACAGCCGAGAGTCAGGCGAGACAACTGATCTCATCAGACTCATGATCCGTTTCTTGGCCTGACATACCAGTGACCACGGTCATTCTCCACTGTCCTTGTTGAGGCTGTGTCACACTGTGACTGTCACAGTGTCAGTCACTGAGTGACCGGACAGTGTCGCGGCAGCCGTAAACTGCACACCCACCGCACGTCTGCAGGATTCACCTCCAGATTCGGGGACCAGAACACAGGGTATCGCTATAGCTGTCCGACTCCGAGTGCCTGGAGTGGAGAGCCTGGTCCAGTTACCTCTGGACAATGGAGCAGCAGCTGCAGCAAGGAACAGCAGCAGGACCGGGACTACTGGCTCAGTGGAGGGAAGGCGCCGCTGTCACGCGGCTGCGAGTCAGCCACAGTCACAGCTGATTTCACTTACGCAGTGAAGCCTGCAGTGAAGGAAGCTGTGTCCACCGTCGTGCAACCGGTGTGTGTGCAACCAGTTGCGGTGCAGGCGTGGGCACAACGACAGTTGATGACTTTAGGAAGGAATCAGCCATTCTTGCGTGAGCTGCAGATTCCGTCTGTCGGCAACAGTGTCCGACTGTGTCGCCACCTTGGGTTGTTAGCCCACCGTCCTCCGCGGTTCTGGCCATCTGTCTTGTAATCTGGGTTCAGTTCCGAGTTTGGTTTCCTATCCGAGGCTATCGGGCACTGGTTCGGTTTCGGGTTGAGGTTCGGTTTCGGGTTCGGTTCTGCCACCATCACTCCTCAGAACTTCTGGGTTCGGGTTCGATTTCGGCTTTGGCTCGCCGTGCCAGGCGTGGGCGTCAACTCGCGACACGTGATGTCTCCATGTCACTGCCAATGTCAGCGTGGACGCATGCAGTGGCAATAGCAACAGCAACAGGAGTCCAGCGTCCGGCTCAGGTGCCCGGGGTTCCGGGGGTATTTTGGGTTTTAGGCGATGCGGGTCCCGGTTTTTTTCCCGGTTTCGCCAGTGCAAAATGGGCGCTGCAAGGCTCCAAGGGGGGGGGTGTACAAGCCCCCGCGGTGGTAATTCGGGCTAATTTGGGCCTGATTGTGTGTCTGCTGGACGCCAAGGCTCCAAGGGGGGGGGTGTACAAGCCCCCGCGGTGGTAATTCGGGCTAATTTGGGCCTGATTTTGTGTCTGCTGGACGCCAAGGCTCCAAGGGGGGGGGTGTACAAGCCCCCGCGGTGGTAATTCGGGCTAATTTGGGCCTGATTTTGTGTCTGCTGGACGCCAAGGCTCCAAGGGGGGGGGGGGTGTACAAGCCCCCGCCAAGGTTCCAAGGGCGCGCAAGAATGCGCCTATTCGGAAGAGGGTGCAGTGCGTCTCCGCTTTTCCGGTTGCTCGTCATCACTCTCGTCCTCGTCCAAAACTTGTGAGAAGGTCACACGTGGCTGGGAGACTGTTGTCTCTCGTTGCCCTTGCGAGGGAGCTGTGTCATCGAAGTCAGTCGTGGCGAGGCTTACGATGGACAAGGCATCATCTTCCAAGTCAGAACCATCGGGTTCGGCGGCGAGGCCATACGGGTCTTCGTCTTCCTGGGCCTGTGGAACTGGGTAGAGGATGTTGATAGCTTCGTTGTAGTCCACTGTGCCAGTGCCAGAGAGTACTCCTTGAGACCTGCGCTTTGTAAAGCGGCGGGGCTTCTGAACAAGAAAGGCAGTGGTGGCTTCGTGAAACAGCTCCGTGCGCTCGGCAGCGCCTTGCGGCAGGAGGCAGCAAATTACCAGCTCCTGTGAGATCGTCTGCGCACCAACAGTGGTTCTGTACAAACCACGCAGCATTCTGAGCAAGGAGAAGGCACTTTCAACAACGACACTAGACGGAGAGAGCGCCGTCATAGCCTCCAGTGCCTGTTCGAGTAGACCATCTGCCTCCGTGGTCAGCAGGTACTCCAAAACGAACTTGCGGAGCCCCTCCCCTTTCAGCTCAGGACAACTAAGCTGACGAAACTGGGACCACTCCATTCCCACTGTGTACGTTGAAGTTTCGTCAAACCCGAGAAACTGGCACAACGCCATCAGGCACTCCGTTGTTGAATCTCGCTGTGCAGTGGAATAAAACGAGCAGATTGTTTTGTTTGGGTACGCAGCCCACCGCTTACTCAAGTCCGCGAACACTGTCGCGCACAACTGCCGGCGCCAGCGTTGAATACCCTGCTTTGTGAGTTCGTCCATGTTGTTCTTCCCAAGGTACTCCACCTCGTATTGGCCAGGACTCTTGGCGAGGAGGCGAAGAACCACTAACGCGTGATCCACAACAGTTTCCAAGCCGCTTAAACTCAGGTCTCGGTTCTGAAGTGCCACACTGGTTGCAGCACAGACATCGAAAATGTCAGCTCCGACGTGGCATCTTAGCTGGAAGTCTTGGCGCTGGATGGATTCGAGGCATGGTGACTGTGGATGCGTCTCGTGAATCACGTCAATAGATGCATCCATGTTTCGAACTGCAGCAAGAAAACGTCGAGAGGCCGATGCTGCCCATCTAACCTTCAAGTCGGCAGGAAACACAACGGACTTTCCCCCACTCACCTCCTTCAAACGCTTCTGCCGCAGCGTTGAATGCTGGAAGAAGCTGAACCAACGTTTCATTGTGGACAGGTGCTGTTTCATGACAGCGGTGCGCCGCAGACGGCTGACACTTAACGCATGCATGTGGGCTCCATCATGGACGTCAAGCAGCCGGACCCCGAGTTCCCTTTCGAGTTCAACACGGACGGCTTTCATCACAGATGCCCCGTCCGCTGCCAAACCCCTAACCGCCCGCTTGGCCCATGCAAGAAGGTGAAGGGAGGCTAACAGGGCAATTACCTGTTTTACCTGTTGCACAGCGTTACCCCGCACAAGATCGACGCACCCCAGACACCAGTCAACCACCTTGCCGCTCGACTTGCTGCTTTCACGACACAACCCGGTCACAACGACAATCAGAATGTCCATGCTCCGGTACGTTGATGCATCGAGCTTGAGAGTCGCTGCGCGGCACATCCTAATCCTGCCCACGACGCGCCCCATCAAGACCGTGTACAGTTGGTCCTGCAGTTCGCGGGCTACCTGCCTTGACCGGTGTGTTTCGATGACAACACAGCCTTTAATCTCGTCGTCTCTGATTCGGCGGCCAATGCCCTTCAGACCTTCACCGCATTCTGTAGCCGTCGCGATGTTTGCAACCAGGTTGAGGAGGGCTTTGTGTTGATGGGGTGTGGCGTTGATCTTATGCTGCGGTGATTCTTCTGACACGGTGGGGAGAATAGGAACTCTGGGTGGCTGCACTAGCTTGGACTGCCAGTTAAGACACGCCTTATGAACTTGTGACTCAATGTGCTTCCCGGTACGCCTGCGGTTCCTCCCTTGGCTGTCTTCGGCCTTGGCAGTACCCCGGGAATATGCTGTCGTGCAGTGGCTGTCTCCAAACTCTTCAATTATCTGTTTCAAGAATTGAGAACACACACTGCACCGTATGTTGTCACCCTCGATCGTGATGCATTTCGCCAAGATGCTTGCAGCCTGCTCCGCCTGATTGAGTCGCAGCCGTGTGCTCTGGATCTTCGCGATGGCGTTTATGCAAGAACCGGCCACAGGAACAGTACCCGCCCAAGCGACCAATACAAGGAAGTGCAACAGGTTGGAGTCATACAGAAGACGCACGGGGCGGCGACCCAATGCACTCGGAAGAAGGACTCCAAGGGAAGCTGTACGTGCCGAACTAAACTGCATAAAATGGACTTCGAGCCCGTGACAACGAAGCAGCACGGGCAGGAATGCAGCGCAAACCGAATTGTGGAGTTTCTCGTCTTCTTGGAACCGAGAGTCGTCCCGGCGAGGCCGCCTGAGCTTAGCGATGGTCTCGCTCACGAAGTCCATGTCACGCTGAGCGGTACTTGCGCCAAATGATTGGCAGTCTTCAAGTGTCACTTGGGACAGGAGGTCGGCAGCTGAGGTGCGCGTCGGAGGCGTTGGATGCACTTTCCGCGCAATACAGCTCAGGAGCTGAAGGCAGTAGTGGCCACATGCACTGACACACTTCTGCAACCAGCCAGGAAACAACTTGAACCGAACCTTCTGATCCTCGCTGCAAGTTTGAGACAACGCCATAGGCGCACACCACCGAGGAAGTTGCCCGAGCGAGTCATAAACCGTCACGGTACACGGTCCCTGGCCCGGAAAGAAAGGCTGGCGCTCTGCCGGTGCGGCCCTTCTCGACACATCAGAGGCGGAAACTGGTTCCGGGGCAGGAGGCTCAGCGGGCGGAGGTGGGTCGAAGTTCTGGTTGAACTGGGCGTACGGTGCCTCGCTTTCATCCTCTTTTGCGTACACAAGTACGTCCGTCTTGGTTGAAGGCCTCGTGATCGGCGAGCTGGTGCAGCGAGAAACGGTCTTGCCGATCGACACCCACTTGGGCACGTTCTCGTACGTACCTTCACCAGCGAGCTCCCTAGCACAAAGAGACTCCCACTGCACGCCTCCAGAAATCTTCGTCCCAGACTTGGCGTTGATAAGTCCGACCAGGCGATATCGGTGCATGGTCAACTCCACGCCCGGAGCTTCAGGTGCTGCTGCATTGCCGCCGATCTCCCGCACAGACCCCACATCGCCGGATTCAGCCACTTCGACGACCTCCGCAACAGCTGTCTCGTGCTTTCGTTTTGCGCCGTCTGAGTCAAAGCGACCGCATGCAATAACGAGAAGTTGCGGCGCTGAAGATGCTGCTCTCCGGGATGTTCGTGCACTGCCGCAAGGGCAGGTATGGGGTGGAGATGCGTCAAAGAAGGCGCTCGCACTTTGCACCTTTCCCCCAGCAGGCAAGGGCAAATCCACGACTGCTGTGTCGCTTGGTGCAGTTCGTTTAGTGCCGCAGCCGGCGCACGAATGCACAACACAAATACCCTTGACTGTGCACAGCTTTTGGAGGTGTTGCTGTTTTGGGATCAGCTGCTTTAGGAAGCCAACCGGTGATTCGATTGGCAAGGCTGGCATGCGCAGAAGCGCAATAAGCCACGCAGGTGGTGAGGCAGGCGGTGCTTCATCCCGCATGGATGCCAAGACATCTCCGAGCTGACCCGCGCATAGCAACAGTGCAGTTGTGGCCAGAACTTGGAGCACTGCAATAACACACCCTGGGATGCGAGTCCAGGGCACTCCTTCAGTTGCCTTCTTGTCGTCAAGACCGCGCGGTCGAAAAGCCCAGAACGAGCCTGTTACGGTTGCTGTCCTGCGCACCATTTGGTATACCCGGTAATTGTGTTGGTGTTACCCCTCTCTATGATTGTTCGTGTGATGGGAAGTAGGGAATAACCTACCGTAATGAATGCCACAGAGGATGCTGCACAGAGCTTGTTGAGCCAATCCACCTACCCCCCGCTGAAGCTGAGTTTAGTTGACCACGCCTGGGTTGCCCCGATTATAGCGGCTTGCTCGACTATGTCTCTATTACACCGGACACAGACAGGCTATATGCAATGCAAATAACCCGGCAGGCATACAACCCCCTCGTCCACAACGCGGCGGGCTGAGCCCAATAACGAGGCGTTTCTGTTTCTTCGATTGGACGATTGCGTCCGCAACAACAAAGTTGAGTGGATACAATATTTTTTTGGCTAAAAAACATTGGGGGAAAAGGGTAATACCAAGGAGAGTGAAACCGGGAAAAAAAGTTTTTTTGGTTACGAAGCCCCCAGCAACGAAACCGGGAAAAAAAGTTTTTTCCAGGAAAAGCGGGTACCGGGTCCCGATTTAGAAACACCCCTGGTCCGGCTGGACGAAAAGTTTTTTTTTTTCGCCGTAGGTATCCGGATGGTCGAGCCAACCACCCTTGGGTTTCAAGGTGAGTGGTCGGGGGCTCAAGCCCCTCCTCGGCAAGTTTTCCAGCATTTTCCTCGATTCAAATTTGTCAAAACAAATTTGTGCCCTTATATCCCAGTTTGGGATATAAGGGCACAAAATTTGTTTGAAGTGGGATATAAGGGCACAAATTTGTTTTGAGTGGGATATAAGGGCATTACACCAAACATATCCCACTGCGCTCGCTGCACCAAAATAAATAAAATGGGCTGCAGTCTTCTTCTTATGGCCACTTCTTCAGCAGGATTGGGTGTTCGTTGCGAAGATTGATGTTCCACTCCGACGCAAGACAGCTGGTCAGCATCGACTGGTACGACCACAACGTGCTGACCGCAAGCCCATTTTCTTTCTTGTGTTTGAAGTACCCCAGGTCTTGTCATCAAGTCCTTCTCGGTCGGACGATGGGCCATCTTTCCATTCCCTATACCGTAATTGGATCGATGTTGAATGGGTACACCCCCAAAAATGGTCCCAGGTTTCATCTGGTTCGGCACTTCCTTTCGGGGTTTGCGTACTTTGCAGAATATTGCGACCCTGGGGGTCAAACCTTCGGGTACTCAGCCCGACCTGTCCATCAATCGTTATGTGTCCGATCACTTATTGCTGATCCGTCGCTGGCATCAAGGCCTTTCCTCGCTCCTTGTCCGTTGGCTCTCGTTAGGCAGCTTCATTTTGGGTTTGACACCCCTGGTTGCTTCTTCTCGTCTTCCTGGCTTCATCCCTCGGTCTTCTTTGGCTTCTGTAGAAGATGAAAGACGGGAACGTTGTAAGCGTGAGTTGAGTGAAATGTGACTTTAACAACGGCAGACTAAAGCTGCATGTGACGTTAACTCCGGCGGATTTAAGCTGGAACCGGGACGGAAAGACAGACCGGGTAAAACCTGGGACACCCCCTCCGTCAGGGCTTCTGCTATAGTTTTTGAGTTCCAGGGAAGAAAGTTCCCTTATCTAAATATCGGACCTTATTTCCCGGCAACTTCCACGTACGAGGGAAGAAAAGTCCGTCAGCTAATTGTGACCCTATTTAAGGGGGATTTCGGCAGATCCTATTTACGGGGGGTTTTTTTTTTTTTTGCACTTTTTGCCAAGTTTTTGGTCACTGTTTTTGCACCCTTTTCGGTTCGAGGCTGTGTCCAGAACTTCCTTCCTCGGGCTTACCACGTTGCTGCCCTCGAGAGTTTGGTGTACTAGCAAACAAAAAGAACACACAAACAACGCTAGAACGAAAAAGGCAACCCAAGCTCGACCACTAGCAACAATAACCTGCGTGGTGCGCTGTATTAGGCACACAACGCAACCGGATTCTGGCTCCGCCTGAAAAGCGCTTTTAGGTGGACAATATCCGCATATGCATCCACGCTTAGGAGGTACGAACAGGAATCAGCAAATGAGCCGAAACTTTTCTCTTCGGGTAGTTGTGCCGCTGGTTCAGCTGCTACAACATGTTGCGTCCCTTTGGGTTCCTGGGTAGCGCGGATGTCATCCGTGGGCTGAACCCCCAGAAACTCCCCTGTTGCCACTGCTGTGCAGTGCGAAAAAAATGGAAAAGTGTTTTCGGCCAAAATCTCTATTTACGGTTATGCTCTTAGGGTCACATCTGCCGCCAGCTGGTAATGTCTTCTTTCCGCCAAAGCAGTTCCAGAAACTGTCCGGGTGAGGCTGGGCGGAGTGTAGGCCCACAAGACAACATCCAGGTTAACGCTTGTCAGCACTTATGCTACCACAAGCGATCTTGCTTTTTGAGTACCCGTATGTAACCCACAGGACCAGTGAGGTAATGTGTATCCCTGGTGAAAATGCCTTGTGTCTGTGACTAAAGATTTTCCTGGTTGAATGCCATGAACGCACCGCCCGTCGTTGCTACCGATTGGCCGTGGGATAGAGCTTGGAGAGGGAAGCTCGTTCTTGGCAACACGTTCAGAGCCCGAATCCAAGCAATGTTTCTCGGCTCGAGGAAGCAAACGTCGTAACAACGTTGCTGTATGTAACCTGCAGCAGGATCCTTACAAATTATTTCAATTCTGAATGGAATGAGGAAACGACTTTCAAACAGATTGGAAACTTTTTTCCTCTCGTATCGTCGATTATGACCCCCATTTGTCTCCCGCTCTTGTATTCTGAGCATTGCAGTGCTCTACAACTTTTACCAACATCCGCGAAGGAGAATACCACCTCTTACTCTGGGTAGCCCTTTTGTGACACCGAAAGTGCTGAGCGACATCTGACAGACCTCTAGCTTTTTGGGGGGTTTTTACTTGGCATCTTAGTTAGATCTTCGGAGGGCTTGCTTTTGGAGTGCTCTCGGAGACTAAGGTTCTATTGCGCCGTGGATCGAAGAAAACTTTCAACCTAGTATCAGCACCAGACAGTGGTTCGCCATCTGAAGCCATTTTGAAGTATAGCCGGGCCATCGGCCTTCGGGAGGGAAACTCTACTTTTTATAACCCCTCGTATTGGGCACCACTCTAGCCATCCACACGTATCTTCTCTGAGACCGATACCAGAGCGTATGTAAGGGAATGCCCCGTTTGATTTGAAGGAGCCCACGCGACCATATCTTCCATTCAAGACCGCCTTCTGTTTATTATTGATCAGTCCAGTACGTGGTTCCTGCCTACCCAATACAAAAAGTCACCCCGTCTCAAGAATTGGGCGGGAAGAGGAGGGAAGGGACCAGACACGAACAGGACACCGTTTACTTGGGTGTTGCGCCGGCCTCTAAATGAGGCGCGGCAACGGGGCTCAATCAGGCCAAATCTCCCGTCGATTGTCGTCGAAGTCGGGCTTCGCTCCCGCGAAGCGGTCATCAGCGGTTAAAGGAAAACCAGATGCGACGAAGAGTCAGGGCAAGCCCGATTCTACGCTCAAGGCGTTTGAACCGGCAACGTGTATAACGGGTCTGCGTGGAGAGAAGTATGAAGGATCGATCAACGATGCGGGAAAAAGAGACGGTAGCGGCGTTTTGACGTGGCCAAACGGGAACAGGTACGCCGATGCAGTCTGCTCTTTTATAGGGAGTCGAATCATTCAAGCTGGGGGATTTATCAACACCACGAACAAGTTCCAACGACATGCCAAGGGAGATCAAGGGAGTCGTCTTCATTGCCTACACCGCAAAACAGAAGAACGTAAGAGTTACCATCACGCGCTTCATCTCAGATCGCTGAACCCTGTACTTTACTTTTCACCGCGTTCCCTTTTGTTTTAGGCTTGTTCTAATAACGAACCAGGTACGAAGGCGAGTGGAGAGACGGAAAAATGTGCGGAAAAGGTGTATTCACATACGGCGTCGAAGGTGACCGCTACGAAGGGGAGTTCAAGGATGACAAAAAGCACGGCGAAGGATGCTACACGTTCGCGAATGGAAACCGGTACGAGGGCGAATTTGTGGAGGACAGACGAAACGGGTTCGGAATCTACTACTGGGTCTGCGGTGACATGTACAGTGGCTGCTGGAAAGATGGGCGAATGGAAGGTATTTTTAATCCCCGTCATCATTTTTTCTGTCTGTGCTTTCGATGTGAACGAACCATTCGCTTGTCCAGGCACCGCACTGCATATACAGCGCGGACACATACGCACCATCACTTCAAACGGAAACAGGACGAGGTGTGACTGTCTATGCTAACGGTAACAAATACGAAGGAGACTTCTGTCAAGATAAGAGAGAAGGACAAGGAAAGCTGACATGCACCGATGGCCTTGTTTTCGAAGGTCAGTGGGGTGACAACATGCGTCATGGGTATGGCGTCCTCGTATTCCCGACCGGCGACCGCTACGAAGGGGACTGGAAGGAAGACAGGAAAGACGGACGTGGCACCGATATCTTCGTCAATGGCAACACCTTCACTGGCAGGCATGTCTCTCTTGCGTCCTCAATACACGTGTTTCCCCCTTTGCGATCTGAGTAGTAGATAGATGGATGACCGGCCATCGTAGTACGGCTATTGCAAGGTCTCAAGAACACTACCATCATCTACCGATTGGCTCTCCTCTACAGAGCACAGCCAGCACACCTAAGCACTACAAGGAGAGAGTGCTTGCACGGGTGAACGTTTAGCTTCTCTTTGCACGTGGGGTGCGGCGACAGGTATCTGCGGGGTGGTAGGTTCTCTCAGACAAATACCCGCCTTCAAGCCGAATCTTGCATGCACTTCACGTCTCAGGTACGCGAACAATGTCAAAAGCGGTCACGGAGTGATGAAGTATGCGAACGGCGATGTCTACGATGGATGGTGGTCCGATGATAAGATGCACGGCGAAGGCACCTACAGATTTGGGAACGGCTTCGTTTATAGCGGCTCTTGGAAGCACGACTGCCGCAGCGGCCTGGGGGAGTACACATTCCCCAACAACAACAAGTACATCGGCGAGTGGGAAAATGACAAGAGACACGGCAAGGGCTCGTTCCACGTGTTCAAAACAGGTGTGCATCAGGGTCGGGGCATACATAAATAAGTGGGTCAGATATGCCAAAGGGAATGCAACAACTATTCCTTTGTTTACCTACACCCCGCTGAATTTCAATATATCCCGGAGTCCACCGGGCAGGGAGGCACCTGCACTCATGCGGAGCCGGCATTCGGGGTTTATCAGCCATCGAATACACGTTTTGCAGACGAGCTATACGAAGGCCACTGGGTGAATGGTCGTATGGAGGGCAGTTTCACTGTTTCTCAACTCGAAGCATCAGCAGATGGCATGCAGAAGTGCGAAAAGTATTGCGGCACGTGGACAGGAGGTGTTGTCAGCGGTAAAGGTAAAATGATAATAGGCGGGTATGCATTCAGTGGTGAGTGGGATTCGACGACCCAGCCAAAAAAGACAGGTATTGTTTACTTCTCGCTCGACGGGTGGGGACACTCTGTTGCTCTTTTAATTAGAATACCTCGTGCTCCGGCCCATTTACGGCTACCAGCATCCGCGCAGATCCGCGAACCGTTTCCCGTTTGGGCCTATCACCGGCTCCCCCTTCTACGGGCGGCCATTCTCGTGTAGAAGGCAATCCGTTTACTTCGGAGCTGCACAGAACCGCTTCCGCGCCGCCGAGCTTCTGGCGCAGCGCTACGCCTATTCAAATCGTCAGGGGTGCCTTCTTCGGAAGTGATGACGAAAGCGGCTGGATTGCTGCGGCTGCACTCGCTCGCTCGGCCCACGTCAGACGCTATGGATGACTGTTGGTACTTCCATGGACCGGTTTCCAGCTTCTAAGCATTGCACCACCTTGTCATCCTCGCAGAGCACCGCTACTGCGTTGTCGTCACGATCGTGCGCCACTAGTCTTGCGGTCTTTTTCTCTCTTAGCACAAAGCTGATGCTCATCGACATCCGCCTTGTACAACCCTGTCGTACAAGAACTGTGATCTGCTGCTATATAACCCGGTTCGTTGATGGATTGTTTTCTTCAGGTGATACCCATAGTTGGCAAGCAAAGCAAATTTAAGCAAAGTTGGTGACCCCTGAAAAAAGCAAAGTCGATTTGCTTCAGATTTGCTTCAGATTCGCTTAAATTCGCAAGCAAAATTGAAGCAGATTTAGGCAAAGTTCGGCAGGAATGGTGAATCCAGCGTTGCATGCGGCACTGTTCTTCATAGCGAATGGGACATTCTGCAGGGAAGTACCCCTTTCGTCCAATGTTCAGCGCGTGGCCGAAATAGTGGACCACAATCCCTTTCCCTTTGTACCTTGAGTCCCTTGAGTAGAGTCATATTGTCGCGCAAACCACGAACAAACGCCAATGCGTCATCTAAGCTGTTTCGTCCCCAGCGTCGTTTTTCGAACAGTTTGCCTTACCTCCTGGTTCGCCGCAGCAGTCTCCGGTTGCTCATTCTGCTCTTTCCAACGCTATTCGTGGATTAGAAGGTCGGTATTTAAATCCCTTGGTCTCTTTGTTCCCATCTCACCTTCAAGACACGGCTGTGTCACGCATGCTCTTGACAGACGCTAGCGTCCGGCATTGTACATGTGTGTTGCAGTCGCTGTGGCAAGGGGTTTCCCACCCCGAACAAATTTGTGCCCTTATATCCCACTTCAAACAAATTTTGTGCCCTTATATCCCAATTTGTTTGGTCGTGTAAAAAGTCTTTTGAGGGAGCCGAACCGCCTATGGTGCCGGTGGCGTGCGTGCTTTGACTCGGCCACAACGTCCAAAAATTCCAGGGCAAAATTTTCGACCAAAATTTGCCCCAACATTTTGCCCACAAAATTTTTGCCCAACGAGATTTTGACCAAAAATCTGGACCCAAAAAATTCGACCAAAAATTTCGACCAAAAATTTGACCAAAATTTTCGACCCCAAAAATTTGGACCCCAAAAAATTTGACCAAAATTTTTGACCCAGTCCAGCCCCTTCCATCCGTTTTTGGTGTTTCCTTGTCCGTAGGCATAAAGCTGGCTTCAATGCCCCACCCGAGACGTCTCAAGACGTTCTGGGTGCCTCAGAGCGACTGGTTGCACCGTTTCACAACTTCAAGCTGGCCACCGCGGCCACACTCGATCCCCGATCGGGTGCCTCAAGCAAGTACTCAAGAGAACCGCATCAGAGCCACTGCACTGTCTGACCGTGCGGCGTGTCACGGCGTGCCACGCTGACGTTCGGGGCTAATCGCGGCGACAGAACTGTAGCAGTGTCAGTCACTCGAGTGACCGGACAGCGTCGCGGCAGCCGTAAACTGCACACCCACCGTTTGCAGGATTCACCTCCAGATTCGGGGACCTGAACACAGGGTATCGCTATAGCTGTCCGACTCCGAGTGCCTGGAGTGGAGAGCCTGGTCCAGTTACCGCTGGACAATGGAGCAGCAGCTGCAGCAAGGAACAGCAGCAGGACCGGGACTACTGGCTCAGTGGAGTGAAGGCGCCGCTGTCACGCGGCTGCGAGTCAGCCACAGTCACAGCTGATTTCACTTACGCAGTGAAGCCTGCAGTGAAGGAAGCTGTGTCCACCGTCGTGCAACCGGTGTGTGTGCAACCAGTTGCGGTGCAGGCGTGGGCACAACGACAGTTGATGACTTTAGGAAGGAATCAGCCATTCTTGCGTGAGCTGCAAATTGCAGATTGCGTCTGTCGGCAACAGTGTCCGACTGTGTCGCCACCTTGGGTTGTTAGCCCACCGTCCTCCGCGGTTCTGGCCATCTGTCTTGTAATCTGGGTTCAGTTCCGAGTTTGGTTTCCTATCCGAGGCTATCGGGCACTGGTTCGGTTTCGGGTTCGGTTCTGCCACCATCACTCCTCACCCGAACTTCTGGGTTCGGGTTCGATTTCGGGTGGCTCGCCGTGCCAGGCGTGGGCGTCAACTCGCGACACGTGATGTCTCCATGTCACTGCCAATGTCAGCGTGGAGCATGGCAGTGCACTCAAACGCCACCTTTCGCTGTTGTTCCTGTCTGAGCACTCAAACTTTGAGTCAAAGCGCACGCGCCCGCTCTCCTCCTTCGTTCGCTGCGAGTACGCACGAGACTGACACGTGGTCAAAGTTTTCGCTTGTCCAGCTATGCTGCGAGTCAGCACGACTGACAACGCGGGATGAAGTCCATCAACCGAGAGCTGACTCAAGGTCAGGGTTTGAACAAGGCCGCCTGGCAGGGGTGCACAGGCCCGTGACAGGGGCTGTGCTGCAGTGTGCACGCATGCACGTGGCAATAGCAACAGCAACAGGAGTCCAGCGTCGGGACCCGGCTGGACGAAAAGTTTTTTTTTTCGCCGTAGGCCACAGATTGCCCGGGTCGCCCAGACCCTCGAGCACAATAGGCAGCAGGGTAAGACTTCCTGCCTCCTACTATTCGACTTCGAGAAAGCTTTCGACAAGGTCAATCGAAGTGAGCTCCGAGAGATTTTGATGCAAAAAGATACCCCAGCCCGATTCATCAACTGGACCAATGCCTTCCTCGCAGGAAGGAGTGCGGCGGTAAAAATCGATGGCTGCACGGGGAGGCGCTCGAGACTGGAGCTCGGGGTGCCGCAGGGGACGGTCCTCGCTCCCACACTCTTCCTGGCATTCATCGATGAACTGGCGAAGGCACTCCTGAAGCTAGACTGCATCCCCCGACGACCTTGCCGTCATTGTCACGGGTGACTCCTTAGGCCTGTTAGAGGAAGCTGCCCAGCTTGTGCTGGAGAAGGTGAATGAGTGGTCCTCAACGCGTAAAATGGTCATTTCCACGGAGAAGACGGTTGCACTACTCTTCCGGCCTCGAGACTGCCCTGTGGAGCGTTTGAATCTCCATCACCCCGCAACCCGTTCAATCGTCATCGTTCCACCTGTGCAAGGAAGTGCTACAGCTCCTCCCACATCCTCGGGACTCACACATCTACCCGCCGACGGGCCTCCCGCCGGTCCGCCAGCAACTCCCCCACACCCAGCAGATCAGTTCAATGGTTTGGTGGTTGTAGACAAGGTGCCCGACCCACGCCGACCCTCCTACTGCCTTTCCTTCACCGTTGCACGCCCGGTTAAACTCGTCACGGAACACGCTTTCCTTGGCGTGGTTCTTGACACGGACCTTACCTACCGCCCGCAGGCCGAGGCCGCCCTTAAGTCCTTTAGAATGCGTCTCAACGCCCTGGTGAAACTTTCGTTCTCGCCGATTGGTCGGTGCTACAGCACAATCCGGACAGCCTACCTCACCTTCGTCGCCGCCAAGTGGAGGTACGGGCTGGGTGTCTGGGGCTGTCTCATACCTGACGACCTCGTAACGCAGTTTGAGACTCTGCACTACAAGGCTGCTTCCTTGATCACCGGTTGCCCTGTTTCCACCAAGCGCGCCGCCCTGCTGGCTGAAGCGGTACTACTGCCATGGAAGTCGGGAGCTCTCCGTGCGACCGCCAGACTGCGTCAGAAACTGTTGCGTTCCCCTGGAGGAAACGTCCAACAACCTACTAGGTGGCTGAAAGCGGCCAACGATGCAGAATACTTGCTCGCACTCAAGTCGGAAGATTATCAACCGTCCGCCATCCGCTCACATGCCCCGTATCCACCGTGAGGGCCCAAACCCGACATCAGTATCCACCTCGATTTGGCTTCCATTGTTTCCATCAACGACAGCAAGGCGGTCAAGCTCGATCATACCCTCCGGGCGATCCGTGCGCTCCCTCCTGCTGATCTCACAATCTGCACCGATGGCTCAATGAATGGTGTCGGCAAGCGTGCGGTAGGGGGCGTTAGGGTTGCCTTTTACAACAGGTCTGGTCGATTCCTCCGCGGTCTCTCCTATCGATTGATCCGTTGCGCCTCCAGCTGCCATGCCGAACACGAAGCGGTCATCCGTGCTGCGCTACAACTCCAGACCGTCCCTTTCAACACGGCCAAAGTGACAATCATACACCTGCTATCGGACTCCTTGTCTGAAGTGCAGCGACTGCAGAACCCCCGTCACGTTTTATGCCGCAACTGGAGGCTGATGAGGGTGCTCGCTTCCCTCCCCCATATTCGTGTGCACGTGATGTGGGTCCCGGCACACTGTGGTTTGGTTGGAAACGAGAAGGCGGACGACCTTGCGAAGCGCGGCGTCACTTCGGACACGGCACTACAGGTCCTCGACTACTGGGCTGCCTCCGACCTGCTGAAACAAGCGGTCAACTGCCCCGTGCTCACTCGGGACTACATGTCTCATCCGCATTACCGTTGCACTGGTGGTCACCGACCTCTCGTGGACAATCGGTGGAATCGGCTCACTCAGGTAGCGGTTTCGCTGCTTAGACAACCAGTCCCCAAGCGTTCACCTGAGAATGCAAGATTTCTGCGGGCACCTCTGCGCTGAGACATTTCTGTCGGCATCCAATAAAGGGCGCTGCTGGGCTTGTGGCTCCGGCTTCTCTTACGAACACCTATTCACAAGATGCCGGGTCACAGCCAGATACCTCGACCTTCTCCGTTGGCCGAGGCAGAAATGGACCTTGCGGGACATACTGGGTAGGTATCCCCTGACCGCTCTCCTGATACTGCGCTTCCATCAGCTTTACATTGGTGGGTCCTTCTACAAACTTACTCAGTGATTGGATATTTTTGTTAGTTCTCCTACAAAGTTACTCAGTGATTGGATTTCTATTAGTTCGCCTCTTGTGCACGGAACGGAAACTGTTAATGGATTGGTCACAATTTGGTACTGTCTGGATGCTCCTTTTTCCCCTACGGTGTAGACTCAGTACTGGGCAACACCCCTTTGACTTGGCTGACCTAAGTTCTGGTCCCTCAACATGTCCTCCCAGTCTGCGTTCCATCAGCTTTTCGTTGGTGGTGCCACCTACAAGACACTAAGAGATTGAATTGATGATTGTCGCCGCCTCTCAAACGTTCGAAACTGATTCGACTGATGAACTTTGACGACTGACAGTTTAGCAGCCTGAGGGTAAGCTAATTTAACTACGACTATCTGGCGATGGTGGCATGAGCCACGGTTGGAGTTCTGCTCCATGGAAGATTCCGTCCTTCTTCTTTCCTAGTTTGACAAAAGGAACAAAAGAACGACTTGCCCGTACGAGTAAATGCAGTTCTCGCCCCCTGCATGTCTTCATCAACGACCTGTGCTGCGCCGACTCAGGAGTCGCCTCCTTCCCTGGGAAGTGGCGGCAGGGGGTCTGTTCCCTCCGCTGTTTTGGTGCGCCGGCTATGTCGGGTTGTACCCACCGCCCACGCTTTGCGGCTGGACGGAAGACCGAGTGGATGTTGGGCAAGCTGGAAACAATTTGCGCCCGTAACAGCTGGAACGATGCCGTGCCTGAATATCCGCACGACGTACCCTATGTTCAGTGGGAGTTGAGATTCTCTGTCAAGATGCTAGCCGCCGCCATAGGGCGGGCTATTGCCAAAAGGAGGAGAGCCCGCGAAACAACGTGTCAACACACGCCTGCCAGGCGGTCTCGTCCGCCAGTCAGAACGCCCCCGGCTGCGCCACCATCGGTGCAACAATCATCTTTGACAGGGCCACGGCTCGCTCCGCGCCCACGGCGCAACGACTTGCGCCCGCCGTAGTAGTACGGGATAGTAGTGGGGCGACCGGATACTCCTCGGAGAGATGGTCCCTGCACTCTAACTCGTCTCTCTCTCTCTCTCTCTCTCTCTCTCTCTCTCTCTCTCTCTCTCTCTGTCTTCCGTAGTTGCTTACTCAAAAAAAAAAAAAAGAGCCGATAACCGAGAGGGGTAGACTCGGTGCACCGACAGCACACCCACCTGATCATAGGAAGATCCAAAAGGGAGGAGTGAGCACTGGTACGGTCACTGAGGCAGATAGGTAGCTGCAACAGAAGAACAGTGCATTAGCAACCAATACAAAAAAGATATCCCTCCGGGCAGCAGGGATTATCCTGTATGGTTAAAAAATTTTTTTTTCACCAAAAAAAAAAAAATTCTGAAAACAGGCCGGTGAAAAAAGATTTTTTAACCATGGGGATTTCTGGTGAAAACTTTTTGGAAGGGACCCAGGCTACAGGCTCAGATCCTGGAGTCGTAGTTGCTGTTTTGTGTGTACACAGCTTGCCAGCGATTTGGTCCAGAAATATCTATGGGGCATGAGGGGCGTTGGGATTAGCGTGTTGGGGGGCGCCTGTCGTGAGCAGCTTCGCCCTGCCTCGATTCGTTGAAAGGCGTTGAGGCCATCATGCCGTAGTGCCCACTTGGACTGACAAGTGAAGGCTACAACAAAGTGGAGAAGCAGCAGCCAGATTGAGTTTTCCATCACACCCAGTAATCAGTCACTGGAGGATCGTTTGCTATCCTGAAGCTCACATGCCTGAAAGGATTTTGAAACTAAAAGAGATGTCGCTCACCGCATTTGGTTTTAGTGTGGTCGACACTGTGCTAACGTATGACACTACTGTGTGGGACACTGCTTGCTTCAGCAATCCATGCTTTCCCACGCGCAGCGTGGGGGAAAATTTTTTCTGGCCATATCAAAGATTTTTTAACCGGGATTTTTCAGAATTTCGGGGATTAGAATATCCCCTGCCGGGCAGGGATTTATACGCCGGTCTAGATGGGCGGGTCACCCGTCCATCCTCAAAAAAAAAAAAAAGAAAAAAAACCCACGGGCTGGCGGGTGTGGGTAGGCTACCACAGCAGTCATAGGGGGTCATGGGGGGGCCCATAGGGGGTCCATAGGGGGGTCATGGGGGGGTCCATAGGGGGTCCCAGGGGGGTCAGGGGGGGGGGGGGGTCATGGAGGCGAGCAAGCGGCCCAACCCGGCGAGACACAGCCGAACTTCCAACCGCAGTGGGGGATTCTATCACGCCCAACTCAGGATGGGGCCGGGACAATGCCGGGGAAAAGGAAGGACATGCTAGGGCAACATACGTTGTTCAGCTCCTGGAAGAGACAGTGCACGGCAACCCAGCCAGCCTCACGAAGCGAAACCCCACCGCCTCCATACACGAAGGACTACAGCCTATGGGAAGACTCGAAGGTGGGCAGCATTCCAGAAGCAAACTGGGGGGGGGGCAGCGCTCTTGTTAAGGATCAGCCACTTTGGCCGGATGGCCGGATAAACCAGACCCCCCCCCCAAGGATGGCAATAATGAAATACACTTGTATTTTATTCGTTGTATTTTATTGTATTTTATTGTATTTTATTCTGGAGAATTTGTATTTAATACAAGTCTGTATGTGGAATCCCATTTGCCTGTAGTTGACATGTCTTTATTTTGCCTGTATCCACCTCGTCCAGACGAAAATATCGGGAAATTTCGGAGAAATTCGGGGAGTTTCGGGGTATTTCCTTTGCGGTGTAAGGACTCGCCATCATCGAAGACAGAGACGTGCACTCCGCGGCGGGCAGAGGTGCAAGATAAGGTACCAGTGACGAAGAGAGGTGGCACGAAGAGGTTGTCACGAAAGTAGTCCTAACCACCAGGACCAGGGGCAGTGAAGGTCGAAGACGGCAATTCGAGCGAGGAGTAAGGTTGATAACCAAAATGAGAGGCACGATGGCCATCCTGAAAGCAGGGTTGCAGGATGATGCTTGGGCGAGGATAACGTTGCTATGGCGACTGGGACAGAGAGATATGGACCTGCATAAGGTCGTCGACTGACCTTTCCCGAGACGAGTTGGAATGCGGGTACCATCTTTCCGGAGATTTCCGGTTCCTCCCGTACTCTACAACTCCCCACATAAGTGAAAAAAAACAGAATTCCGTGACGCAGAGAGGGTGTTCAGCTTCATGGGGTGAAAAGCGCCTTCTTGGCGAGAGTCCACGCCACCACAAATATGGGCAGGTCTTGACGAGTTAGTTGCCGATATCGACCGGAAAAACAAAGCTGCCGAGGAAACTAAGAAGCGCGAGGAAAAGCAGGCTGAAGCCAAGGAAAAAGTCGTAGATGTAGTCGAGAATCAGGGATCATTTAGAGTCACACACACAAAGACATGTCAAAAACATCAACCACAAGGCAGCTGCACTGTAGCCTACAGGGTCTGTATTTTATTCTGTATTTAATTGTATTTAATTGTATTTTATTGTATTTTATTGTATTGAATTTGTATTTAATTATTTGACCCTTGTATTATACCATCTTTGCCCCTTGTATTATCCCCCCCCCCCCCCCCCCCCCCCCCCCCCCCCCCTCTCACAGTGCAGTTGCCTTGGAGGCTGGGTGGTCAAATTCTCTAAGGTGAAATGGTCAAAATTCTCTGCCAAAAGTGGGCCCACAAAAATTTTCCAAAGTGTGGTATTTGGGGTATTTGGGGCAAAAAAAAAATTTTTTTTTTCTGACCGCCCACCGTGGTGACCACCTTAGAGTGTGACAGGTAGTGTCTCCCCCCTCTACAGTGAAAATACACAGAACGGCGAAAACAAAAAACAAACCGGCCCAAATCTGACACTCGTTTCCTCGCCGCTTTTGTCCACACGCGCCGCCACCCTGACGACGACGACGACGATCACGGAAGCCGAAGAAAAAGCGCGATCGAAATCTTCTGGAAGCGATACGGCACAAAAGTGTCGAATGGGCGGAACAAATGCGGAACCGACCGAAGCGACGTCGCCGACAACACGACGGGAGTGATCTACGTACTTCTGAACGAAGGGGGCACCGTCCTCTACGTGGGTCAGACGTCGAAGACGGCCGAGGTGCGAAACAGCAAGCACTGGGAAAATCGGAACTCAAAGGGCAACCGTGTATCGCAACAATTACGAAAGCGAGGCCGGAAGCTCTACGCGTGTCCGATACAGAATGTTCCGGAACGGCTGTACGCACAGCCCGCTGACTTCGCGCGCGTGGCTCTCCCAATCGAAGAGTTTTGGATCAAATGGCTAAACCCGCCATTGAACATGACGAATCGGCGACAGGGAGAGAGGGTCAACAACAAGGCTGCAAAGAAGAAGAGGAGGCAACGTCCACCGCAACGCCTCCGCAAACGACGCACCGACGGCAGCGTCTGGCACCGCATGGAAAACGACGAACTCCACATTGACACCTCCCCGGGCTTCTGTTCTGGGTTGAGGAAACAGTTGGACCACCTGTTGACACTCCCACAGGACCGACTGGGAACCTACGACATGTCAACATGGCATCCCAATCGCGCCCTCCGCCTACGCACGTGGCTGAGAACCTTCGTTCAAGGAAAAGACGTCACAGACAAAGTACGAATCCTTGAACGACTCCTCAGTGCGCGCATCCGCAACAGAACCGAGAAACCGGCGGCCCCCCCACGACGGTATTTCAAGCTGACGCATCATCACCCGGCACAAGACCGGACAGCAATTGCCGGCGTCCTGTCACGCGCACGGGTTCGCGAAACGTGCCCCAACCCGGCCGTCCTCAAAAACCTCATGGTGAGCAACCGCCTGAAGCCACCTTTGGTAACCCTCGTCAGCAACGTCACCGAAGTAAGTTACGAAGCGAATCAACCGACTAGCTCAGGTTCGGTTTGCCCATGCATGCAGCATATGACACCACACCGCCCGGATCTTGGTGGACACGCTTTAGGACTTGCAACGGATCTGAAGACTGACGAAGCCCTCCTTTCACTTTTTCGAAAAGGACGAAAATACCGGGTCGCGAGTAGTCCGATGACTATGTACGACTCGATAAGACACGACGTCGAAGAATTCGTGAACTCGAATTTCCCGAAGGCGAGCGAGGACGAGAAGACCAGATTTTCAACAACTCTGGTCGAAGAGTTCGACGCCGTCCTTGGAACTCTCAACGCGCACACCGACGAACCTCAACTCCGAGACGCCTTACGCACCCTGAAGAAGCTCCAGGAGCACCTCGTGTTTCTCCCTGTAGATAAGACGTCCCATGACTTCGGGTTTATCTGCAAGGAAAAATACAAGGAGCTCTTACGGGACGAATTACAACAGAGTTCAACGTACCAGGAAGTTGGCGAGTCGATTGATGACGTGCTCGAACGACACCGTGACTTCAACAAGTCACACAAGTTCGTACACACCGACAACCTACCGTACCTTTACGGCATCCCGAAGCTCCACAAACCCGAACCACGGATGCGGTACATTGCCGGCGTGTCGGAGAAAGGAAACGTTGAGAAGAAAGACGAACAGAAGGACCGAGACGAAAAAGGCCGCGACAAGAAACGAATGAAGACACGTGCATCCACAACCCCTGCACACCAAGAAGCCTCCGGTTTGCTGAAGCTGGTGCTAGCAACGCTCCGAAGCAAGGACGAAGCGACGTTTTTGCAAACGGGGATACGTCGTTTCTTCGTCGTGGAGTCGGTCGATGACGTAGCAGTACACATAAAGACGAACTACGCTCGACTGCGCAAAAAAGCGCCACGAACCTTCGACTTCAAAGAGATGTACACGAAGATTCCGCAGAAGCAGATTGTTGACTATGTTATGTCTGCGGTTGCAGAGGCTTTCGAGTACATGAAGTCCGAAAAAGGAGCGAACGTAGAAGCCCAGCGCGCCAAACACCGCTTCGAATTTGGGAAACCAGACGAATCGAACACGACCTCCTACAATGTCGAAGAGATTCGAGCACTGGTCAGCTTCATTGTTGGTAACACCTTCGTCACCAACGGTGGAACATGCTACCAGCAGGTATCCGGAATCCCCATGGGCGGCAATGCAAGCCCAGACCTCGCCAACTTATACTGCTACTGGTGCGAAAAGCAGTACATCGACGGCCTGGTCGCGAAAGGATTGCAAGAAGAGGCCAGGAATCACGCCGACAGCGTCAGATTCATTGACGACTTCCTGACCTGGGGTGTTCGACCACCGCCGGAAGATATCTACGGCATGGAGTATGGTGAAACGTCGAAAGGTGTCGACGACGTAGTCTTTTTGGGGATGCGGATCCGGATGGAGAGGAATGACAAGACGGACTTCATTCGGATGTCTGTCCTGGACAAGGGTGAGGAATTCCCCTGGAATCCGATAAAGTACACCCACGTCGAATCCACGGTACCACGAAACACCGGAACCTCGATCTTCAAAGGCGCACTGATCCGAGCAGCGCGCATCTGCAACAACATGCCAGATCTGAAGGTCGAGGTCATGAAGGTGTACTACAGACTTCGGAACCGAGGATTCTCTGGACGGGAACTCCGGCGCACGTTCGACACGTTCGTGGCACAAACGTACGGAAAGTACGAATTAGATGCGCGAGTGCTGTCACGGTTTTACCACTTCGTCGGAAAGGCCTATGACGAAGGTCGCCCGACCAACGAGGAAAAATCGTACATCAGCATCCGCACGCCGCAACCGCCCGACGGCTCACCGAAACATCCACCCGGGAGAACCTCGCCGCAGTCTACGTCGCCGCACAAATCCGAACCCACCAGCACTACGCACCCTGCGACGAAACCAACAAACCCACCTGGACGCAACGGCATAACGAACATTCGCAACTCATGTTTCTTCGCCGCCAGCGTGCAGTTCCTGGCGCGAAGGACGTCCTTCCGACTACAACTCGCAAACCTAACGCACCTGGACACCAACCAGCAGATGGTGCAGAGGCTGTTCACGGATTTCGACGCAGGCCAAAACATCCACGGTACAATGGCCACACTCCGGAGCCTCGTGTTCAACACGACGGCAGACGACTCCGCGCATCGGGACGTGCACGAACTGCTGACGTGGATACGCTCCTGCGTGACGGGCGACGACGACGACCAAGCTACGGTGACATACTCCCGTTTGACAACGTGCACAATATGCAAAGAGTCTTCACGAGCATCGCCGGCGTCAGAACCGTTCCTGATGCTTGAACTCAAAAACAGGGAGAAGCCCTACACCGAGTCAGTTGAGGATCTGATAAAGAAAGTGCAAAACAAGAGAGCAACCAAAGTGGACGACTTCCCCTGTAGCACCTGTAACAAAAAGACCGTTGGATCCACGAAGGAAGATTACACATTTCCAAAGCAAATGGATGTACTACTGCAACGAGCACAGCTATCGAAAAAAACACGCGAAGAAATAAAAATACCAGCCCGCACCCCGATCCGACAAACCATACTGATCGGTGAAGACTCCTACACGGTAAAAGGCTTCATTATCCACACCGGAAGAGCAACGGCAGGTCATTACTATACCGTGGTAAAGGAAGACGATGAATGGGTATGCTACGACGACCAGCAAGTATCCGTACTCTCATGGGAGGAATGTGCCAGGAGATTCACAACCAATGGCTACGTCATCTCTCTCGAGAAAGCGTAAACACTTTCACCTGGTGGAAGTAGTGCCCCGTGGCGGTTGGTTACGAGCCACAACCCAATTTGTAAACCCCCTTTTTTTAAAGAAAAACGGACGAAGGGAGGAGGAAGTGAAGCCATAGCACATGGTTTCAAACCACGGAGTCCTGGACTCCTTTCCCACACTTCTTCAGCAAGGCAGACGCACAAAAGGACGGTGCCACGGCATGATTCGGCAGCCGCTGCTAAACGAACATCGACGTGGGCGGCATAGAGAAAGAAGAACTACTCTACGGCACCAGAAAGTCCAAAAATACCATGGTAAAGAAAATTAAAGTTAAAATTAGAAGTAAAAGGAGAAAAAAGAAATTGGCGACAACGAAAGAAAGAACAGAAAAAACAGAAAACGGAAAAAAAGAAAAAAAGAAGAAAAAAGACTCTGCATTCCGCGAAGAAGACTTGATGCTAGCATCAAACACTTAGAGGCAAGTAGCGCCTGAACACGAAACTAAGATTTTCCCCCCCCCGGCTTCAGTGCTACACGCACCACGCTCAACAACAACCCACACGAGCGAAGGCAGCAGGTCGAGCAGCGGCAGCGAAACAGCGCCACGCGCCCGACAACAACAGGAAAAACCCGCCTGGCACGCCAGGGTTACCAAAAGACGTCAGAACACCGCACCGGAAAGGGAGGGCGAGCGAAGGACGAAGCCACAACAAAACCAAGGAAAAAAAAACCATCACTGCACACAACACGCAGAGCCAAGCAGCAGAACAGCAGCGAACCAATGCAACCCTTTTGACAATCTATTTTCACAGGCAACTGACTGCACGACAATCGGAAACACAACGAATAGGCGGACGGCCCGCGACAAGAAAGCGGGCAGCGAAACAGCGCCCGACCGCGACTGGTAAAGCCTGGCACGCCAGGGCATCATTACCAAAACAGCGGCTAAAAACAAGGGGAGGGCGGGCAAGAAACAATCCCACTGAACCCCCCCACAACCATACCAAGAACGAACGAAAGGAAACAGAAAACAAACAAACGCCCCAAGGATGAAGAGAAGGCACAAGGAACCTTAGCACCGTATCCCCAAGCCTAACCAGGGTGCGGTTTCCAAATGTTGAAATTGAAATTGAAATAGAGTCGTAGGTATCCGGATGGTCGAGCCAACCACCCTTGGGTTTCAAGGTGAGTGGTCGGGGGTTCAAGCCCCTCCTCGGCAAGTTTTCCCGCATTTTCCTCGATTCAAATTTGTCAAAACAAATTTGTGCCCTTATATCCCAGTTTGGGATATAAGGGCACAAAATTTGTTTGAAGTGGGATATAAGGGCACAAATTTGTTTTGAGTGAGATATAAGGGCATCACACCTTTCATCCGACACTCAGATGAGGTTCGTTACTTCAACGCCGTAGGCTGTTCCCTGCCTGAAGGTCTGTTTGGCTGTCCTTGGGTTGCCCGTGTCGGTGTTGAACTATTTCTTCAACAGCACGGCCCAGCGTCCCTGCGCTCATTCTGCGGTTCTTCTCTCTTGCCTGACTCCTTGCTTCCACCGGGCCTACGCAGGACGAAACCTGCCTGCCGTTCAGTGTCGCAGCTTTGCGAAGCCCTGCCTGCGGTACGGCTCGCACCTTGTCACCTACTTGCCGTCTGCTCATCGACTTCGAACGCCTGCTGGTTCGGGTGTGGCCTCTTGTTGAGACCGGCCATGTTCCCACCTCGTTGACATGCATCTGCTGCCCCTGTTCCTTGAACATGACCCACCGTACAGTATAGGAACGAGTGCCCTTGTTCGTGTCTAGCGCCCCCTGCCCTCATAGACCCAAGGTCTGAGAGTCAGAACCTTGATTACATCGAGTCGTTCTTCAGCTTTTCTGGTGTCATGTTGGGGGTTTCGATCGTCCTTCTCCTTCTGTTCCGGGAACACGATACGAATGGTTGAGCATTGCGAGGCTTTTCTTCAACCGCACCGCAAATTTAAGCAAAGTCGGCTTTGCTTGCCAACTATGGATACCACTTTATCTTTTGCCTTACTTCAACTCTCTTTGATGACCATTGCCATGGGGTACTGCAAGAAGCTGTCGCTAGTTGCGTCACGTCGCAACCTGCTTCGGGTGATGCTTTCGCAGGTGAATGAGGGGCTCTGTTTAGAAAACATAGATCCAGAGGTAGCTGAATCACCAGCCCAGGAATCTCTTGTACTCGGTCCAATTCTTAACGCCAAACGTACCATCTCACCTATGCAGACGGTACTATTGACATTCCTCCGTGTGTCCCAGCTGCCCCACCGGGTGATGCTGATCAAGATCAAAAGGTTTCAGCCGAAGCAGACGACGAGGCACTGCACAAAACAGTGCTTGAGCTCAGTGATTGCAAAGTATGTATTTTGGTTATCTTGACAATCTGCGTACCGTTTCAGGGAGTCTTGGCCGCCCAACGCGTCCCCAATACTTAACCTGAAGTGTGGTGATTTCGTAATGCTTTCAACATTACAGGCGAAGCTGCACCTGCTGGAGATCGATCGGTCGAGTTTCGAGGAAGCCAAATCGAATTGTGCCCAGTACGCATGCACTAACTCAGCGCTGCAGGCCGAGGTCGCTGACCTGCTCGCCGTCGCTGACACCGGTAGAAAGGCGGAAAAGTTGGCGAAACAGCGAGAGCAGGACATCAAAAAACACCTCACCACCATCGAAAGTCTCAGCGGGTGTCTCGAGGCAAAGACCAATCGGGTCCAGCAACTTGAAAAGGACCTTGCGGTTCTTCGGAAAGAATTGGCGCAGCGAAAGACGGAGCTTGCAGACGAGAAGAAGGCAAAGGATGCCGCCTGTGCGGACGTTGCCAAGAAGACGGAGAAGTTTGCAACACTGACCGCAGCGTGCACTGCAGCACAGCACAAGGTAACTCGTCTTTCCGTTTTGTCAATATTTGACGTCATCTTGCACCATTCAGGGGTTGCCTGCTAGTTGAGGGGTTATCCACCACTCGCGGACGAACTACCACTCTAGTGGTAGCTAATTCACGTAATTCGCGGGTGCCAGTGAGAGGTCGAACGCGGTCGTCGTTTGCTTTATTGGAAAAGCAACCCATTGCCAAATCTTTGAAATGCGACCTTCATCGGGCAGAAATACCGCTCCGAGCTCTGAACGGACACCGCTGCGAAAACCGGAACAATCAGGAGATAGTTGTTCTACATTCACGCATTGCTGACCTGCAATCCCACCAAGTGCCAAAAAGAAATGAAAACGGAGAAGACTGTCGTTTGCACAGCCCGAAGACCTTGAGTTTCTGGAGAGTTTGTCTGATGAGGGTGTGGAGGCGGACGGCATGCTGGGCTTGCTCCCAGCGGGTGTACTTTGGTGGACACAACATGTGCGTGAGAGAACAGACATCGTGCAAATTCGCGTCATTGCCAGGGTTGGCCTGCCATCTGCGGAATGAGCAGTTGTGAGTACATCTGCACGTGGCGGGCGACGTGGCACCGGACGACAGGTGCCTGAATCTACCTGAGGACAGCGTCATGAAACTGCCCGCAATGCTTTTGGGAAGACGGCAAGGTGCGTAGGGTCTCTACGGACATTGGGATGTCAAGTGCGGATTTTTTGCCACACCGCATGTGCTGAAGTCGGCTCTGGTGGAGTGAACACTCAACGGCTGCTCACAGACCCCAGTCGAAGATACAGCGGGCCTACGTGACACGAACACTGTATTCCTGCATTCCTCCAAAGGCAGTACGGTCGGCTACTCGGTACTGCTCCTCTGCACCCACCCCAGCGGAACCTGCGGCAAAGACGACGCGCGAAGAAGGCAGCAATGGACCCGTCCAAGAGCTGTACCCTAGTCTCGTCCTTGAACGAATGCCTCCACTCCAGAGATCCGGTTTGACACCACCCAAATTGGTCCCGGGCGATCTTGACCAGGCAGCTCCTTCAATCTTCCGCCACTTTTTCACAGAGGTGCTGGCGAAGATTCTAGGCCATCTTTCAGAGTTGCAATGGCTTGGGAAGTTCACGCCTCCTCGGGGCAACCTTCGTCATGTACCCGCTTTTCGTGTATCTTTGTGAAGTTGGGTGTTGGATCATCCGACAAGCTGGATGTCGGCCAAGTTCGTAGCGCGATCAGCCGGCTTGCTTCAGCCCTATGAACACCGAGTTGCCAGAAAAGATGACCGTGGCGAGTGTGATGTATTCCGCAATTATTGCTGCATACATAGTTGGCAAGCAAAGCCGACTTTGCTTAAATTTGCTCAAGAGATTTGCTTCAGATTACGAGCAAATAAAAGCAAATTTAGGCAAAGAAAAGCAAGTTTAAGCAAAGTAGGCATCATGCACTAGGGATTTTGACAACTGAGGAAGCAGGCAACAAAGGCAGGAAAAGGCGAACCTGCGGAAACGGAGCCGGGACTGTGTTGCACGATAGCCGTGCAGAGCGACAAGAGTGGTGCCGTTGAAGAAAAGCCTCGCAATGCTCAACCATTCGTATCGTGTTCCCGGAACAGAAGGAGAAGGACGATCGAAACCCCCAACAGGACACCAGAAACGCTGAAGAACGACTCGATGTGATCAAGGTTCTGACTCTCAGACCTTGGGTCTATGAGGGCAGGGGGCGTTAGACACGAACAAGGGCACTTGTTCCTCTACTGTCCGGTGGGTCGTGTTCAAGGAACAGGGGCAGCAGATGCATGTCAACGAGGTGGGAACATGGCCGGTCTCAACAAGAGGCCACACCCGAACCAGCAGGCGTTCGAAGTCGATGTGCACGCCATACAAGAGCAGACGGCACGTAAGGCCAGTAACAAGGTGCGAGCCGTACCGCAGGCAGGGCTTCGCAAAGCTGCGACACTGAACGGCAGGCAGGTTTCGTCCTAACCGTAGGCCCGGTGGAAGCAAGGAGTCAGGCAAGAGAGAAGAACCGCAGAATGAGCGCAGGGACGCTGGGCCGTGCTGTTGAAGAAAGAGTTCAACACCGACACGGGCAACCCAAGGACAGCCAAACAGACCTTCAGGCAGGGAACAGCCTACGGCGGTGAAGTAACGAACCTCATCCGAGTGTCGGATGAAACCCCTTGCTACAACGACTGTAACACACATGTACAATGCCGGACGCTAGCGTCTGTCAAGAGCATGCGTGACACAGCCGTGTCTTGAAGGTGAGATGGGACCACAAAGAGACCAAGGGAAATTAAAATACCGACCTTCTAATCCACGAATAGCGTTGGAAAGAGCAGAGTGAGCAACCGGAGACTGCGGCGAACCGGGAGGTAAGGCAAACGGTCGAAAAACGACGCCGGGGACGAAACAGCATAGATGACGCATTGGTGTTTGTTCGTGGTTTGCGCGACAATATGACTCTACTCAAGGGACTCAAGGTACAAAGGGAATGGGATTGTGGTCCACTATTTCGGCCACGCGCTGAACATTGGACGAAAGGGGTACTTCCCTGCAGAATGTCCCATTCGCTATGAAGAACAGTGCCCGCATGCAACGCTGGATTCACCATTCCTGCCGAACTTTGCTTAAATTTGCTTCAATTTTGCTTGAGCAAATTTAAGCAAATTTAAGCAAATTTAAGCAAAACTAAGCGAATTTAAGCGAATCTGAAGCAAATCTGAAGCAAATCGACTTTGCTTTTTTCGGGGGTCACCAACTTTGCTTAAATTTGCTTTGCTTGCCAACTATGTGCATAATGGAACAAAGGAAGGTTTAAAAAGGTACCCGACGAAGCAGCAAGCTGTGGCACTCCCAGTGTATCTTCCCAGCAGCTTCAGGAAAAGCTCCCACAGCGTCTAAACGACGCTGGGATTCGCGGCGGTTCGCGGAGGCGTGTCCTTGAGCAAGGTGTGGTGGAAAAGGAGCTCGCAAGCTGGTTGAAGGAGGACGTTGTTTCACCAGCTGCGCTTCCGCGCGTGTGGCCAGCGTAAACGGGAGGAGAGACCGTTCCAGTCCGCACCTCACCCCATAGCACCGCGCTGTGCCCAGCTCATCCCATCGAGCAAACAATCCAGCTAAGGAGCACAACCGAGGATCCCGTAGCGTCAGCAGTCCGGCCAAGGAACGTAGCCGAAGTGCGTTTCGTAAAACAGCGCATTCAACATGAGTTTAATTCGCACACCGGAGCGGCGCTACGGCTCCGAAGGCAACCGCACCGAAGGAGAATTAAATGGACGTTCAGTAGCGATGTGCTCAAAATGTACTGCAGAGCTCTGGATGTCCGGCGGTGCGAAAAGGTCATGGGACGAGTCTCCATGGTCTGCTGCCTCAACGGTCTACTTGTTTGCGCCGTCTTCGTCAACAAACAAGTCGCGCAGAAGAAAGCAAGCGACGGGGGAACAAGGGCAAATACAACCAAAACGCTGGACATCTGCGGTACTGCGAAGAATGGCTAGGAGTTACCAGTGTCAGCAAAACAAGAAATGCATGACTGAACACAAAACTGACGTGAAATGTGAAACAGAGTGGGGCGATGTCAGTCTATTAATGAAATACAACTCGGGTTTGTCAAGGAGCTGAGGCACTTGATCGGCAGCTACTTCTTCGTCTTCCCCTTTCTTCGCAGCTTCGGGGGCGGGATCGGGTAATGGAATCTCCGCATCGTGCTTCTGTAAAGCTGCCCGATAGTGTTTGCGTTTGTGCTTCCTCGGAGGACCAGGCCGCACCAGAAAACCCTGTATGGCGCGTTTGGCGCGATTGGCGCGCCCTTAGTGTTTTCACCAGGAATTGACAACTTCTTCACTTTGGAATCATCATTCGTCCATTTTCTCGGCGATCCCGGCGTGCGTTCCGACAAGTTTTTGGTCCGGTGAGAAGATCGATGACGAAATCTTCCAGAAAACCTGTTCTCAGAGGGTGTCAACCTATTCTGGTGCCTTCCCACACCCCCTGTCCTTCCAGAGCCAGTGAAAACCAACGCTTTTTCCAGGGGATCGATCCCTGCAAGCAGCCTTTTTGGACCGGTTTTGACGGTTGTGAAACATCCGGAACCAGACAAAAGCCCGGCGTGAGAGATGTCCACGCACCGGCACCAAAACGACTTAAGCGTTGCTGACACGGGAGCCTCAGCCTTCCCCGGGAAGTGGCGACAAGGTTTTATGCTCTTTACGCTGCCTGGATACGCCACAAGGAGGACGAAACTGATGATAAACGGCATAGAAGCAGCTTGCCTCCAAGGACCGCTGGAACGACGCCAAACCCGTGTGTCCGCAGGACGTACCCTTCGCTCAATGGAAGCTGAAGTTTCTCATCAAGGCGTTAAGTAGACCGTTGGCCGTGCAGTCACAAAGAAGAAGAGAGCCCACAGCGCTACAATGCGCGATCCCCCGCGAGGCGAGCTCACCCGCCAGCCAGAGATTGACATTGCAAGAGGCATCTGTCTGTCGTCGGGTTGCTGACGATGGTCTCGGCCATGAGTAGGGTACGGAAGTGGGTGCGAAGTCATGATATGGCAGGCGGCGCCCTACCAGTGCAAGGGTTGTTTCGGTGGACGACTTCCGGATGAAGCAGGAGAAAATACAAGGAACTGTGAGAGCTTGATAGACACCCACAACGTCACGGCACGGCCTACGGCGGCGGCTAAACGCCTTGATGAGAAGTTTCAGTTTCCATTGGGCGAAGGGTACGTCCTGCGGATACACGGGTTTGGCGTCGTCCTTGGAGCAAGCTTCTTCTATGCCGTTTAACATCACTTCTGTCCTCCTTCCAGCTGCAAAACGTGGGTGGTGTGTGAATCTCGGCATTGTGGCGTACCCATGCAGCGTAAAGAGCATACACCTTGTTGCCACTTCCCGGGGAAGGCTGAGGCTCCCGTGAGGCTCCCGTGTCGGCAAAGCTTAAGTCGTTGATGAAGACGATGAAAGAGAGCTTGCACGTTTTGTTGACCAAGAAGGGATCGAGCCATCGCAGTTGTCAAGTTAGGTGATAGGTAGTGGTCGGATGTCAGTTGTCGAAGCGTCACGGTAGCACGGCGCGAGTGAGAAGGGCTCACGACGAGCTCCGCGGACTCGTTTTCTCACTTTTTGCGCCTGTCAAGCCATCCTGCCTCGCTCCGGGTCCGCCAAAGGACTGCTGCGATAATGTGCGATAATCGTGCGATAGTCATTATCGCACATGCGATAATGTGCGATAATATGCGATAATACGCGATAATATGCGATAATCGTGCGATAATGCGAATGAAAATGCGATAATCGGCGCCAAATCCCAAATGCGATAATATGCGATAATGCGAATCGTTTGACCACTATGCCTAGGGGGGGGGGGTAAATGACAACGAATTATACTGATGTTAACACTATTAGGCGGTTAACAATAATCGGGACGGGGGTTTAGTTAATCCGAAGATGAAGCGTCAGAGGTTTCCAATTTTAGCTCTACCGATGTTTATTGACAAAAACTATAACTCCAAAAACCCGAGACGAAGGAGGTTCGCGCAGCATGACGTGCTCATTATTTGCGGATTTATTCCAGAGTCCTTGTAGTTTTAGAGTGAAAGTCCTTGTGCTAAGATTTCCCCCCCGTTTCGGAATCAAAAGTATTGCCTCAACCAACAGGCGACCTCGCTAGACAACGAAAATAAGAAGTTGAAAGAAGCTGTGAAGAGTGGGGAAGCAAAGGCCGCTGCCGACGACAAGGTCGAGAACGACAAGTTCGACAAGTTAGAAAGGGATGCCGCTTCTCGGAAAAAAGAAATGGAGAAACTCGAAAAGGAACTCCGCCGCTTGGCTGCAAACACGGACAAGACAGGAAAAGGTATGCCTTGCTCGCTGGGAACCTATAAAACGGCAGCGCGGGAACCGTCCAGTAGCAACTGCCAAGAGTACCCCTTCAAGATTCTTGACAGGCACGGCAAATGGCAGATATGCCCAGCCGAGCCTTCGGGTGCAAGCGCAACGTTGTATGTAAGCATCCACGTTACGCCAATCACACATGCTTATGCTGGTCATCGTCATCAGGCTGTAGCAAAATTTACCCAGGGTCCTGCAGGCTATGACCTGTCTGGAGGGGTGTACGACGGCACGTGAACCGGGGGACTTCTGAGCTTTTTCAGCCCAGGAATTCTACAGAAACCCACCAGAAACACGCTTTCACGGGAAAAGAGCGATATAAAAGGGTTTCCGGCCCGATTCTTGAGTATTTCGTTGTTCTTCGATGTGACGCATACCAAACGATACACGCATACTGCAGCTGAAACAGTTTCAAGTGGTCTCACCCGGGAACGGGATCTGGCGCTTCCTTTGTTTGTGCGCACTTCCTTCCAACCCTGTTTTGATTATCTAACGAGTGAGGAATCAATCGTTGCTTGACAGATTGCATTTGTCGGACACAGTGCTCCCGCTAAGGAAAAAGCCGGTCTTTTATGACACCAAAAAATAGTATCCGAAAAACAGCCGGCAAAAAAAGGCCGGTCTTTTTTTGCCCAAAGAAGACCGGTTAGCCGGTTAGTTTTGGGCAAAAGAAGACCGGCTGGTGCTGTGGGTCGTGGTATTGAGTTGTAGTGCAGTGGGCTAATTGTCTACTAAGGGAATTCTGCAAGCAGAGTCGGGTCCCTAGCTCACCATGAGCCCAGGTTTGGGTGGTGGTGGTGGGTTTGACATCTTCTTTTTGCCTGCCCGTCCTGTGGGAGGTTGGGTTGATTTACACTACCTCGGATTGGGTTGGGCAGGAGTTGGTGTCTGTAATCTTGGGTTGGCAGAGGTTTTGGGTGTCTGTAGTGGGAAATATTTCTCCTATCCTGAAGGGTGAGACCTATCATCAGTAGGCTAGGTGTCTTCTGGAGGAGAACACTGGCTGCAGAAGGTCCTGCCTTAGCCAGGACATCAGATTCTGAGGCACCATGTACCATACCGTCTCCCAGGGGGCGGTGCCCCCTGGACCCCCCATAAACTATCTACAAGATTTCGAATTTTCGCCAGAGGCCTGTTACCAGGCATCAGTTTCTGTTACAGGTTCCGAACAAGACAGAATCTGAAGTGCCATGTACCGTACCGTCTCCCGGGGGGCGGTGCCCCCCGGACCCCCCTGCATTAAGACTCACCAGAGAAAATGGGCTTCGTGTATAGTCTGAAGGTGAAAATGGGCTGCATAAGGTCCTGACTGGGTTGGACCAGTGCTCCCGCTAACGAAAAAGTGCGAGGAATTCCTCAAAAAAAAAGAGGCTCGAAAAAGAGGGTGAGGAATTCCTCATGAGGAATTCCTCACCTTTTTCCCGTTGGTGGTATCATGTAGCCAAAGCACTGCATCACAGTCTACTCGTGGGCTGGCGGGCAGAAGTCTGGGGCTGCCACAGGGGCTGGAGCCGAGAAAGAGAGTCGAGGATCAGAAGCAGCCCCGGATTTCTTGGCAGATTCTCTCCGAGTCGACACAAGTGCCTTGTTCCATGTGATCTCTGGTCTGCGTCTAATGATTTACCAGCACGCAGTGTCGAGTGGTGGTTGAATTTGAAATGGGCTGTTGCCTCCAGGAATGTGCAGTGTTTATTGTGACAAACAGACTGAGAAGTGCAAACTTTCTCCGCCTGTACCGTACCGTTCGCCGGGGGGGCAAAGCCCCCCGGACCCCCCTGGAGAAAAGCTTTCTCGGTCTCAGAGCGGCAAAAGAAAGTTGGTCGGGAATCCAAGGCAAAAACGAAGCTAATAATAACCTGCACAACACGGGGGTGAAAATTTTTGGGGGGCACCAAAAAAAAAGCAAGCCGAAAACAGGTTTTTGAATTCCTCACCAAAAGTGAGGTTAGCGGGAGCACTGGGTTGGACACAAAAAAAAAAAAACGCTCGCAGAAAACGAACGCCTGCGGGCTGAAATAGAGCGAGCGGAAGCGAAGTTAGCGGAGAAGGAGATGCAAGCGGATCACACCGAGCGCTGGGACCTTGAGTCGCAGGCGCACGCGGAGACGAAAAAGCAGCTCCAGGAAAAGGAGGTCCTCCTGAAGGACGGGCGCAGCCAATTGGAAGCTGCGAGCCTAGAATTGCTCGCGGCGCAGAAAAAGGTCGCTGACCTTGAAACGCAGGTATGTGGCTTCAAGTATTTCCTACAAAGCAGGTGCTTATACAAGTAGTAGTAGTAGTAGTAGTAGTAGTAGTAGTAGTAGTAGTAGTAGTAGTAGTAGTAGTAGTAGTAGTAGTAGTAGTAGTAGTAGTAGTAGTAGTAGTAGTAGTAGTAGTAGTAGTAGTAGTAGTAGTAGTAGTAGTAGTAGTAGTAGTAGTAGTAGTAGTAGTAGTAGTAGTAGGAATTGGCAGCTAGCTTCTGGCCTCATCGCACTCGGTCTCGGCTTGGGTCATCGAGTTCATTCATCATCAGAAAGGGAAGGAAGGAGAGAACAGTCTGACAGAAGCCTGATAACTTGCATACTAGCGAATGGGATAGAGTGTGCCTGTTGACCATGTCAATGGGCCAACCAGGCGAGATCACATTGGGGGCAAGGGAGGGCGGGAAGAAAAATTCAGTCACAGTAGACCCACCTCAACCCACCCGACTTCTCCTGTTGTAGGCTCGGGTGGTGTGCTCATCCTGCCATGCGCTTTGCTCCAGTTCCTACCGTATACTAAAGTAGTAGTAGTGTCATCCTAATCCGGGAACAAGTCAGGGAGAAGAACGGAGCAATCTTTACAAACAAACGAGTGACGTAAGGTGGCCGCTTGAGCGGCGCCATCCGAGCGCACACAGCAGCAGTGACGCGTCGGCAGTATTACTAACATCCCCGCCCCTGTGTGGTGTAATCACCTGTAAGGCGTCTGTGCAGACACAGTGTTTTTTTGCCCATTCCTGGGCTGCAGGTCTTTTTCCAAGAATTGCACCAGGTGGTGGAACAGGAAGCAAATTGACTGGATGTCCGAGCTTAGATGTGCTACTACATCATGCAGGGTCAAAACCTTGTGTCTTTTTGGTAAACGCTGCCGCGGGGCCGACGGCCCCCAAGAAAAAAAATTGGATTTTTTTTTTGGAACAACATACCACGCTGGACATGTCAGCACAAAAAGAAAGTTGGCAGCGTTGGAACCTGCCATGTAAAGATACAAAACAGGTCCTTCGCACAGACAAAAGACACGTGCTAAAAATATGTCCGCCCGTCGAAGCGACTTCGACGGGGGCTCCTTCGACTGGTCTTCGATCCAGACAAAGGTGACAATGCCCCCGGGAATTATCCGAGCTGAGGAAGACGGCGCTTGCATTTTCCCGATGTGCTCAAAGAGCCATGCCGGGGAAGGGCTGACCCACTGCTTCAGATGCGGCCTCACGGCGATCGCGTATTGCCTGAAGGCAAACCTGGGGTGCAAGAGCACTGCCCAGGGCTTCGTGGACCGAATGGGGGAAGACGAATGGGTCTGCCCGGTCTGTACGTGGCTTCTGCAGCGGGGTCAGAAGTGGGAGGACGATCGGGAGATGGAAGGCGTGGACGCAGTACTCGAGAGCCGTCCGAACCCGGGCTCGAACATCGCCGGCGTCGACGTCGACGAATTGCTCGAACAAACACCACCAGGGCCCTTAAAGGCGCTCGTAGAACATCTTCTTGCCCAAACCAAAACCCAAGAGGGAATTGGAGAGTTTGACATACGAATGGCAAACTCGTGGGTACCGAAGGTTGCAACCGCTAGCCAGAAGAGTCAGATGATGACCGAAGTGCGCTACCGATACGGGCCCATTGAAGAAGACTTCAAGGCCAGTGTACCTGCGTACGTGCACGAGACCCGTGTCCTGTTTTCTGTCTTGGACAGACTCTTCCCTGTGCCGAAGGACTCGAGACAAGTCCTACAGGTTGCCCATCAACTGCTGGTTCGCCTCGAGGCCCTAAGAATCCGCAAGCTGCAGGGTATGCCTCAGCAACTGGCTTGGGAGTCCAAGCTGCAGTTGGTAGATGCCTCTGAGTTCTCTCGCACAGTGTTAAGAAACGCCCTGCGAGCTGTCGAGGTGGCCAACGAGGAGGACAGGAGGAGGAGGAACACGGACGGGCTCAAGAGAGCCTCGTCCGAAGGTGAATTCTCCAAGAGGAGAAGGACCGAAACCCTCTCGAAGTCGGGAAACGGGCGGAAGTCCGTATGAACGACACCCCCCGCGCCGAGTCCTTTCCAACCGCTGAAGCGGAGTCGGGGCCGCCCCCAGAAGGCCGACTACCTGATCAGCCCCGAGGCTGTCCAGGGGCTGCGTCAAGAGACGTTGGGAACGCTGGCCGAGTGTTACAAAGACACCACCTCCTCGGCTATGACGTCGGTGGTAACTCGGGCTCAGTTATTCTACGACAGTTGGACCCGGAAATCTCAAGATGGGTTTCCTCATGTGGCTGCAACGAAAGATCGATGCGAAGGAAATCCAACCAGGCTCAGCCAGCCATGACATACTGGATGATGGCCGATATCCCCCCTCTAAAGGCTTTTCGAAAAGCACTGCACTTGAAAGAGAGAGAGCTCGAGAGAAGGGAACTCCTGGAGACGAAACTGGTCTCCAAGAGCCAGGTCCTTGGACTGGTGGCGAAATCCACAGGGTTATACAAGGTGGCGTTGGCCACCCAATGGAGCCTCGCGTCTCGTTTTGTGGACCTGGAACGTCTACAGGTCGGACACATAAAGGAGAAACAACAGTTTTTCCTCGTACTTCTCGTAGGGGGGAAGACCGACCCTACGCACCAAGGTCAAGGGATCCTCATACCGAAGACGGGATGGGTGTTCCAGACCGTGATCAGCTGGTGGAGACGACAAAGATCAACTCTCCTACTTCCGGGCCTAAGCATCGCAGCCTACAACAAGTGGCTCAGACACCATCTTGGGATCACCAGTCACATGATTCGCCACAGTGCACTCACCGAGATCGCCCGGGTGGGTGGCGAACAAGCGGCACAAGCAATGGGGAGACACGTAGACGTGAAGAACGTGAGGTTCTATACCCCGATGGAGACTTGGGAGTCGACGAGCGGAACAATCCAGGGGGCCGGAATTCTGCAGTAGGTTTCGACCGCCCCTTCTGGGCTCCTAATGTGGCCCGTAGCTTAAGTAAACTGCATACATACGATTACGCCATGAGGTGGGTGGACCACGAGATGCCCCGAGGCTCCCGTGCTACAAAGGCCTGCTTTGAGGGCCTCGTCGACAGCATCACTGAATCGTGGGTGGACACTGACCTGTTGCTACGAGACTTCCCTGCCTTAGAGATCAATTTGAAGTGGTTTCAAAATCCCGCTTTCCTCGAGGATATCCTGTCGACCGAGTTCAAGAACGCCCCAGGCCCCCCTAACACTAAGTTGGAACAGCACCTTAAAAGACTAGAGGAAATCGGTCTCTGTGAGGCGGTTCCCCGGTCGGAGGCGGAAAGATCCTGGTTCCACGGCGCCTTCACAGTTGCCAAAAAGAAGGCCGGGGTACTCAGGTTCATTCTCTCCTGCAAGGGTGTGAATGAAGCGGTGAGAATGTCGGGACACCCGGTTCCGCCATGCCACCTTCCCTCGTACAACTCAATGCTGCTGAAACTCATGCAATGTAACTTCGTTTGCGAGAATGACGCGAAGGGTTTCTTTTATCAGTTTTTGCTGCCGGCCTCAGTGAGAAGGTTTTTCTCGTTCAGAGTCGGGTCTTCGAAGCGCAGGTTAACCCGGCTACCTATGGGTTACTCGCCAGCACCTCAAGCGAGCCAAGCTGTGGCCGAGTCTATCGGTGGACTTGCGGCGAAGAGTTCTCCTTCTTCGGTTCACATCGAGTGGATCGACAATTTCATACTCGGAGACATACACGAGGAAAAGTTGTGGGACACCCAAAGAGGATTGTGTTCGCTGTGCGACCGATACGGAATTGTACTGGGTGAGGAAGTCCGACCGACGTCCGAAGCCTCGCTCCTTGGAATGGAAGTGAATCTCCAAGACAAGAAGTGGAGACTGAGCACTACGTGGGTCCAAAACGTTGTGCCAGCCCTCCAACTGGTACTCCGCCGCAGGTCCTCGTTGAGAGATTTTTGGCGAGTCGCAGGCTGTATCATGTGGCGGTACCACGTCATGGCTCGGCCTCTCCACCACGTCAAGACGTTGTTGGGCTGGATGTCCTCCGTTTCCGCTCCGGACATCTCTTGGGGCGCCCTCTGCGATATCCCGGATCCTGTCCGTTCCATGCTCACGAGAGAGGTCGACATACTAGCCTCGAACAGCTGGAAACGGTGGCTGCAGCCGGAATGCACGGTTCGAACTGTCTCCGACGCGTCTATGTCGGGATGGGCATACGTTCTTACCGAAAAGAGCATTGCCCACAGTGTTTTCCCGAATCGCTATGCTAAACGCCACATCAACATAAAGAGTTATACGCGGCGGTCCAGGCAGTAAAACGAATTTGCGTACCGGGCATCCGGTTCAGGATTCAAATCGAGGTAGACAACACAACTGTGGTCGCCATCCTGAATAAAGGTTATTCCCTGATATCTGAGACGCAAACTTCATCAAAAATCACCGCAGTATTTGTTCCAATTTTTTTTTAACCCGAAAATTTTCCAGAAAAAATGGGTGGCCATTTTTTTTTGGGTCTAACCCCTGTTACCAAAAAGACACAAGGTTTTGACCGTTCCTTCCGGTTCGCTACGCGAGTCGGAAACTTAATTATCTACAATTAGAACAGAGTACGCGCAGCTTCATTTAGTCACACATTACATACATATGGTACGATGCCAAAAGGGGGGGGGGGGGGTTTGGGCGGAAAAATCCCCGCATAGTTCACCAGGGTCTGACGGGTACTGAGGCCCCATACCCTTCCTAAAACATCATTCTGCGTTCAAATACGCCCTCAGAAGCCTCCGGAGAGCCTTCTATGATGTCCCAAATGCGATTTTGTGGGTTTTTAGGGGGTCCCCCCGTCTGCTGGCCGTAAACCGCCATAGTAGAAACATATGCAACCTGAAGCTGGGTCGCTTCTCTGTGCAAGATCCCAGCCCAAACACACGTTTTCGGCGTTCTCTAGCACTCTCCAGGCGCCTTCGACCCTCGGGCTTCGTGGTTTCTTTCACTCACAGGTGTTCCGGGACGTGCAAAGATAAGGAGAATGGCCCCCTGCATTGGGGACAGACCGAACTACGCCCTGCCTGTCTATACAGGCTTTGGGGTCAAATTGCACCGGCTTTGGCGCCACATCCACCGTTTCGGGCTTCGGTTGTGCTGCTTTGGGGTCCATTAAGAACTCTGGTCTGATTTGCGGGACGCTTTCCTCGGTTTTGGCGCCCACTTTCACTGTTCTAAGGCCTGTTCAGGCTTCTACCTGCATCATGTTATGCTATTCTGGTGATTCTGCAAGGCTTGGTGAACGAAGTAGGACAAGCGTTAAGTAACAGGCGATCATCAGCCGTTCTCAATCGTCGTCGAAGCGGTTGACTACGACGCGTTCACTTCATGATTTTGAAGCAGGCTTCACCGCTTTCAGGGCAGGCTTTCAGAGCTTTCCTGGCAATGTCTTCCCTTCTGGCACCTTTCTCACCCATGGCTGCAAAGTGCTTCTCGCTGGATGACTTTGCACAGGCGGCACATGACCCGAGGGATGTGTGGCAAGCTCCTGTGCAGTGAGCTTGGTCAGACAAACTGTGTGGCGCACACACCCGCCATGGTCGGCAGTATCACCTGGGCCAGTTTGAGTCCTGTTCCGAGACCCGCTCACGGTGAAGTGGCGCCTACTGGGTCGCTTCCTCTCCAGCTTCGGCGCAAAGTCTTCACCACTGGATGCACTTTGAACGGTGAAAGTGGGCACCAAAACCGAGCAAAGCGTCCCGCAAATCAGACCAGAGTTCTTAGTGGATCCCAAAGCAGCACAAACGAGACCAAAACGGTGCACATGGCGCCAAGGCGGCGCAATTCGACCCCAAAGCCTGTATAGACAGGCAGGGCGTGGTACGGTCTGTAGGGTCCATTCGCCTTGTTTTTGCACACCCCGGAACACCTGTAAGCGAGATAATTTATGAAGTCCGAGGGTCGAATGCACCTGGAGAAAGATAGAGAACGCCGAAAACGTGTGTTTAGGCCGAGATTTTGCTCCGAGGAGCGACCCAGCATCAGGTTGCATATGTGTCTTCTATGGCGGTTTACGGCCAGCAGACGGGGGGACCCCCTAAAAACCCACAAAATCGCATTTGGGACATCATAGAAGGCTCTCCGGAGGCTTCTGAGGGCGTATTTGAACGCAGAATGATGTTTTAGGAAGGGTATGGGGCCTCAGTACCCGTCAGACCCTGGTGAACTATGCGGGGATTTTTCCGCCCAAACCCCCCCCCCCCCCTTTTGGCATCGACTCATATAACCCCCGACAATTTTGTCGGGGAAAATCGGGGGGAATCGGGGCTAAAACCCCCCCGATTTTTAAAATCGGGGGAAATCGGGGGGGTTTCACTGTAGGTGCACCGGCTGGGAAAAAAATTGTTTTATTGACATGACTACCTGGTACTACCAATAGAAAGGCTGAGAAAGAAAATAGAAATTTTGAGAAATGGCGAACGAACGGAAAAAAGAAATGTTAGCCGAGGCACGTCTTGTGCGACCCGGTCAGCTTTTGCGGCTTGCTTTGCGAGTATTTCGCTCAACGCCCGCGCTTCCTTGACAACTGCCGGGGTTGGCATTCGGACTGCTTTTAGTTGCGCGGGCTTTCGGTTCGACGCTGCGCTGCTTCCGACTCTTCATCGCTTGTCGTGTCTTCGATAGACACCAGCTCTTCTTTTTTAGCTCTCTTATTTTCTGCGGGGCCGTCCTGCTGCCTTCCGAGGTGGTGAAGCAGCATGCGGAGTTTTGTTCAGCCAACGGCTTTCTGCTGAAGAACAAGGAAATCCGGGACGGTTAAATAGGCGGCGGCTACGATGAAGATGTTGTTATCTTCGACAGCTAGTACACAGCTGTCCGATCGAAGTTCGACTTCGGCGCACTGGTCAGCCATGCATACCAGAAGAACCCTGAAAAGGGCCTATACAGAGAATTGCAGCATCTTTATCAGTCTTCGGTTCCTTCACCCAGCAATGGTCCTCCTTGAGCGAGCCAGACGGTGCCTCTATCGAGGCAATGTGTGCTCTGTTTGCCGCGAGCTTCGCCGGTCGGTCAGAAGAGGTGTCCGGGCAGTTTGTGCAGTGGGCCGGCAGTGCTACGCAGCTGACAAGGCGGTACAGCCCACGACTATTGGGCATCCTACACGGGGGAGCATCCGGCTGCAGTGCTTCGCTAAGATGTGTCTGAAGCTTTCACCGACCGTCACACACGTGGATTCGGCCTTCAGTACACTGACACACTCAGAGAGAATAAAAGACGCCGCCGGTTGAAGGCGGATATCATCGCAATGCGCGCGGCACTGATGGTAAACGGCGATGTCGCAGGTGGGATTCGCGGTAAGATGGTTGAGTGCCACGAGACATCTTCAGAGGAGTCGGACTTGGTGAGTAGGTGTCATGGCCCGTGAGAAATAGCCGGAGAAAAATTATTCTGAGAGTATCCAAGTTTCGAAACACGTCGAAATAGTTAGTTAATGCGATGTATGCACTTGTTTTCCCATCTCTTTGCCTTACAGGTAAGTTTCAAAATTTAAATACCCCCGATTTCCCCCGACTTTCCACCCATTTCCCCCGATTTCCTTACCGAGTTTCCCCCGATTCCCCCGATTTCCCCCCGATTTCTGCTGAGCCATCAGACCCCCGATTTTCCCCGACCAATTTGTCGGGGGTTACATGTATGACATTATATGGCCATTAGTTGGAGTGCAGGGTTGCGGCTTGGGAAGTCCATCGTCACAGATTGTTGTTGCATATCAAGTTCAAACTGCTGCTAATATGGCACGCAGCGGACGTGAAGCGCGCATCGGAGACAAACAGTACGGGACAAGAAGCGGCCGAAGCATGACACGACGTGCAAAGAGGAAGTCGGTAGTGGCTTGTGCAGTCTATCGTCACAGATTATTGCTGCATTTAAAGTCCAAAAACTACTACTACTATACTATGTCACGGTCCTTCAAACGGCAGGCAAACGCGCTGACGCGCGAACGCACGTCCTCGGAGCAACAGCTCAGCGAATCGGCGAGCGAAAGTACTGCAAGACTCGCAGCTGCGCAGGAAAATCTTGCAATGGCAGAACGCGCATGCGAGAGCTTGAAGAATGAGTTGCGACGTGTAAGCGAGCGCGAACAGGTCGCACAGCAGAACTTTTGCGCTTCTCAAGAGCAGCACGCAGCCTTGCAGCGGGCGAGCGAGAAGCAATCCTCTGAAGTTGAGACATTGAAATCAAAGGTCGCAAGGTGTGCAATTTTCTTCGAACGTCCAGCTCCCTTGTTACGAGGTGAAAAGGTTGTGGAAACAAGAATCACCCGTCAGTCGAGAAAGCTTGCGAGTGGCCCTGTAGACGGCTAATTCAATCGGCGACTGTTTCCGCGGGGAGGAGAACCGTGGGAACTTGGATAGTCCGCGACCGGACTGTGGCCGCGCAACCATCGCACGGGCAGAAGCCTATATATTATGCTGTTCGATAGTTCGTCCATTTACTCTACGAGACTTTCGTATTCTCATGCCAGGAATCGGAAACAACCCGGTCAGTTGTGGGCCGGTTCTGACCTTGACCCACTGTGTGCAAAATTCTACACCTCTCGTGTCACTGCAAAAAGTCAGACAAGAGTCAAATTCAACAGGGTCTTCTTTCCTCGCTAACTTTTTCAAATCCGTTCCCTTGCCTGCTGTTTCGCCAGATAGTAGGTAGGGACAGAGGAATCTCATTGGTCCGCAACGGACCTCCACCAGGGTTTCCCCCTGGTGGAGGGTCCCCCCGGGTTTGCTTCGTCCTATCCAGGCATAGTTCACCATCTTTCGGGTCGCAACAAGTGTATTTTACCTCAAATCCTTTCCAGTTAATCAGGATCGGGCTGTGCTGCGTCCTCAAGGATTGCACATCTGAATGACAAACCCGAACACGCCGACAACTCCAAAAACAGCCTCGAGTGCGAGATCAAGAAAGGGAGCCGCAAAGGTGAACCGAACGAGGCAGCGCCGGACCGCGTGGCGAAGCTGGGGCAACGCGTGGCGGACTACGAACGCGAACTGGACGAGCTCCGAGCGGAGCTGTCGAAGGCGAGGGCGCAGGCCCCGCCGCCGGGCCCGGCCGGCGAGGCGGCGCTGGAAGTCGAGAGGCTGCGGGAAAAGGTGAAGGACCAGCAGCACGAGTTGCGCGTCGAAAAAGCGGAGGCGAAGAACCTGAAGGACGAGCTCGCGGGCGAGAAGAAGCGGCGCAAGCGCGCCGAAAAGAACGCCGAAACCGGTCTCTCGGTGGAAGGGCTCCGGAATCAGCTGGTACACCTTCGTGCCGAAGTCGAGGCGAAGGTGCGAGTTTTGCTTTTCTTTTGTATAAGCACCTGAAGTGCACCCACTTTGTAGTTGTATTGTTTCTCCCCCTCTAGCCTCCTTCGAAGTAAGCACAAGGCAGCCCCTCGAGTATTTTTGTGTTAACATTACACTGAAATATTAGTAGTTGGCAGCGTACTACATGAAACTTCCAGTTCCGCTGGTGCGCACAAACAAAACTGCCTTCCCTGCTGCCGCTTACGCTCCTGAACCAATTCACCTACCCTCCACCCCGCCCTTCTAAACGAGCTGAGCTCCATTACTCCACTCCATCCCTGCTTGTATTGACAGTGAAAAAGGCGCCTAGCGGAAAGGAGAAAGACAGTAAGGAGAGTGGACATTGGGCGGCCGACCAGGGATTATCCTGGATGGTTAATTTTTTTTTTTGTTTGTGCGCACTTCCTTCAAACCTGTTTTGTTCATCTAACGGGAGTGAGGATAGTACGCTGCCATCGATCAATTGCATTTGTTCAGGGCATTAGCTTCCCATTCCGAATTCCGTCAGCTGACGGAATTTGGAAATCCGGGCGGCTCAAAAAATAAAATAAAAAAGTGCAAAAAACGACCTTCGATGAAAAAAAGTCGTGGGGGTCCGGGTTAGGCCAGCGGTGCCAGGAAGCTGGCTGGCGGTCAGGGGCTGGTCATCGGTGGGTCGCCGCTGGGCATGGTGGGCTGACTGGCAGAAGTTTGGGGCTGCCGCCGGTGCTGAGCCGAGTGAGAGAGTCGAGACTCAGAAGCAGCCCAGAATTCTTGACAGATTCTCTCCGAGTTGACACAAGTGCCTTGTTCCGTGTGATCTCCGGTCTGCATCTACTCGTGCCAATGATTTACCAGCACACAGTATCTGAGTGGTGGATGAATTTGAAATGGGCTGTTGGCTTCAGGAGTTCGCACCAGGGGGAGCGGGGCGAGGGTCACACAGATGGCAAACGGTGCCACCAGTACGTTGGTCGTATGTCTTACGCGACAAACGGACTGGGAAGTGCAAACTCGTTCTCCACCTGCCACCTGAATGTACCGTACCGTTTGCCGGGGGGCGGTGCCCCCCGGACCCCAATGTTGGCACCCTACCTGTTTTTTTGTTTTTTTGTTTTTTTGTTTTTTTGTTTTTTTGCTGTTTTTTTGCTCTGGAGGTTTGTGTTTTTTTGCCCTGGTGGTCTGCTGGTGCACTCTTGCTGGCTCGGGTGAGCCAGGGTCTTCCACATGCAGGCCAGCGGTCTGGTGAGGTGGCATTTCGAGTACTTATCAGAAGCTTTTGAAGCAGTCTGCAGAACTATCAGGATTGTTGAGCAGTAGCTGAATGGGCTTGGCAGGCAGAATGTGAAAAGCTGGGCGTTTTTTGGTGGCCTAGGTGCAGTGTAGCAAGGTTCGGCCGGGCGTGTGCACGAGTATTTGGGTTCACCAGGAGGGCCTTGTTTTTTGTTTTTTTGCGTTTTTTTGTTTTTTTGTTTTTTTGTTTTTTTGCTGTTTTTTTGCTCCAGGATTCGTTTTTTTGCCTACATTGCCGGACCCCCCCCTTTTGAAGGTTCGGGTGGCCAAACAAAGGCTTCTTGATTTTAGAGCGGCAAAAGCAAATTGGCTATTGAGACGGAATTTGGAAAACTGAGGCAAAATGAAGCTAATAGCCTGTGGTCGTCGGGGAAAAAAAAAACTCCACCGATCACCACACACACACAAAAGGTCGAAAGGCACCTGTACGCCCATTCAGGATCGTCGGATACCCAAAAATCCCGCACAGGATCGCGAGCTGTCGGATCTGCGTTTGCACCAGGAGAAGCAGAATGCGTACGGGGGATACCCGCTGAACGGCACCGGCGTCGAGCAGCTGGTGACCCTCGGCAGCGCCGATTTGAAGAGGAGCGGCCGGAGCAGCGTCTTCGCTGGAAGCGGCACCGACGTCGCGTGGAGGCTCAAGCACCTACTGGAGCAAGGCGAGGAAAAAGACCGCGTCATCGAGAACCAGCGGCAGGAGCTCGCTCGCGTGAAGTCGCTCGAAGCAAAGCTGCTCACTGCAAACTCCCGAATCCAAGGCCTCTGCCAATCGCAGCAAATGGGACGCAACAAAGACATGAACATGTCGCTGAGCGACTCCGACAGGTGTGTGGCATCCAAAAGAAAGTGCACTGTCCCGTAGCCCGCCCAGTAGGCTTTTTGGAACATTTCCATATCGTGCGTTGCGCTGCACTGGACCAGACTGAGACGGTTCCGTATTATCGTAGGTATCCTTTACGGGCTGTAGGATGATATATCATGTGGTACACAGCTTTTGCACACAGGATGGTCCGTGGTATGCTATCTGCAGCCACTAGCACTACATCCACTAGCAGCGTAGTCCTACGAAGACATGGGGACGGTATGTAGTGTGCTATCGGCACTACACACCACCACACAGCACTACGTAGTATTCGTGTACCAGGCGAAACTAAGGCACTAGGGCAACAACCAGGAACACACTGGTAGGTGAGCAGCGTGGGGTTACACCGGGCAACTGCCGCAGCAGCCGCAGATACGTCTTCGTCCTTGGCTCACTTTCGGAAGGTGTCACGCAGAACGCGGGGAAGGGGAACGTGTTTACCCAACTACTTTGAAGCCCCTTCCGATCGTAACATCCGAGGAGGGTGCAAACATGGAGGGTGCTACGGTAGCCGTGCACGGGTCTTGTGCCTCGTGCAGGGCGGGTGCTTTGTGATCCGCCGCGAAGTTGTTTCCTGGTGCAGTCCGAAGTGACCGGCGCTGAGTTTCGGCTCACAGCCGGTTCCCTCGGGCGCGGGGTTAAGGGAGAGAGAGCGCAGACACAATCCATCTTAAAAAGGACCACACACAGCACTACGTAGTATCCTCTACGGGCTATAGGATGGTATAGCATGTATAACTACACGCAGGTGGCACACGCGGTCGATGATCAACGAAGAAAGGCTGCGCATCAACGAGGAAGAAAAGCGAGAGATTTCGATGATAAACCACGCGCTATCTCGTCAGCAGCAGCAGCGGCGGTCGATCCACGTTCTCCCGAAGGCGTCGCCCATCGAGCCGCTGCCAGGCAACGGACCGTTGGCGGCCGCAGCTGGCATCGAAGATCTGAGCAACGACTACGAAGGTACGGCTGGGCCGCTTGCTGACCTTTCTCGGACGGCGTCCGGTACGTGGCGACCGAAGCCTCCTCCTTTGAAAAAGAACCACGCGCTCTAGATGGCTCGCACTGTCGCACTGTGTCGGCTTGTCGCGCCCAGTCCGGAATCACAAGCTTGCATTGGCTGCGTGCTGCAAGCGGAACCAGGTTAGTTTGACCGAGTTTGTCAACCGGCTGCAGAGGCGACGACGAAACTCCTTCGTCGAACCGTGTCGTATTCGCAACCGCGGTGTCTACAGTACAGCCTCCAAGCCCGCGCCCTGCCATTACGTTTGGTGTCGCTACGAGGCTTAAACATACTAAATTTAGTGACCAACGAACGATTTCTCTGTACTAAAAGCTGATGCTCCGAAGGCGCAAAGCGGAGGCAGCGTATTACATGCAACTTGCCAAACCAGGTGAAAACCGCGAGTGCACACAAACCAAAAAGAATTTTTGCTTCATTTTGTTTGTGTACGTGTTTTCACCGTTCGGATTTCTGCTGAACTGTCAGAATACGCTGTCCAGTTTTCGTGTCTTAACAACTGCAATTCGCCAAGAACAAATTCCCAACAATGGCAGCGATCCTCGCTCCGGCTCCATCAAGAAAGCAGGGAGTGCGCACAAGCAAAGGAAGTCAATTCCGTTTTTAGTACCGCCACCACAATGTTAGCACAAACAAGGCCGCACTCCTATCCGCATCTCTCACACCAGGCAGTTGCCTGTAGATGGGGGTTTTTGGACTGCTTGGCCGATATTTTCACAGGCAGTGGCTCCTGGAATCCCAATTGATTATCCGTAACTCAGTGTTTGAGCCACACCTGGATTGGCCCGGGGCTTCTTCTTCGGTGACTACCGTCTTCCGAAGGCGGAGGCTCGAAGGGCGTGGTGTGCCTCCTTTTGTTTTCCCCCCTCGAATCGCAATCAACTCAGCCCACTTCGGTCAGATTCTGTGTCAGCAACAACGTGACGGCCGCGGTCCTTGGACCGACGAACATGGATGCTTGCGTGAAGTAAGTTCCTGAGAAACTAAATGCTCTAGAATGAGTACGAAAATAAGTCAATATTGGTCCCCCCTATGCATAGGTGGCGGGGCGGCGAGCAAATCACGACTCGTCCCAGACTCGCCTCCACTCGCCCTGTCACTCGCCCTGTCACTGGCCCTGTCACTCGCCCTGTCACTGGCCCTGTCACTCGCCCTGTCACTCGCCCTGTCACTGGCCCTGTCACTCGCCCTGACTCGCCTCCACTCGCCCGTCTGTACTATGCAGGACAATTTCTTGTGATTGTCCGAGCCTCTCAGTGGGTTTAAGACCACAAGAATCTGGGGCAGTACCCACCACCGATGGAACTTTCCATCTTGGTGGAGAAGCACGTGTTCATGATGTCAGATAGAACCCTTGCGGAAATAGTTTGGAATGTGGCTAGTTCGGTGAGCAAGGTCCTGTGAAAAAGGGCCGTATCATCGGCAAAGACGTCGGAACCGAGGCGGGGTGCGCTCTTCGACGAGTGCCACCCTCACCCTGAGGGCGAGTCTTGGAGTCAAAAGACGGTGGAAGTGTGGGCTTGAGGGCCAGGCGAGTCTGGGGCGAGACGCTAGTCGCCCCGCCACCTTTGCGCTCCACCCCCCTCTCCGTTTCTGAAAAAGAAAAAGAAGAAATAAATAAACCTTACTGGCGAAAGAAACCCCTGAGTTCGCTTCGCCGAAAGATTGCGTCAGGGCCCCCTCACGCGCAGTTATCAATGCCGGGAGTGTGAACCCAGTGGACGAACGGTTTTCTCGCCTTTTATCGCGGCCTGTTTTTGTATCTTATCCGGTCGCCACACTTTAGGCTTGTTAGATCAGCCACTACTGTGTTCTGGCATACCGTATTTGTATCTTCGTGGCATTGGGAGGGTTTGTTCGTCCGAAAGGAATAGGTGCAGAATCTGCTTGGGCACCGGCTTGACGAACGAGTCAGAGCGAAGACGAAGCGATCCGCAATTAGTCAAACAATGCAAAAGGAACCCATTGACTAGTTCCAAGCCCTGCTCTACCGTTTTGTGTGCGGTTTACACTCAGCTCGCCATCCCTTTCTCTCGGTGAACGAAAGAAAGCAGCCAGCACAAACAAAGACGTGTGCAGAAATCAAAAAAAAAAAGGACATCCTGGTCCAGTCTGTATTACTAGCAAATCTTCTCCCCCTTGCCTCTGCGCAAACTGGACTAGCGGAAAACGGAAACTTTACGACGAGACAAGTGTCGCTGGGATCTCTTATTCTGTCGAAGGACAGTAAAAGCCTCAGGTTCACATGAGAGTGATGGGGCTAAACAGTACGGTATACCCATCACGAGTCGTTAGAAAGGCGGAGTTTCTGCTCTTCGTATTGTCCGACGAGAGCCGCCCAGAAGAAAGGGAGAAGTAAGAACACGTCTTTGTAACTGATATCACTAGCGCAAGGGAACGGGGAAACGAGCTTGGGCGAGGTCACCTTCCATCCACCAGACCAAAACTTGACTTTTTCTTTGAATCAAGCACACCCGAACACCTGAAAGCTGTGCGAAGTTCTCTAACCGATGCAGATTATCGCTACAGATTCTTTGCATTCTAACCAAAAAATAATCGACTTTCGTGGTGCATCAACTCCCTCAGTGAAACTGTGAAAGTGATCACCCCCGGCGCCCCGACTCTCTGGAAGTTGAGCAAGCCTGTAACGACAACCCGGAACCGACGAAGGTTATTATTATATGAACAGTGAGACGCGGAAGACGCATGCACGTGGCATGAAAGGCGGCGCCGAAGGATCAACTAAGAACAGACGGCCCGGCTGCCACACAGAACCGCGAAGATGCATGCCGGAATCGTGGTCTATAGGTTCTACTTCCCAACGCAGGTCCTGGAGGGTGGGTTGGCAAGTGGGGGGCACGAACGCAGCAATGCGCAAGCTTTTCACCATTGACTTCGGCGCGAATGGGAAAGGTCCCGTGTACTTCGCTTGGAGCAAAGGCGGAAACCTGCTGGCCATATGCGGAGTCAAACGGCAGCTGACGGTCGTAGACCGAGAGGGGAAGGTCTTCGACCAGAAGACGCTCAGTCACCCCGGTGCGGCGCTGGCCGTAGAGTGGGACCACACGGGAGAAACCGTCGCAGTGATGCAGGCGGGAACATCTGTCGTGACGTTGTGGCACGTGGCTGGCAAAAAAATGGAGCCGCTGGACACCGGGTTCAAAGACCTCACTTGGATGAGTTGGAACAAAACCGGTCCGCACCTGGCCGTCGGCACCTTGAAGGGCAACCTGCTCCTGTACAACAAAAAGACACTGAAGAAGATGCCCTCCATGGGGAAGCACACGAAGCGAATACTCTGCGGCGCGTGGAGCAACGACGGGAAGCTCGCTCTCGGCGGCGAAGACAGGGTGCTCAGCGTCAATACCGCCGAAGGAGATCTCATAAGGCAGCAGCACCTGAAAGCGGAGCCGACGCAGTGCAAGTTTGCGAACATGCAGGAAGCCTTCAGCTACGGAAAAGAGGAAAGCACGATCTCCGTTAACCTCGGAGGCAAAACTCTTCTTCTGTACAATACGACGGAGCAACAGGGCGCCCCAGCTCCGTATGAGCTCGCGTTTCTGGCAAAGTACGGCTCAATTGTTCAGTACAAATGGTTCGGCGACGGGTACATCTTGATCGGATTCTCGAGCGGTATGGACCTCCTTCCCCTCACCCAAATTGCCGCACAAAGTTTCATTTCCTCGTATTTCAATACGCCAAAGTTCCGGAGTACTAGCTGCGTGCAAACTAAACTATGCGTTCCCCACTTGTATCCTCCGAATCTTTTGCATGCATTTGTGTGAATGATGATTTCACATGGTATGCCACAAGTGTGTGAAGCCTAGCATGCGAACTTCACATGTTCGCGTGGGTATATCCCGGGCTCCACACTGACACTTTCGCTGCGCAAGATATATCCTTCCACCGCATTACGCGACGTAAACCTTTTGACCGTGCATCGGTGTCGTACCAGTTGGAGCTACAAGATCCTTTCAAACGAGGGTGGGAAAACCGCTACTGCTCAAGTCCCCCTCACCGCACCCCACCTGCAACAGGCCACGTCAACGTGGTCAGCACCCACGAGAAGGAGGTAGGGAAGGAAATCAGCTACATCGTGCCGCATAAGGAGTCGCTCAATGACATTACATACTGTCCTGTGCTGCAGAAGGGAGCCTCGATAGGTGACAGCTGCGTGCAGGTTTTCAGCATGGACGAGATCGACAGCTTGAAGTCTCGAGAGTCTGATAGGTTCGACCTTAACAATGAGTACGGAGCTCTGATGAATGTTGATTGGACAGACGATGGTCAAATACTTACTGTCTCGTCAAGAAATGGCAACATTCACACGTTCCTGACTCGGATTCCAATCATGCACGACTCTTACGGCAGCAAGGTGCTCCACCTAACGTCCTTACGCGAGTTGTGCATTCGAAGCTTCTCAAGTGACTCCGAGATCGCAACTATCCGTGTGGAGATTGAACCGTCGTTCGTCGCTCTGGGACCCGACCATGCTGCTGTTGGCATGAACAACTGCGTCTGGTACTACCGGTACAAGGCTGGGGATGTCCGCCTTGTGAATCAGAAGACTTACGTCTCGTCAATAGATTCCGTGAAGCTGTCGCAAGATTATGCAGCGGTTTTATCGGACGGGCGAGTGACCCTGCACATCATCGAATCAGGGGAAGCGGGCAGCTTTGAAGACGAGCGAAGGCACCAACGCGTGTTCCCTGAGAAGGAAGGCGATTCTCGTATCACGTCGGTCGCAATCACGAAGCAGTTCTTGATTTACGGCACCTCTACAGGGGTGTCTGGCAGCATAGCTTACTTCTCGCTTGAGGACTGGAGCATGATATCGGAGCTCCCATGCAACGGTATGCAAAAATTATCTGTTTCCACCGCTTTGCCCAACCTTTTTAGCACGCTGCGTACTGTTGGCTCCCTAACCGGCGCACGAACAACTTGCACTTGTTGCTTGCGCATACGGCACCAAGTTGCCTATGCAGACAACGTTGCCACCACCAGGCACGATTCATACATCCACGCCAGCCACTGCGTACGCGCATGCTAATCCTTAGGATTCACGTACTCCAAATATCCCAGCACTTCGCTCCTTGCATTCGTAGTTTGCGCGTTGCAGCTATGACACATCCTTACCAAAAGGTGCTGGCGACGTACGTACACGTCAGGCCGTGGAGTCTGCGACTCATAGTAGGACTGTGGGGGTTTCTCCTTTTGCCGCGTTAGCACAGGAGAGCGTAGTCCAGACTGCCTCTTTTCTTCTGTTTTAAGCAGCGACCCGGCATTGCAGCGGACATCAAATACAACCCCCTCCACAGGTGTGCGGAGTGTGTACCCCAATCCGGCCGGCACGAGGTGTGTCTACATCGATGAGACAGGGCAAGGGTACATCTACAGCCCTGCAGACGACACCGTGTGCCAAATCGCGCGTTTCTCGGTGCACACGGACAAGATCATGTGGGACAACAACGACTGGGGCGTGTTCGTCGGGTGCGACCAGAAGCACTTCGTCGTGTACGTGTACGCGCCGAACACGAGGTGGGGGCAGAAGTGCCACCCCGTGTGGACGAATGAGCCTGGGAAGGTGACGCCCAGCGAGGAGCCGAGAACCACGGACCGCCCCTTCGGGTTCATGCCGATCTTGGTTTTCAACGGCGGGGTGGTTTGCCAGCTTGCGAACGGGTCGATGCCGATGCTCGCCCTGTACCCGCATCAAAACATATCTCCGAACGTCCGGTCGAGTGCGGAGTTCCGCATGCAAGCCTTCTACAACTCTCTGTCGCTCCACCGGCTCGAAGAAGCCAGGAACTACGCGAAATTGATACAGAAGCCCGAATGCTGGTACGCACTCGGCGACACAGCCCTTTACCTACTCGACATCAAAATGGCCATCCGGGTCTACCGAATGGTTGAACAGCCGGCGATGGTCCTCGCGCTCAACGACATCGTCCACATCAACGAAAAAGCGCTGCTCCTCGGCCACGTCGCGATGCTGTTCAAGAACTTCAACGAGGCGCAGAACCACTTCGTCCGGTCGTCGAACCCGATGCTCGCGCTGACGATGCGCCGGGATTTGATGCACTGGAACGAGGCTCTCGCGCTCTCCGAGTCGCTGGCCCCGCACTTGATCCCGTCGATATCCAGGGAATACGCGTCCCAGCTCGAATTCAGAGGCGAGCTGCAGCAGGCCTTGGAGATGTACAGTAAGGGCACCGTCGAGTTCGACCCCGACGTGCACGAGCAGAAGAAGCGGGAGCTTGAGAAGCACAACGAGCAGTGCCGAGCCGGATTCGCGCGGATCACCATCCGCGTGGGAGACATCGCCCGGGGCTTCGAGATCGCGATGCAGTCCGACTCGAAGACGATGGCGGTTGAGTGCGCGCAGATCCTCGAAGAGCTGCGGCAGTGGTCGGAGGCGGCACAGCTCTACGAAAAAGCCGAGCAGTACGACAAGGCCGCGCAGATTTATATCTGCCAGACGAAGAACCTCCGGGCGGCGGCGAACCTCATGTCGAAGATTTCGTCGCACAAGATCCAGGCCCTGTACGGCTCGGCCAAGGAAAAAGAGGGCAGCTACCAGGAGGCGAAGGAGGCGTACATCAAGGCAGAGGACTGGGATAACGTCGTGCGCCTGCTGGTGGAGCACTTGAACGACATTTCTTCGGCGTACGACGTTGTTCGCAAGACGAAGTCAGCAGAAGCTGCGGCGGTCGTCGCCGCGCATTGCAAGAAGTTCGGCAACCCTGAAACAGCGATCGAGTTCCTCTTGCTCGCGAAGAAAACGAAAGAAGCCTTCGACCTCGCTGCGACTCACGATAGCATGCGTGCGGTATGTCTTGCCTACATCAATGCCAACACCCTCTGTACCAGAGCCGCGACCTGGAGCAAGTCGGTCCGTCCCTTCATTAGCCACAAAGGGCCCCTCAGCAGCACCGCGTTGGCATTGCGTGCTGTAGAGTGCAAGTGCTGTATGAAGGCAGGCGAGCACGCTCAGGCCTTAACGCTCTCGATCTCGAGTCATGACACAACGAAAGACGATACGCCACGTTACGTTGGAAACGACGTCACTTCCGGAGAAACGCACGAACCGCGACTCCTCAGCAGGGACTGCGATGGGACCGGGTAATCTGAGTGTCTGCGTAGGGAACATCGACGAGCAATATCTTGCAATCTTTGTCGTAGGAGGCCGAACCAATGGTGTCGACCCGCGTGCACATATAAACCCATCCGACAGTATGCCTCGATTCTCGGCGAAAATGGAACAAACAACGACTACCTCGCGATCGCAAAGCATTACGAAGAAAAGGGCAACTTCGCTTTGGTATGTGTTCCTGTTTTCTCATAAGTAGGTTAATGCACAAACCGTCCGTCGAATACCAACATCGGTAGAACTTTCTCGATGAATTGTGTGGTGGTGCATGGCCGATAGTTGTGACACCAATCGAGTGCTGCGGCAACACTTTTCGGGAAGAGCCAACACGCCAAGCTAGCAATTCAGCAGCCATTCGACCACAGCTCGAGGATCCAAAAATTGCGTGATTAATGAAACGGCGTTCCAGTGCCTATGATTATGGTAAACATATTGTGCGTGACATCGTGATTCGCGAACTACCCCACCTCTCGCGCAGTCGGGCGACTTTTACCGGAAGTGCAAGCAGCACCATCGAGCGTTGCAGAAGTACATCGACGAGATATGGAGGGTCGAAGCGACGGTTCAGAAGGGCGCCAACGCCGAAGAGGTGGAAGTCGTCGTCGACGAGATCCTTCGGAAGTGCATCAGTGTCGTCGGCGAAGCGCAGAACGACATGCTGCAGTACATGCTCATAAACGTGCTCACCGACGAGAACAACCCGAGGGATCCGAAGTACTCGTTCTCGCTGTATATGGAGCTCGGAAAGTACGAAAAGGGCTGCAACCAGGCGGTCATCATGGCGCGTCAGCAACAGAACCAGGGCCACTACCGTATCGCCCACCGCCTGCTGTTCCAAACGTACAAGCAGCTGGAGAAGCATGGCGTGAGCATCGCGAGCGAACTGCGGTGGAACCTCATGCTCCTGCACAGCTACCTCATCGCGAAACCGCTCATCAAGACCCTGAGCGACCATACCCTCGCCGCGCGAATGCTCATCCGCGTCGCGAAAAACATACCCAAGTTCCCGCAGCACACGGTGCAAATCTTGACGTCGTGCGTGACGGAGTGCAACAAAGCCGGGTTCGACAAATCGGCCTACAAATACGCGAAGCAGCTCGTCACCTCCGACCGGAAAGAGATTCCGGAGAAGCACAGGAAGAAGATGGACACCATCGTCCGGAAGCCGGGCTACTACAGCAAAGACAGCGACGGAAAGAAAAAGACGGTATGCGTTCAGTTGTGCCCCAAAACACTGCAATCCCAGCGTTCCTGTAGAAGAAGCAATTCGCACTGGACACGCATGCACACCATCTCATGAACGATAAACCTTGGCCAATCAACGAAGTTTCGAGCGAGCTTTCGCTTTAAATTCCAACGAGTGCGCACGCAACTCTTAACACACCATCTCATGAACGATAAACCTTGGCCAATCAACGAAGTTCCGAGCGAGCTTTCGCTTTAAATTCCAACGAGTGCGCACGCAACTCTTAACACACCATCTCATGAACGATAAACCTTGGCCAATCAACGAAGTTTCGAGCGAGCTTTCGCTTTAAATTCCAACGAGTGCGCACGCAACTCTAAACACACCATCTCATGAACGATAAACCTTGGCCAATCAATTAAATTCCAACGAGTGCGCACGCAACTCTAAACACACCATCTCATGAACGATAAACCTTGGCCAATCAACGAAGTTCCGAGCGAGCTTTCGCTTTAAATTTCAACGAGTGCGCACGCAACTCTTAACACACCATCTCATGAACGATAAACCTTGGCCAATCAACGAAGTTCCGAGCGAGCTTTCGCTTTAAATTCCAACGAGTGCGCACGCAACTCTTAACACACCATCTCATGAACGATAAACCTTGGCCAATCAACGAAGTTCCGAGCGAGCTTTCGCTTTAAATTCCAACGAGTGCGCACGCAACTCTTAACACACCATCTCATGAACGATAAACCTTGGCCAATCAACGAAGTTCCGAGCGAGCTTTCGCTTTAAATTCCAACGAGTGCGCACGCAACTCTTAACACACCATCTCATGAACGATAAACCTTGGCCAATCAACGAAGTTTCGAGCGAGCTTTCGCTTTAAATTCCAACGAGTGCGCACGCAACTCTAAACACACCATCTCATGAACGATAAACCTTGGCCAATCAATTAAATTCCAACGAGTGCGCACGCAACTCTAAACACACCATCTCATGAACGATAAACCTTGGCCAATCAACGAAGTTCCGAGCGAGCTTTCGCTTTAAATTTCAACGAGTGCGCACGCAACTCTTAACACACCATCTCATGAACGATAAACCTTGGCCAATCAACGAAGTTCCGAGCGAGCTTTCGCTTTAAATTCCAACGAGTGCGCACGCAACTCTTAACACACCATCTCATGAACGATAAACCTTGGCCAATCAACGAAGTTTCGAGCGAGCTTTCGCTTTAAATTCCAACGAGTGCGCACGCAACTCTAAACACACCATCTCATGAACGATAAACCTTGGCCAATCAATTAAATTCCAACGAGTGCGCACGCAACTCTAAACACACCATCTCATGAACGATAAACCTTGGCCAATCAACGAAGTTCCGAGCGAGCTTTCGCTTTAAATTTCAACGAGTGCGCACGCAACTCTTAACACACCATCTCATGAACGATAAACCTTGGCCAATCAACGAAGTTCCGAGCGAGCTTTCGCTTTAAATTCCAACGAGTGCGCACGCAACTCTTAACACACCATCTCATGAACGATAAACCTTGGCCAATCAACGAAGTTTCGAGCGAGCTTTCGCTTTAAATTCCAACGAGTGCGCACGCAACTCTTAACACACCATCTCATGAACGATAAACCTTGGCCAATCAATTAAATTCCAACGAGTGCGCACGCAACTCTAAACACACCATCTCATGAACGATAAACCTTGGCCAATCAACGAAGTTCCGAGCGAGCTTTCGCTTTAAATTTCAACGAGTGCGCACGCAACTCTTAACACACCATCTCATGAACGATAAACCTTGGCCAATCAACGAAGTTCCGAGCGAGCTTTCGCTTTAAATTCCAACGAGTGCGCACGCAACTCTTAACACACCATCTCATGAACGATAAACCTTGGCCAATCAACGAAGTTCCGAGCGAGCTTTCGCTTTAAATTCCAACGAGTGCGCACGCAACTCTTAACACACCATCTCATGAACGATAAACCTTGGCCAATCAACGAAGTTCCGAGCGAGCTTTCGCTTTAAATTCCAACGAGTGCGCACGCAACTCTTAACACACCATCTCATGAACGATAAACCTTGGCCAATCAACGAAGTTTCGAGCGAGCTTTCGCTTTAAATTCCAACGAGTGCGCACGCAACTCTTAACACACCATCTCATGAACGATAAACCTTGGCCAATCAATTAAATTCCAACGAGTGCGCACGCAACTCTAAACACACCATCTCATGAACGATAAACCTTGGCCAATCAACGAAGTTCCGAGCGAGCTTTCGCTTTAAATTTCAACGAGTGCGCACGCAACTCTTAACACACCATCTCATGAACGATAAACCTTGGCCAATCAACGAAGTTCCGAGCGAGCTTTCGCTTTAAATTCCAACGAGTGCGCACGCAACTCTTAACACACCATCTCATGAACGATAAACCTTGGCCAATCAACGAAGTTCCGAGCGAGCTTTCGCTTTAAATTCCAACGAGTGCGCACGCAACTCTTAACACACCATCTCATGAACGATAAACCTTGGCCAATCAACGAAGTTCCGAGCGAGCTTTCGCTTTAAATTCCAACGAGTGCGCACGCAACTCTTAACACACCATCTCATGAACGATAAACCTTGGCCAATCAACGAAGTTTCGAGCGAGCTTTCGCTTTAAATTCCAACGAGTGCGCACGCAACTCTTAACACACCATCTCATGAACGATAAACCTTGGCCAATCAACGAAGTTCCGAGCGAGCTTTCGCTTTAAATTCCAACGAGTGCGCACGCAACTCTTAACACACCATCTCAGGAGGCCGACTTGACCGACCCTCAAGAGCCTGTGGGACCGTGTCCTTTCTGCAGTGCGCCGGTTCCGATGACAATGCTGGACTGCCCGCGCTGCAAAAGCAACATACCGTACTGCATAGCAACCGGGTATGTTACACCGCCGTCAAATTGCCTTTCTCAAGCAGAGGCACCGCCTCGTATATTCAGCTTACGCACAAACAATTCTCGCGAAGAACTTGGCTCCGCCAAAAAGCCAGTTATCCCTGTGGTGGTTTTTAGGTCACCTCCGACTTCAACCTATGCATCTGAAGATTCGTTAGGATTTTTTCACCGCGCAAGGCTTGACCTGCCACGTTCAAGCTTGCTCCGACCACTGCAACCTCTGCCGACACTCGCTAGCCGTCGACGCTCATGACGGCAGCCCCATCCTGAAGTGCAAATACTGCCGACGCGTCGCTGCTGCTGTGTGCGCTCGGATTGGCGCCGCTCAAGCGGCCACCTTACGTCACTCGTTTGTTTGTAAAGATTGCTCCGTTCTTCCCTGACTTGTTCCCGGATCTACTACTACTCCTCCTACACCGCGCAAAGCTTGCAAAGTACCCTCATGCTCGTGTGACTTCTGTTCCCGCTGAGTTTGCGCTGGGACACCTGCGCCTCTGTGGCTGGGCCGCCCCTACCTGCCCAACTCCGCGCCCTCAAGGATCTCATCTGGCGGCGATCTTGTACAAAAATACACGAATGCATCCGACCTCAACTTTTCAACGCAGACAACACATGCTTCTCGAAGAGTGGGCTTGCTGCTCCTCATGCAAGTTCCCGGGGTTGTACGGCCCTCTCTCGACCCTTATTCGACAGGTATGCTCGAATCCGACACCAGAGCGTTTTTTTTTGCTGAACGCTTACGCCCGCCACTAAACCCAGATTTACCTGTGTTTCGTGTGGGCTACAGCACATTTACCTCCTTTGATCTATCGCAACTGGCAGTCTCCTCAAGCATTCCCTACAAAGCAGGTGCTTATAGTTGTATTGTTTTCTCCCCCTAGCCTCCTTCGAAATGAGCACAAGGCAGTCCCTCGAGTATTTCCGGGGGATGAGGTCCCGTTCTGTTAGGGTAACGAACCCCCAAGCAGTTTCTGCTCTTCGTATTGTCTGACGAGAACTGCCTAGAAGAGTTTCTGCTCTTCGTATTGTCTGACGAGAACTGCCTAGAAGAAAGGGAGAAGTAAGAACACGTCTTTGTAACTGATAGCACTAGCGCAAGGGAATGTTGAGTGACTGCCTTAACCCGGGGAAACGAGCTTGGGCGAGGTCACCGTGAATTTACTTAGACACCTTGCATTTTTCTTTGAACCAACCACACCCTGAAGGCTGTGTGAAGTTCTCTAATCGACTTTTTGTGGTGCATCAACTCCCTCAGTGAAACTGTGAAAGGGGCCAGAGCGCTACAGGATATCACCAGTTCCCGCCCGTCGTCCCTCTTATGCGAAACTAGAGCGTCACAGACAGGGGCCATGCATATAAACGGTTGTCTGACAGAAATCAGCCGTTTCTTTTTTCAGAGGCATGTCGTCCCGCAGTATCACCTAAAAGAGGGACCCAACGGTACGGTACTCCACCGCCATTCTTGGCGAATACAGTGAGTCTATGCTTCTGAGATACGGGACCTGCGAACACTTCAAAAAAACAAAATGTTAAACGTTTGTTGGACGCACGGTCACGCGCGCTCGCTTTTTTGTTCTCATTACAACTCCAACACAGGGCGAACCGTGCCCGATGTGCGAAGAAGTCATTGACGTCGGTGATATCAAGCGCATCGCGAATCCTGACCCGAGTGTGATGGTGGGTGTCAAGGAACAGGAACCGGGCACCAGCGAAGAGACACCGCCCAACCCCGCAAACAATGAGGGTGCCGCGTAAAACTAGCTGCTCCAAGGGAGAGCATCCCCCGCAGAGAAGCTCCTCCGGCTGCTCCAAGGGAGAGCATCCCCTGCAGAGAAGCTCCTCCGGCTGCTCCAAGGGAGAGCATCCCCCGCAGAGAAGCTCCTCCGGCTGCTCCAAGGGAGAGCATCCCCTGCAGAGAAGCTCCTCCGGCTGCTCCAAGGGAGAGCATCCCCTCCGGTTGCTCCAAGGGAGAGCATCCCCCGCAGAGAAGCTCCTCCGACCCGCGTTCCGACGGGCCACCGCGCGCGTCCTTCTACGGAAGAACCCCGGCAAGTTCTTCTTTCCGATTCTCGCAATTAGCGCGAGACAGAGTGCTGGAAACCGTAGACCAGCCTCGGGCACGGCATTGGCCCCTTCGGGTTGCCGGTGCCCACGTGTGAATTAGTTCCATTTGCCTTGGTAAAAGTAAACAAGCAGTGTCTCGGGCAGGAGGAAAGGTAGACCCAAAATAGAAAGTGTTCCACCAGCCTGAGTTGCGGCGTACAGCGTGTTCTGAGTGGTCGGGGGCGACACCAAGTTGCGTCTACCGGCGAATGCCGCGGCTTCTGGGAACACACTAGTTCTCCACCCAGCCTAGGGCAAGTTGATCGCAAGCGGCGCTGTGGGAATGATGTCTTGCCACCAGCCTCAATTGCGAGAGGCTGCGCTCGTGCGAACATTCGTCGGTGGGTTGTTGTGGCGACAGGCGTCCGCCGCAGGAGTGAAGCTCGCTGGAAGACTTATTCTCCTGCGTTCGGTTCGCGCCGCGGGTTTGAAAGCGGGGTTCCCGCGTTTCAACGGCGGTTGGGCAGAAATAAATGGGGGTTCCAGTATGCGGGCCGTCCGGCAGTGTGGGGGCCGACTCCGGGGCTGGCCGGTGCCGAGGGCTCAGCCCCCACTGCGTCCGGGGGGGATGCAGCGATCTCCAATCGACTGTGCGCTCGGCGTTTGGAATCTCTTTCGCTAGACACGCGGGTCGCCCTCAGACGTGACGCGCCACTTTGTCCGACTTTGCACGCGGGCGTAACCCCTCCACCGCGCATGTACACGACGTCGCAATAATTAACCAAATGTCCTGTTCAGTCTCCGTCTAACTTCGTTTCTGTGGCCGGGAGTCCGATTGCCGAGAAAGAAACGAGAATCGGTAGGGGAAAAAAAAAGTGAATGAACAACGGCGTAAGAAAAAGAAAAAGGAGCGATTCGCTTTTCACCTTTTCGCTCCGCAACCGGTAAAGGTTTCCGAATTGTCCGTAGTAGGGCGGGTCCCGACTAGCCTATCGTCAACAGAGAACCCCGTCTTTTGAGCGATGTTGATCAAACCCTATCACAAATCGCTCAGTTTGAGAACATAGAGGATGGTAGCATTGCTCCTACTACCCCGTGGTGCTGCGTGTGCACAGATACGTACACCACTGCATGTAGAGATACAGTACTCCTACTGCTACGTGATACTGCTGCATGATACGATTCTACACCGTGTAGAGGATGTAGAGGAAGTAGAGGATACAATGGTGCTGCTATGTATGCAACTTTGTTACAAGTCGCTTAGTTTGGAAACTAGTCAACTGGCGAGCAGGTGTGTTGTTGAAGTAGACACGGCAAAACAGCGAATGCGGTCCCCAATAGTTCCATAGTTCTGTGATCCAGACACAACCAGAACAACAGACCGAACCGAAAACGGGTTTGGGAAGGAGTCAAACATGGCAAACCTCATCGCCAGGGGCGAGTGTTTGTACGCCGTGCTCGGCACGCAGAAGGGAGCCACGGAGGCAGACCTGAAGGGCGCCTACAGGAAGCTGGCGCTGAAGTGCCACCCGGACAGGCTGCAGGGCAAGAAGGCCGCCGAGAAGAAACGGGCCGAGAAGCAGTTCAAGAAGGTCGGGTTCGCGTACTCGATCCTGCGGGACGCGGGCAAGAGGAAGGAATACGACGAAACCGGTATCTTCGCGGCGGGCGATGACGCCGAGGACCTTGACATGTCAACTTTGATGCGGTCGCTCTTCCGGCAGGTCACCGAGGACGACTGCACCGCCTACGCCGAGAAATACAAGGGTTCCGACGAGGAGCGGGCAGACGTCATCAACGGGTACAACAAGTCCGCCGGCGACTTCATGAAAACCCTGGACCACGTGCACTACAACGACCTCCTCGCCTCGGAGGAAGATCGGCTGAACGCGTTGATCGAGTCCTTGGTCGCGGAAGGAGAACTCAAAGCGACCGAGAAGTGGGAGAAGACGAAGCTGACGCCGGAGAGGAAGGAGTCCGATGCCTACAAAAAGAGGTGGGCCGCGCGGCTGAAGGAGGCGGAGGAAGTCAGGCAGTCGGAGGAGTACCTCAAGGCGACCAGCAAAAAAGTGAAGGACCCGAAGAAGGCGCACAGCAAGCAGTCGGACCTGATGCTCGCCATGGGCGAGGTCATGCGGGACACGTTCCGCGCGTCGTTGAACCAAATGGCCGCGAAATTCGGCGTCTCGGCGGAGGAAATGAACGCGCTGGACGAGGACCCGGGGGCGGACTTCATGAAGGCCTTCGCGGCGGCGAAGGAAACGAACAAGAAGAGGAAGCGGGACACTACAGGCGCAGACGGCGTCGCTGCTGGGGACGCAGAAGAAGAAGAAAGCGAAGAACACGAAGAAGACGAAGAATTCGAAGAATTCGAAGAGGACGAAGAACAAGAAGAATGCGAGGAGGACGAAGAAGAAGAAGAAGAAGAGGCCGTCGTACCCGAGCCCAAGAAGCAGAAGACAGCCGCGAAACCTGCCGCCAAGTCTGGCGCAACAGCGGCGCGCCGCAAGTAGAGCAACGCTCTCCCCGCACCCCCTCGACTATTGAATGGCACGCTCCTGCCTTCTCTTCGAAGGTAACCCAGTGTTCGTGCACCGCGTGTATCTGTTGTGTTACCCATGCTGCGTTGTTGGCACTAAAATTTAATATGGCAGCGTACGTATGGCTGCATACAGCCAATAAAACAGGCGAGTTCCGCTAGTGCACGCAACCCAGCCGTGCTCGACCGCACGCCGCCGGTAATTTGGGCACCGCGTGCTTCTCTTGGCATGCCGCACCTCGGGTGTAGTGTTGTGCCGCCCACAATTACGATGCCGCCGTTCTCCGCGCGTGATTCGAACTACGTCGCCAGCGCTTCGCGGTTTCCGTGTGATCGTTGGAAGGTGCACTCCTCCGAAGAACGCTGCTGACCGAAGTTACCGTTGTTCAGGAACGCACCAGTGCAAGCTCTGCTGCCAATTTTTCTTGGTTCGTCCGGAGAACCCACTCGGCCATTTGGCGACGCTTTTTGGGCACGCTCAACACGAAAGAGTCTAAATCACCACAGCGTACTCAGACTTGGCGCTTGCGCAGTGCGCACGGACTGTAAGAGTACCGACTCCGAGACGCAAGCTTACGGCAAAACGTCACGCCCTCTTGGGGGAAGTTCTTCTTCTGCAGACTAACGATCGCGATAAGCCGGCCCATCCCTTTCCTGATAGGCCGCGAGTGTACCGTGGTAGATTGAGGTTAGCGCCCCCGCTGCACAGGGGTCAAGCAAGCAAAGCCTGTCGTCAAGTGCGCGGCGTTTTCTAGCGGTTATTTCGCTCCCAGGCGTGTGTCGTCGCACACAAACCGCAGAAACGCATCGGCCCTCGATCGGTCGCGCAGCGTGCATCTGTCGTGTCCTTTGACACGTCCATCAGGAATCTCCCCAGCAGAGTCCGATTGTGTTCTCCAACACACTCTCTGCCATCGCAGGTCCTGCATCTGCGTGTCGGCGAATCTCGCCCGTTTTCTCCCAACATCCGCAGCGCACCAGACATTCTTTCCCTTTTGGTTGGTGATGTGCGAACTAGTACGTGCGTGCGAACGTGTGCCGACAACGCTTTCAGATCGTCAACGCGCTGCCACGGAGTGACCGGCACTGCAAAAAACAGCCGGTGGCTAAGCAATCCTCCGCTCTGATGTGATTGCATACCTAGCTAGAGGCGCATCGGTTCACGCGATAGAAGGGAATGTGTTGGCCAAATTTTGCACATGAAATCTCAGATTTTGTACCGCGGCCAAAAAGCTGACCCGAATTTCTGTACACACACACTCTCTCTCCGTGCAATTTACACCGACGCCCTAATGACGTTGGCGGACTCCTCGTTTGAACACGTAATGCACAGGGCCCCCCCGAAAAATAGCGACACAGTATGGCCGACTTCGTCGTTTCATGTCACCATTGCGCCCGTCCGATTACTGGAGAGCATCTCCTCGTGGAGATGCCCGGTAAAGGAGAACTGCCCGTGCACGAAGAGTGCTACGAAAAGTGCTTGCCGAAGTGCGCCTGGTGCAGAGTCGAGCTGACGGATTCATACGTTCTGTACAAAGGCAAATCCTACGGTATCGTGAGCCTGCACGAGGGCTGCAAGGATGCCTTTGAAGTCGCGAACATGACCACGAAGAGCGACAAGGAGATCCAGTCTTTGAGCAAGCCATCGGCCGCGAAGCTCGCCGGGAAAAACACCGATCGTCTCTTCATCGACCAGCTGTCCAAAGCCGAAGTGATGGCCGAGCTGACCCGCCGGGGCATCACAATGGACCCCGCGAAAGCTGCGATGAGCCGCAGCGCGCTGGTAAAGATTCTCCGCGACCACTGGGATGATAGAGTGGTTCAATGACCAAGAGTACCGTCCCCCTCCCGGGGGTTTCTCCGCCCACCTGAGCCCGTCGAGAGGGCACACCACTGTAAGCAGGCCGGTGCGTGATTCCATATAACTGCTCCGGAGGGCTTGCCTTTACCTCCGCGGTGCAGGTTTCCGAACTGTTCTTTTCTGCAGAGCCGGTGTGCATGGCACCAGGGTTTCGTAAGTGGTCGCCACACTTGTGACATTCTCTCTTCTGCGTCGTCCGCAGATTGACCACCCGCGGAGTCCACGTTTCCGCGCGTGCAGGGCACTCCCGCCCACCAGAGTTTCTGAGTGTGCAGTCAGGGCTTCACGCTTCTGAGCACAACCGGTGTTGCGTAACCCCGGATTCCACAACACTGTCCCCGATACCCCTCAAGGGTTCTTTGGGTGCAGTCAAGTCCAGCATCACGCTTCTGGCCACATCCGGAGTTCGTACATTCCTGCCTGCATCCCTTGGCTCGTACATTCCTACGGGTTCCACAACACTGCCGGCACCGATACCCCTCCGGGAGGTCCCGCACGTCGGCGAGAAAGCCACACCGACTTCCGTACGCTCTTTCTTTTTTCCCCCCGGTGCGCAAACTGCGTCACACCGCGACTCTTTTATGACGAGAACACCGGCGTCCAACGGAATCCGGTCGGCAGGAGACTGTATAGAGATGCTCTGCGTGTGCTCCTCGCTTTATTATCGGCGCGCCGGCCTCTCGGCCCCGGACGCGGCGCTGTCAACCAATTTTCCCGTCCTTTCCATTCCCTCCCTCATGCTCGTGAGTGCACAACAATGTGTGGCAGGGACGTCACGAAATAAGACGAATCTTTGCTTGTCCGACCGGAGGTGGCTCGAGTAGATGTTTTGTAGTGGATCTGGCATATTTCTAACGCATACAGCAACGGGATCGCGATGCGCCCCGCCCGTGTGTGCGTCTGTACGGCGGATCAGTCATGAAGGTTTGCGAGTACCAGACATCAAAAGGCATACCTTCGTGTCGTGCCCAACGTCGACGGCTGCACTATGGCTCCGTATGGCTGATCGAGAAGTGAATGGGTCGGCTTTCCGAATTGCCTGCGTTTCAACCACTATTTGCATTTAAAACCCGACTACACCCACAACAAACGCTTAAAAACTCTCAGCATCCCCGGAATCTCTCCCCCCCTCCCACCCGAAGCGACACAAGAGAAGAATACATCGGCGACAGTGGGACTGACAGGTGATGAACAACAGGGCCCAGTCGGCGATTGCGCCCGGTACGACCAGCTCTCCTCTTGTTGGCGATGTCGTGTGCATACAGGACGCGCACGCAGCGGCGTACACCCCAAGCATCAACCGGTCAAAAGGCAGAATCACCGAAATCAATCGCAATAAGGTGTGTGTCTTTTGATACGCACTCAGCCGGGTCTTCCCCCGGGGTATCTGGCCCATTTATTTTCACATATTCCTTCCTTCCGCTCTTCAATCGGCCACCCGGAGACTTTCAGATTACGAGCTCGCAAACGCACTTTCACTCTGCAAAGAAGTGATCAGGCTCGTGTCTGAACTCGTGATCTCCAATACAACGGGGATCAAGAGCTTGCTGTACCTGTGTTGTGGGTAGTTACCAGGAAATGAGCCGGTCCACCCCTCTTGATAGACCGTGATAGACCGAAGAATACAGCACCGGGCAATTCGATGCAGCTCTAGGGACTAGGGATGGACCTGGTAGACCGTGGTGGACCGTGATTCACTGTGATTAACAGCGGCAGGCACTTCGATGCAGTTTCAAGAGATAGGGACGGACCAGCTCAGGAAATACGCAGCACCGTACAGTCACCTGGCGCCGCTGCCTGGAATCGTCCGAAATACAAAACCAAACCAAACTCGTCAGGCAGTCGTGCGGTTTCACAAAGAAACAGTGACATTGCCGATTTCACACGTGCGCCACGTGAGCAGCCGCTCTGCCGCAAACGAGAAGGAAGACAAGCTCGTGGCTGACCTCGCGATCCCGAACGTAGCGGAGGGCGGAAAGGACAGCGGCGACGAGAACGACGCGGGTGCGGCGAAGGACGCGAAGCAGAGCAAACCCATGAACGAAAACGGCACCGAGACGCCGCAAGCACCGTCGGCGGCCGCCGAGACACGCGGATCCGACGATGAAAAGGTAGACACGTCCTTGAAAGCAAAGAGGCACTCCAGCCGCATGGACCGGTTCCGAGAAATCAACCGTCTCACGCTGCATCGTAAAAACAAGGTTCCGTCGGTCACATTCTGCGACGCGGCTTCAGGAAACGTCGTCCTGTTTAAAGGGCACCGAGGGCTCGCTGGTGGCATGACGTATGTTCAAGACTTTTTTTTTTTTTTTTTTTTTTTTTTCCCGACGACAACTAGTGTCAGACTAGCCTACCCGAAGGCAGTTGATTCCTTTAGGCAAGATTCCTCTACCGGCGGAAGTTGTTTGGGTTAACGTCTTTTTTTTTTACCAAACATGAAATGTTGGAGGAAATGAGAAGCTCGTCGCCGCAAACCGTGGCGTTTTCACTTGTGTCCTGAATCCAGCTTTACGTAAAAAACGATCAGGCACTGCGTTCAACGAAAAAATATAAAACACCGAAATGTCCACCATGTCATGGCGCACCCCGTCGAGAAAAAGCAAGTTCACGTACCCAAGTGAGCTAGGCGCTGCTTTCGAGCGGGTGACGGGGAGCAAACCTTTGAGAGGGGTGAAGCTCTTAACAAGCGAGGCGACCGCGTTCGTCAAGGTGCGTTTCTCACCCAATGAGGAGACTGCGGTACGTCAGCTGGTGGCTGGGGTCCTGGGGGTGGCACCGGCTGCAGTATCGAGTTTAGTCGGCTCCAGGCTTCTGCTGTCCGTCCGCGGAGGGGAGAGCGATTACTCGGAAGGCGGAATCTCGGTCGACGCCCCCCGCGAGACGGCGTGCTGCTCGACCCCGCTTTCTGGGTCAACATGGACCGCACGGAAAAGGCGGTGCTCCTAATGGAGCTCCGCCTCCACTTCGTGGTCCCCCTCGCAAAGGCCCCGCACGAGTCGGGGTTCCTGCTCGGCCAACTAGCCGAGCTTCTCACAGGCGTGGGAACCAGCAGCCCGGAGCAGGACGAGTTCGCAGTCCGCCTCGCGCGAAACGTCATCGTCCGCCTCCTTGTACTAAAGACGGGGTACGAGGTGTCGTGGGACGGTGCGCAGGCGGTAAGCGACACGTTTTTCGGCGCTCCGAAGGTCCCGGCTTACCTGAAAAAGTCGATGGACGTTGCCGACGCGTTTCGGAAGAAGAAACCGCAGCCCGAGAAACAAACCACCACCACCAGAGCCAAACAAGAGGGCAAAGGCCCATTTCGCCCCAGGGAAAAAGGCGCAAGGGCCGCAGACAAGACCGCCGCGAACAGCGGAAAGTGAACTGCAGCGTTGTCTGCCCACCCTGCCCACCCTCGCACTTCCCCATCACGACCTTCCTGAAGGGACTCGAGGCACCCGCGAAGTTGAAGCGCGGACGACCGGTGCTTGTCGAAGCGCCACCGTCAAAGCAGGAGATGCGACGCGTCGAAGTTGCGGCGCGAAACCACTTGTCGCTTGCGCTGGCGAGCTCGACGTGGCGGTCCTTGGAGTCGACCCACCGACGTATGCTTCAGTTCAAATGGAATTGGGAATCCCGCTCGGAGCAGGTAATCGACGTCCCCACAGCTGTCGTCTTGTGGCTGACAAGGAAGATGCTGGGGGAGCCCGGGCGCGCTCCCATAGTGTGTTCGTCTGCCCTGCAGTATCTGCAGGACCTGAAGTCAGCCCAGCGCCGAGTTGGCGCGCCCATCAGCGACTCGCAGGTGGTGCGCGATTTCGAGAGGTCTCTACGAAGGCAGGGCGCTATGCGCCCGACGCGCCAGGCGGTCCCCGCTACGCACCAGGACATCCAGAGGGTGCTCAGGAAGGAGGCGGGCTCACAGGTTGGGCTTGCGATAGCTCTTGCATGGGCGGGGGCCGCGCGAGTGTCGGACGTTACTCGCCTGACGGTTGGGGACGTCTCCTGGGAGGACGGTTTCGTCGCTGTGAATTGGTCACAAACGAAGTCCGACCCTTTCCGTCTGGGTGTCACCACTGGTCTGGTGCTGTCGGAGGACTGGTCGGCCGAGCTTCGGCGGCATGTCGAGGGACGGCCTCCTGGGGAGCTGATCCTGTCCGTGTCATATGCGCAGGTGAAGGCGGCCCTGAAGCGGGCTCGGCCGGAGTTAACCGGCCACTCGATTCGCCGGGGAGCCCTGTTCCGCCTACTCCAGAAGGGGCTCCACTTGGAGGAGATACGACGACTGTCGCGCCACAGCAGTCTGGATGCCTTGGTCCGGTATCTGCCAGCCGGGAAGCTAGCCGTGGCCCGCGAGACGGCGACTTCGTCGGGCCTCCTCGCCGTGAACGTCCTCCCGTGAACAAACCGATCCTCCCGCTCGCCCCGGCTTTTCCAAAAGTCCGGCGTCCCAAATACCATCACCTTTCTCCGTACCACCCCACGTCCCTTGAGACGGGGGGTCCTGACATCGCCTTTCCTTACAGCCAGGCGCTCTGCGTCAGGACTACAGGCGGAAGTGTCTCGGTTCCTGCGGCGAAGGCGAGGGGGAAGCTGGCTCCGATCTCAACTTCGCGTCTGAACCTTGATGCGCTCGTTTGCCTGGACACAGAGGGCGTTCTCGTCGGCGTGCTGGACGTTATACGGTCTCGTGAGGCTTTTCTAGGAGCCATGCGCGATGGGGCGCGTCCCGCCCTGGGCGGAGACCTTGGGCTCGCGAGGGGGCTCTCTCGATTCATGCTGCGCCACCTTCCGACGTTGGAGTCGTACGGCGTGGTGCGGGCGCGTACGGACGCCTGTGTGGTCTTGCCAGCTTTTACAGTTGAAAAGAAGTCCGGGGGGCTTCGTCTGGTCGCAGATGGCCGGAAACTCAACGCACTTATGAAGAAGCCCCCGGCCATGCTCCTTCCCGGCATCGACGATGTTGTGAGCAGGTTCCTCGCGTCGAAGTTTGTAGCGCAGGCGGATGCTGTGAGCTGGTTTTACCAGTTCCCCCTCGAGGAGTCGGTCTCGCGTTTCTTCGGCATGAACCTGTCTGGCCCAAGGGGTCGATTTACGAAGGTTCAGCTCTCTGTGATGTGCATGGGCTGGAACTGGGCCCCCTGTATAGCCCAGCGGACAGCGCGTGTCCTGTTGCCGGAGTCCGAAGGTGTGTGCTGGGTCGACAACTTCTTTGTGATTGGCACCTCATACGAGGAAGCCGAGAGGCGCTATCGGCGTTTTCAACACCGCTGCCAGCTGGTCGGCGCCGCCATGAATACTCACGACAGCATGTACGGACGCCCACTCAGCCGTTTCGAGGCCCTCGGTCTCGAGTTCGATTTGGGGGCCGAGCCTTCTCGCTACCGATCGGCGCCGTCGTGGGTGAAAAAGTTTCTAGGGGGCGAAGCCCTCGCGCCGGTCATGAGCGGGCGTGCGACACCCCGGCAGGTTTTTGCTGTGTTCGGCGGCGTGGTTTGGTTCTTGTTCTCGACCAGGCGGCGTCTCTGTTTTCTGCGTTCGGCGATGGCTTTTCTGCGCCGGGCGGCATCGCTTTTGGGGGGCGGCACGTGGTCATGGGATGACACGTACGACGTACCCCCTTCGGCCCTATATGATCTGCGGTCGGTGCTCGCGGACCTGTCAAGGAACGAATGGGTAACAGAGGTCGACAGAGACCGGCGTCGTTTAGTGGCTTGGTCTGACGCTTCGGACAGCGAGTGGGCAGTGGTTCTCGAGACACGCCCGGAGCTCGCCTATCAGGGGGTTTTCTTGGACCCGTCGGTCCATATATACCTGAAGGAGCTGCTGGCTGCGACGCAGGCGGTCTGGTTCGCATCTCTAGAGGCTCCGGGGTCTCTTCTCGTCCTGAAGGTTGATAACCAAGCAGCTGTATTCGCTCTGAAGAAGGGGCACAGCAAGAATTTCTGGGCAAACGAAGTCCTGTGCCTGTTTTTCAAGATCGTGGAATCTGCGGGCCTCATCATCGACGTTGTCTGGGTGCCCACAGACGTGCAGCGCGCGGACAAGTACACGCGAGGGTGTACGGCTTTTCCCGGTTCCGGACTCCTCCTGAGAGATCGGATTGGGGGGTTCCACGCCTCACCGGCTTTCGTCTCTTGGTTCCTGGGCACGTGCTGAAGCGCGTGTTTGTGGCAAATTCAAGAAACGCTGTTGCGTCTGTTTGTCTTGCCGCTGCGCGGACCTGTCGGGAAATGCGTTCAACGAAAACAACTCTCTCTTCCCGTCATCATCATCATTAGTTTTGTATCAGCCGCGGTTGTGCGAGTGACGAGCTCTTATTTTTACCAAACATGAAATTTTGGAGGAAATGAGAAGCTCGTCGCCGCAAACCGTGGCGTTTTCACTTGCGTCCTGAATCCAGCTTTACGTAAAAAACGATCAGGCACTGCGTTCAACGAAAAGGACCCACTTTGTAGTTGTATTGTTTCTCCCCCTCTAGCCTCCTTCGAAGTAAGCACAAGGCAGCCCCTCGAGTATTTTCTCACAGAGACATCCCCAACCATTAAAAAATGCGCTTACAATCTCTACCCTTTGACAACAGATGAGACACACTCAGACCATCCCCATCACGTTCTTGTATTCTCACTCGGGGAGGTCTATCACCCGTTCCAACTGCAGTACCTACCAAAAGCGGAAGAACTGTACACATCCTACACACAATCTGAACAGGTACCGAGTCAACGGCGTAGAGCGTCCGGACATTCACACAATGGTATACGACGAGAGGGGTCCGCTTCTGCGTTTTATTGACATCAAGAAGGGGGTGAACCTTCCGAAGGAGAACACCGCGTTTGTCATCTCGCAGCTGAGACGACTTGCCGACGAATGCGGAGTGTGGCACAACCTGCCGAAGCCGAAGATGGACCCGGTGAGCATCCCGCTGCGCACCGGGGGGAAGATAGAAATGCTGTACGAGAAAGGCGGTGTGCTGACAGTCGTCGGCCCGAAGAACAAAAAGCTCGGGGTCACCCGCTACCTCGAGTTCGACTCGACGCAGTGCGTCCTGAGGAACCGGAAGGGAATGCAGTGGAAGCTGGTCCGAGAGTCGAGCGCCGCGACCATAAACAAGCTGCTCCACCTATGCAACGAGACCTCCGTCCCGCACCACCTCTACCCGCAGACGAAGAAGGGGAAAATTTGGGTCAAGCCGCGCTTGCGGTTCGCGTTGAAGGCGCTCGCGGTCGCGTCGTCGAGGAAGGGAATGGGGCTGCTGAACGTCGACATCATGAAGCAGGTCACGCGGTGGTGCGGGATGTACGACGTCGACTCGCTGCACGTCTTTGTCGTGTTGTGGGGGTACGGCAGCGTTGTCGAGAGCCGCCACGTCTCGATCTCGAGCGGCATCCAAGCCACCGCCGCCGACGTCCACCGCAAGCTCTCGCAAGACAAACGGTGGTTGGCGGCCCGCGGCGCCGATACCAAGTGGGAGACTCAAGCGCTGTACTGGCTCGGCGAGTCCAACGCAGAGCTCCCCACGTTCACGCCGTCCCGCCTCCTCCCGAACTACCCGCTGGTGACGCAGGGGTACGAGGAAGGCTCAGGGGTGGCGCTGCACATTTTGTCGACGAAGGCGACCGAGACCCTGAAGCTCTTCAAGGAAAAAGCGAAGGACTCCGACCTGCCCGCGGCCCCCGCCGCCGCGACGGCGGCGCCCAACGGCGGAAGCAGGGCCTCCCGGGTGTCGGCGAAGGACAAGACCGGGAAGCCGGCCCGTCCCGCGTCGGCCAACGGCGCCGCGCCGGCGGGCGGCGCGCGGGCAAGCAGCGCAAGGAAGCCGGGCGGGAAGGGCGACGCGAAGAAACCGGGCCAAACCGACGCGAAGACGGGCAGAAGCGACTCGAAACCGAGCAAAAGCGACTCAAAACCGGCCACAAGCGACTCAAAACCGAGCAAAAGCGAGTCGAAACCGAGCAAAAGCGACTCAAAAACGAGCAAAAGCGACTCGAAACCGGCCACAAGCGACTCAAAACCGAGCCAAAGCGACGCAAAGCCAAAGAAAAGTGACGCAAAGCCGAGCAACGGCGAACCGAAATCGGGCAAAACCGGCGAGAAGCCCGCCGCCGGCAAGGGCGATCCGAAGTCGGGCGCCAAGTCGCCGTCCCCCAGGCGGTCCGCCTCGTCGCCGGGGATGCAGCTGGCGACGGCGGCGGACGGGAAGAAGAAGGCGCCGCCCCGCGAGAAGGCTGGCCGCTCGCCGGCGGCGGCGTCGCCAGGCGGCAGGAGCAAGCCGCCGCAGCAAACGACCTCCGCCCTTTCCCCGTCCGCGCGGGCCCTTCGGAACAGCGAAAAGAAGGATTGCACCGTCCAGTAGCGCTCCCCCCCAGCACACCTTTTTGCGTTCTTCAGTACAACAATCCTGCGGGCTGCTGTACATCGTGTCGTGCAGGCTAATAAGACGGCGGCAGCGGGTTTGGGTTGAGCAGCATCTCTAAACCGAAGATGGAAACGATCAACGCACACACACACACAAAATTGCTCAGACAGGATTGTAAACGGGCCTCCTCCGGATTTGTCGACCGAACCCCCCCCCCACCCCCCCCCCCCACACCATATAAACTGAGATCTTCCCCTCACCCGTCCCGGACCGCCTGCGCTCTAGTAGCACGGGTGGTCCTGGCTGTGACGAGCTACGAACAGCCGCCTGACAAACCAGACTCACACCGCAGTTCTGTCTGCAGACACTCAGGGTCCGCGCTGATGATGGTCCGCCTTATGTGTCCGTGGCTTAAAAGACCGAAACACGGCGCAGACGGGACCAGTGCGGTGTGGAGCACATACCCATTCCGAGCACGTTCTTGCAATCCCCCTAGTGCAGTTCTGGGTGCGAAGGGAGTTGACGTACGCAAGGTAAAAAGCCGTCGGCGGGCGGCCTCGCACTCTACGACGCAAGCAAAAAGGTTGCCGCTCGACAGTCTCAGTAGCGCCCGCCGGTCTCGGTCTCTTCCGTCGTCTCGCTTTGAGCGCGAACTGACGAAACGTTCGACGCGGCGGTGTGCGTCTTCTCATCCCGACAAAGGGGGGGAGGGGGTTACCTCATCGAATCCTGAGAGGGCCCCCGCCAGACACGGAGCACACCGCCGACGAAAGCTGCGGACCGCTTGCCACCCCCGCAAGGGCCACCTCGGCACTCCGACCCCACGCAGTCAGCGCGGACAGCGAAAGGTTTGCCCTGGAGAACGGACGCCTTGCGTGTAGATTCGTCAAGCCGTCGCAAGTTCCCTCGGAAAATTCGTGAGACGTGGCCCTGCGAATGCACCGATACCGAATCGGGCGTCGACAGCGACCTGCAGATCGCACAGAGCCTGACGATTCCTCCCCCATGAAATATATAGAACCAGAGGATTCCCACGTTGATCGCTTGCCAGATCCTACAACGTGCCGAAATCAGACCGCTGGTGGCCACAGAAGGGGACTCTTCCTTGATGTCCCTGGCCACCCATTACAAAAAAGTATATGGATGGCGCCGCGAACCCATTCGACTGGACACACGGCCGAGGCACCTTGTTTCCTCCCTGTGCCGCAACAGCACGGCGGGTCGCGTTAAATCGCTATCTCCAGCTCTCCCCCTCCAGAAGACTTGATGCTCGCATCAAACATATATGAGCGGCAAGTAGCGCCTGAACACGAAACTAAGATTCCCCCCCCGTCGTCGGCACCTCGGATTCGCCTGTGCTCTAGTAGCACGGGTGGTCCTGGCTGTGACGAGCTACGAACAGCCGCCTGACAAACCAGACTCACACCTCTCCTGCCTGCAGACACTCAGGTTCCGCGTTGATGGTCCGCCTCATGTGTCCGTGGCTTAAAGGACCGAAACACGGCGCAGACGAGACCAGTGCGGTGTTGAGCACATATCCATTCCAAGCACGTTCTTGCAACCCCCCCGTCGTCGACACCTCTATTAAAGCTCCACTTCCCCCTGCCCCTTTCCCCCGCTGGTCGCCAGAGCAGACCTGCGGAAGACGCGTTTTCCCGAGCACGTGTAATGTGAACCTCCTTGTTTTTCCTCTAATGGATTGTACACTCTCTGGGGTGATCCACCTACTGTTTCGCAGATATCTTCACGATCCATGACTTCTTCTTGTTGCGTTAGTGGGGAGTCATTTGCATGCAAATGAGTACCACACTTATCCACCAATCCATTTTGACCCTTAGTTCTGCAGAGTTCTGCAAAGCTCTGCAAAGTTGTGTATTGATCTGAATAATGTGTGGGCCTTTAAAGCGTGGATGATGCCTCTCGCGCTCCCCTTGAGGTTCCTGGCTCATGCCAAAGCGCCGCCGCCCGGGTTAAGGAGTTGCGGTCCCTGGACCAGGGCCAGGGAGGCTGTTCGGAGGGGTCACCACCCACCGTTCGCGGGCTTCGTTACTTCACTGCCCCCGGCTCTCCCCGGCCTTCGTCGTCCCGGGGGAGGGTTCCACGGCCATCCCCCCCCGCGCGGGGAATGGATTGTTGCTGTTGCGGGTTCTTCGGTGCGTCCTCGCGACGTCGCCGCTGTCGATGTCGCTGCCGCCGCAGCTGCTGTCGGGCGGGCAGCTGCTGTCGGGCGGGGTTGACGATCTCGGTCTGCACCCCGTCCGTTGCGCGTCGGCCTTCTTCTTCTTGGCGTTCGCTAGGTCGTCCCAATGCTGGCGGTTGCCGCCGCCGCGGTGCGTCGCCCGGCCGTGTCTTCACTTCTCGCCGCTGTGCTGCCACCCCCGTGGGTAGTGGATCTGGGGCCGTATTGATCTGAATAGTGTGGTACTCATTTGCTTGCAAATGACTCCCCACTAACGCAACAAGAAGACGTATTGATCTGAAATTCTGTAAAGTCTTTCTGCTGAAAAAATAGGTGGATCGCCCCACTCGATGCGGCATAAGGTATCCACAATGACGTATGGAAACCCCACGGTAGCCACCATTTCAGTCGAGCCGAGCAGTGATTATAATTTGTACGGGCGAGTTCGGCATCGCTCAGGGGAGTCCCTCGGCGGTGGCGAAGTCTCGACTCTTTCAACCAATGTTTTACCTCCGCCCCTCAACGTTTTCAAAAAAATTAAGTTAAAAAAATGAAACTGAAAGTATTTCAGAAAACGCCGCGCAATCCCTCCCTTCCCACTCTATTATAAAGACCCGAGCACCCCCCAGCGCCCCGCTTCTGGAAAATGACGCAGCCTCTCCATACAGTTACGTTTTCCCATGTAGCTTCGACGTGTGCTCAGCGCCGTTTCGTTTCGAAGCTACCCTAATGGCACCTGGCACCTGAACCCGTCGATGAACGCAATTGACCGACGAGTTCCATCCAGCACCCCCGCGGTTATCAACACCAACAGCGTGTGGTAGTGCTTGTTGCTGGGTGCTAACAACCAGCTCGGTCCAAAGCCGAACCTCCACACCTCACGGTCAAGGCCACACCGGCTTCGCCCCGCTGCAGGCGGGGACAAGACGTACCGTATCCGGAATACTGATAGGACCGGGCAAACAACCCCAAAACAGGCCTGGCTGCTCTAGGCGTTACACTAAGGCCCCATGCAAGGGGGGGTCGGATGTTATTATTTTTAGTTCCACAACAACAGGGGTGTCCTGGAGCAAATAAACGTTTTGGCGGCGGGGCTCAAAAGACGTAGGCGGCGCGTGTTGACGAGAATTCCGGTCGGGTAGACTCATGGTCTTTTCCGAAAATCTTGTCCTCTCGCTCAGTTTGCCACCCTGCATCCCGTCTATCTCGCAAGGGGTTTGAATCGAGAAATTCGTTCCTGGTAGCAGGAAGCGTTGCCTTCTCCCATCGAAGCTGCCAACCAGATGACCTGCGTCCACTAGCGGATGATCGTACAGCTTTTCGTTTCCTCTCTTCCGCAAGCCTAGCCCTCCCGGCTCTGTGGCTGAGAAAGTAGTCATCGATGGTTTTGAGATTACGGTGCAGGGTCCCAACCAGTAGCCACCCTCCCCATCTCTGACAACACCGCTGTCCTGTCTGCAGACACTCAGGTTCGCGCTGCTGATGATGGCCCGTGTCCGCGGCTTGAAGGACCGAAACACGGTGCACATGGGACCAGTGTTGAGAGATGTCCATTCCAAGCACGTCCTTGCAAACCTCCCCCCGTTCGGCTACTCCTGAGGGAGCCATAGTTACCCCCCGTTACCCGCGCTTGACCTGACCTCTCAGCGTTAGGCACTGGAAGTGATATTCCACTCGCTACCGCTGTGATGAAGCTGTAGCCGTAGTGTACTGGGGGGGTCGGGCTGTCGTTCTTTTTCGAACCCCCGTAACCCACCTGTTGCCGCCTCCACGCCTTCCAGTGACTCGAAACGTGACACGCAGTGGGCAAGTTAGGAAGAAGCGTCCAACACGACCGACAAACTGCTTAATCATGTTTGCCCCCAAGCGCGCCGTTGAGTTCGACTCTAGCCTGGCTTTTGCGCAGTGGCACGAGAAGTATAGAAATAGGTGGAGACCGCAACAATTGAAGCACCACTACTCCGGCTGTCGCTTACTTATCCATGGCACAGTTGTCACGCCCACTGCACCCATCACGGGTCGCACGACGATCGCGTCCCCCTGCCGGCTCTACTCGCGTCCTCCGCACTCTCGGCGTGCCTGTCGGCGCAAACGGGAAAGCGAAGATTCCGATTCGTTTTCGGATTATGAACTCGTAAACAACTTCCAACAACAGTTGCAACCGACTAGAGTTGCACCGCGCCGAAAGCGCGGAAAGAGTGACCTTCTGGAGTCACGTAGCGAAAAGGTGGCATAGTGTGGTACTCATTTGCATGCAAATGACTCCCCACTCACGCAACAAGAAGCGCACAGTTGTGAATAAAGGTGAACCGACAGGCATCGCGGAGGATGAACCCCGGAGGTGGCCGTCGTAGGTACGTCGCACAGCAAAAAACGCTGAAGGCACCGTGCCTGATGCCTTCATTTTTTCTTCTTCTCTTTTTTGTGTTCCTTCCCCGTTTTTTTACTCTTCTTCGATTCCTTGGAAAGTTCTGTTACTCGCCGCCTTACAAGTCGCTTGTTTTACCGGCTCCCTTCTTCGTCCCCTTTTCCCTGCCGAAATCCATCGTCGACGCGTGCCGAGCACCCGCAAGTAACAGCTGGCATGCTTCTCAACTGGGGGGCTGCTTCACGAACGGGGGGAGAAGAAAAGAAGAAAAGAGGCCGCACCGGTCAAGAACGTGACGGGCAACCACAGCTCTCCGCTCTGCCCTGCGGCTTACGATCTTGCGCTCAGCGCAAGCGCCACGCCTTGATGCTTTAGCTTGGGAAATCGGTGGCCCGCAGGCCCGTAGCTCCGCAGTACCGCCGAACACGTGAAGCTTGGATCCCGGTGCATTCGTGCTCGCAATAAGCGGAGATGTCGCTGCTCACCTCGCTGTTCCGGGGAGACCGAAAATAATGGTATCGCAGCAGAATCCCCACGAGGTTGCAGTACCGAGGAAGACACTGCCGAACCCCCCGAGAACTGATGCGGAGTCAGCACCGGGCTATGCTGCCGGGGTGCTCGCCGGGCTGTACAGGTACCTGCTACTCCTTTCGACTGGCACACCCGCAACGCATCACGCAACGAACCGCAGGGCGAGGGAACGGGGGGGGGGGTGGGGGAGTGGGTGCCCCTTTATGCCTCCCAGCCTCGAGGCGAGTTTAAAAACATGCCACAATTTCACCGAACTGCGCGAGTTGGCGCATCCTCGGACGCGCAGCAAGCTCAGCAAGCCCAAGGTCTTTGAAGTATGTATTTCGCATTTCGAGCTGGTGGTTGTGGCTTTCGAGCTGGTGTTTGTAGCTGGTCGGTATTCAGTTTACCGGAGATGGTATCCTGGCATCAACCCCCAGGCCCCACGAGTGTTGTGCGGAAAGTCGCTCTGCAGCCGTGTTGCCCATTACTGCAGGTATCCTGCTACTGCCAACAGAAATTCAACAGACCTTCTTATCCACAAATAACGCTAGCAAATGTTGTTTGAGGAGAAAATCTCGCTCGATACTCGCTTGATGTTCAGGCCTTCAACGATTTCGATCTAAGACGAGATCTGACACTTGTACAACCTTTTTCCCCTGGTATCGTTTTGCAGCATGGTGTTTCCCGCCACAACACAGGGCGGTGTTCGGACTTACACGAAGGTGACGGAAGGTAGCGCGCTGCATGTTTTGCTCGGGGAGTTCGAGGTTCCCGTTAAAGTCGAAGATTTCAAAAGTGCGTTGTCGTATACCGAACGCGTGTATGCCTTTCTTTTCCAACGAGGCTCGCAGGAGTGGCAGGTGGTGTAGTCAGGTAAACACATACCCCCCACCCCGGAATCGACTGGCCGGACAGCCGCGGAAATGCAGGAACCGGGCTTACCCCTAGCCACGCCCTTGGCGTGTCAACCGCTTCCGCGCGACCGAATTGCGCAGAAAGCGAAGGAGGGCCAGCGTCTTGAAGCAACAGAAGCGTACGTGGGATCGTACATGCGCGAAACCACCATTGACTGGTGTAGCTGCAAACGCTTCAACGGTCCAGTTTGGGATTTGCCCATGCCTGATTGAACTGAGTACGAAGCACTGGCATGGAAACAACCGCGCCAACAGTGCGCTGTTTACAGACAGCACCGGAAAAGAACCTGGGAAAGGTGACGACGAAGAAGCCACGGGAGTCGGAGTTTGTGTGCGAGCTGTGTGACAAGAGGTTTGGGTCAAATGAACACAATTACAAAGCCCACATCGATTCCTCTTCGCACTTCTTGCAAAAACTGAGCAACTATAACGGCGAGGTAGAAGCCGTTGACCCCCGATGGATCAGGATGTCCTTGGAGAAGGACAACCTCCGCCGCGGGACAACTTGCACTTTGCTGTCGGTTACGTCGACATGTCTGAGTCACATGTTCATATCTTTGAACATGCCTGGCGAATGGCAAGGATACCCGAACCGGTTTCAAAGGTTCGAACGATGGTGCAGTGGGGGTTCATCGCCGATCCCCCCGGTCGTCATGGCGGGTAATGCTACCTTCGACAGCGACATTGGGGGTTTCCAGTACGCCCCTGGGATCGCCACCGCGACGACGCAGCCCAGCTCCTGCTCCGTGAACGCAGCTCTTGCACCGTATCTTGTACTCAGTCTCATAGATGAACTGGGCGCACAGTACGACAAGATCGCACACGTGGTTCTCATCGTGAGCGCAGTGGTGTATGACGAGGAATTCCTGCCACATCTTAGTGGGTGCGCAGGGGTCCGGCTACGTGCTTCCAATCAAGGCGCTCCTCTCTGCTTGGGAGCAGCACCGACCCTAAACGGTGCGGACCCCGGGCTGACCTTTAAGGTGGCGGCCCTCTTCGTCCCCACGGGCAACCTGGCGTACATGGTTTTTACGAGCGTAGTTCGTCTTTGACTGCCACAAAATGAGCCCTCTGCTCGTTACACAGCGAGCAGATGACGCCTCCATTCCATGGCATATGACACCCGCTAAATCATCATCGAAAAAGAGCACGAGCAAAGCCCGCGAAACCCTCAGCGAAAGGAAAAAAGGGGGCCGCGAAACCCGCAACATCCCGTCAGGTGGGCCAGGCCAGATTCGGGGTGGCTCCCTGGGAGGGACAGGGGCGGGGTTAGTCACGCCTTCGCAGTCCCAGGGCCTCTCCCCACCTGTATGTGTTCTCGTGGCACCGCTACCGCGCTTACCTTTCCCGAAAGAGCGAGAGCATAAGAAGAGCGCGTTGCGGTATTTGTCGGCCTACAAGGTCGAAGTCACACCCACAGTATAACTGAGAAGCTAGTCGGCCAATGTCAGTTGTGGAGGAACCAACTTTTGTTCGGGCAGGGTCTCCAACCCTGGAAACAAATACACATACGCTAAAAACGAAGTTACACGGATGCGCAACCACATGTGACAGTAAACGGTAAAGTAAAAGCGACACAAAGTACGAAAAGGAATGAAAACATACTGCCCAGACCCTGCTCTAACAGCACAAAAGGAACCCCCCCCCCCCTTTTTCCCCCCGCCTCACAAGTCAAACGGAGACTTCAAAAAACCGACCGCTTACTACAAGGAACAGTCTAAAAAGTCAAGGGTTTGCAACGAAACCCCCCTGCTTCTCCTGATCCACACGCCCTCCTCGCTGCACGCAGAAACTGGGACGATCTTTTCACCGGCGGCAGCACGATGGAGGCCTTCAAGCTGCCGGATCATCCGGAACTGGACGTGTTCCACCGCCACATGAGGTTCCGAAGCCCCGCACCTATTTTGGTCAGCCCCAGGGATTTCGAACTCCTAATCTCCGAGAAGTTCGAGCCGGACGGATCGTTCATATGCAAGGCCGTCTCCGTCGCCTCTGGCCCGAAGAGTCCGAAACCGGAGCCAGGCACTGTGCGAGGCGAGATCCTGACGACTGGCTTCGTGGCGAAGCCTTATACAAGGAGGGACGGAGGACCGGGTACAAAAGTGGTGTACGTGGCTCAGGTGGACCCGAAAGGATGGGTCCCGGCTCAGGTTGTCAACCTGATTGTCGGGCGGCAGGCGACGTCCATCCAGAACCTCAAGCGACACATTCTGCGGACACTGGCGGCAAAGGGCAAACCGGCTCCGATCGATATCCTGAGCAAGCTGTGAGCGACGGGGCGTCCTATGCTTTTTTAACAGCATTCATGCCTCGGGCTCCTGGACGAGGCACAGTCGCGCGATCCACCGTGTCATAGAACCCCGCACAAAGCCGGCAAGAGCAAAGTACCTGCTGCCATCCCATACACCCTGAGGTGCTATTGGTAGTAGAGCATATACATACCCACAAGGATGGTCATGCATACCATCCGGACAGGATGGTGTCTACAGTGTAGTGGACAGCGGGTCATCTGTCCCGTGTCCCTAGAGTCTCTGGATGGCTAATAACGTCCTATCCACGATACCAGCTTGCAGCTATATCTGTAGCATATGATAGTGGTGCGGTGTACACAAGGGCAGTACACAGTTCGGCTTCTGTAGTAACAAGCAGCTGGTTAAGTTCCAGTACGCAATGCCACAAGCTCGCACATCCGGAATCGCGCAGACTGGGCGGTTTCATCGGTCGAACTTATCGTCCCTGTATTTTGCAGCGGTGAGACCTAGCCCCCATCTTGCCCCTTACTCATCGAAAAGGGAGAGCGACCGCGTCGGCGTGCGCACAAAGCTGCCATCTACGGCCCATCTCTCTTTCTCTCTCTCATTGCTCAACCAAATGTCAGCATTCCCTTTTTTTCCTATTTCCAATGTTTTGCGAAGTCTAAACAGACGCAGACAGCGTGTTTGGCGATTGGTGGGAGAATACTTGGGGCCAGTTTTTTGTGTGAACAACGCATTGTTGGTACAAGAAATTAGTAGTTGGCAGCTTACTACATGAAACCTACCAAAGCAGGTGAGTTCCGCCAGTGCGCACCAACAAACGTCCTGCTTGAATAGTAGACCAGACCTCTCGAGGTGTGCTGTTAGCGATCGCGGGAGCCGGAAACCCTAACGTACCCCGAAGTGGACTTTTAGTGAGGAAAAAGCTAAGCGTGCTTTCTGTCTGTTCTGTCTGAAGAACGTCGGCGACTCAACTGGACTCGGCCACCTTGATGTTCTCTCGAAGCCTCTTCTCCAACAGCGAAAGTTGTCCGACATCCTCAGATGTCAAAGTCCCAGTTTCAGCTGCTCGGAGGCATCTGGACACGCACCTGGCGGCAGAATCAAAAGGCACTGTTCGACCACGACCGGCAAAAGGTTTCATCCACCCGTTCAACTTCTGGGTTGCCAACAACGCGAGAGACAGTGAGCTCGCTACCGCAGTTCAAGATGGCAGCACCCACCTCACCAGAAACGTTCTTTCTTGGTGGGTTTCGCGAATCATGCGCACGGGCATGAAAGTACGCAGTAGTAGCGGTCGGTTCTCGTCGTGGTATCGCGGCACGCTTCAGAAATAAACCAGCATAAATACAGTACTCTCCAAGCGGTTGGCGGGGGTAAGACAACGGGAGCAGGATATGGTCAGGTTGCACGATGCGCGGGGCGACGGTGAGCTTGGAGGTATGCATGGGCAACGGCATCACAGACGGCGTGTGGTGGGGCGCCGACACGCCCGCCGTCAGCTGTGGCGGCGCGCGGAGCTTCGGCGCGCCGCCGGATGACGACGAGCCGCAGCAGCAGCAGCAGCAGCGGCCGCTCCTCTACTGGCTCCGCTCGATGGGCAGCCACCTCCCGAAAAAGTACTGGCGCGCGCTCACCTGCGAGCTGGAGCACATGCCGTCCAGCACACCCCCGTCGGACACGGCGTTCTGGCTTTACCGGTCGGTGATCTCATACACCCCCGAATTCCCCCCCTTACAGACGTGGTCCCCGGAGGAGCTTACTCAGTGGCTTCCCCTGGTCGACCCCGGCCTAGCCGCCGCCGCGCCGCTGATCCGACACGTCGGCTTGTCCGGCGCGGATCTGCTGGGCCTCACGTCCGCGGACCTCGGCGAGTACCCGCTGCGCCTGGGCTACGAGCAGAAGAAGGCGGCGTTCGGCTTCGTCAACCGCGCGGCCGGGCCGCACCCTGTCAAGGGCGTCGCCGTGCCGTATGGCTACCAGCTCGCGAACGTTCTCGCGTGGCACGTGCGGCTTGCGCCGGATGGTGGGCCGATGGCGGCACTGCACAGGGAAGTCGTTAGGGCCGTGTCGCGGCTGCCGCGGCTGCGGGCGCCGGCGGTCGCGTATAAAGCGGCGAAGGTGCTCGCCGGGGACGGCGAGTTCGCGCACTTCAAGCGAGGGGTCGTCATGTCGTGGCCGTACGTGACCAGTGCGACGACAGACCCGGACATCGCAGCGCGTGTTGCCGCCGACGGGGCGCAGCCGGAGCACGTGCAGCTCACGCTGGCCCTCGCCGCGATGGACGCCGACTCGAACATGTACGCCGCCGACGACAGACCGGGCAAGCCGGGCGCCGAGCAGCACGGCAAACCGCCGCGGGAACGCGCCGCGCAGGCCGTGCGCGAAGTGCTGCTGGCGCCGGAGGCCCAGTTCCAGATCGTCTTCCACGCCTCGGTGCCCGTCATGCGGTCGCGGCTCGTCGTCGCGCGGGAGGTGCCGAGCTGCGACATTGCCTTCGAGGTGGGAGCCCTTTCTTTTCAATTTCTTTCGGGTTAATGTTTTTCGTGTTACTACGCCTGCTGTCTCGGGCTGCTTCGGCAGTAGCCCAGGAGTTCGTACATTCTTACAGGTTCCACAACACCGCCGGCACCGATACCCCACCCGGGGGTCAATGCTAGCATAGCTACCATAGCTACCTTTCTACTCTGGTGACCGAAAAACGCTTCCTTTGCCTCCAAGTCAAACTGAGAAATATTTTTGGCGTGACATGCGCCCAACGCAGCGGGGTCTTTGCTTGTTTTCTTACCGTGGCGACAACAGCGAGTCTTACCTGATCCCGCACCCACACAGCTCTGTCCCGTTTTCGCTGCACTGGGCGAGCTCTGCGGCGGACCGCCGCAGCCGCGCCTCCAGCAGGAGGTTATAGCGGAGTGCGCGGCCAAGGTGCGCGAGACGGTCGTCACCGAGAGGTACTACAGAGCGACCGCCTGCGAGCTGATGCGGCGCGTCGCGCACTTGGACCTGTGCCTCTGCTGGCTGGAGGGCCAGTACGCGACGGCGGCCGAGATGCTGTACTTGGCGCAGTGCGAGCAGGCGGAGAGAAGCCGGGTCGAGGCGGAGTACGACGAAATCGCGCGGCTGGCGGACGACTTGAAGTGCGTCGCCGTCAGGCCGCAGCTGTCCGCGGCCAAGGCGAACTGGCTCGTGCAGGGGCTGGACGATGATCGATACGTCGAGGTCGTCTCGGTGGTGATCGCGTTCGTGTCGTGTGACAGGGCGCGGTGCGTCAGGATGTGCGGGTGCGCCGGGCGTGGGTTGATCCATGGGCACCTCATGAAGCGCCGGGACCACCCCTCCGTAGTATACCACCTGCTGCAGGCCGTTTCCAACGCGGTCGCCCGCGTCGGGAAGCACAGCGAGTTCGTCCAGCACTTCTCCCTCCCAAACGCGACCGCTGTCGTCGCGCGGCACGCCGCGAGCGACTCGATCGCACTGACGTACCTCTCCCTCTGGGAGCAGCTGTACGCGCCCGCCAAGGTGCCGGCGATGGGCTTCACGTTCGGGCTGCTGGTCGACTTCCTCTCGCGCCACACGGATCCGACCGTCGTCCGTTCGACCCTGCGCGCGCTGGTGAAGGTTGCGCGGCACGAAAAAGGCAACCTCGTCGTGCAGCAGCCGACCGTCATATCCTGGGTCGTCAGACGGGGACTCGAGAATATTACGAGCAGCCGTCTGGTCAAATACGCCGTGCACATAGTCGGTCTCACGTCGGAAACGTTGAACCCGCAGCTAAAGGACTACATCTACCAGCAAGGCTGCGGGAAGTTTGTCTTGACTGTGATCGAAGCCGTCCGATGGTCGGACGTCGTTCTCCTGCGGCAGAGCCTCGACGCGTTCGTGCGACTCGTCGCTTCGTTAGAAGTGGCGTGGCGGGCCATCACCGCCGACGGGGCGCTCGACGTCATCAACAGCCTTGTGGCCTCCGGCCAGGCGCACTGGCAGCGCGCGGAGCTTTCGAAGAGGAAGGCAGACTGGGTCAAGGCAAGGTCCCTGCTCTTCCGCGCGCAGAGCCTTTTGCAGCGGGTCTGACGCGTGTTCAGGGTTTCGTAGTAAAAGAACCCCCCGACACAGTAGGAGACTTCCAGCCTCAATGGTCAACCGGAGACCCTAAACCACCGAACCTCTGGGCCACGGCCTCTAAACCACAACAAACGCCAAAAAAACACCTGTTTTTGCAGGCAATCCTCGAAGAGGCCGCCGGTTGAAAAAACCTCAACGGAGGAATGTGCCACACACACGGTGAGTGCCTTGAAGCCCGGGTAAAATGTGAGGTTGATGCCGGGCGTTGGCGCTCAACAAAATACTCGACGTAGCTGCTTTGACTCCGAATGGAAGGGAGGAAATATAGAGGTAGAGGGGCAAATGCAATACAAGCACAATCTGATTTGTTCTTCGCTTACACCACCTGGCTTCTCCTCGTTCTCCTGACGCCGGTTGTTATCCGCCGGAGCTGCATGCTTTCGAAGCCGAGACTTGGGGGAGAAGCGACGCGCGTGCTCTCGTAGCAAGGGTGGCCCTGGCTGTGACGAGCTATGAACAGCTGCCTTGGTTCCGGGCTGACGGCCCGCCATGGTTTGAATGACCTAAGCGCAGTGCTCAGATAGGACCAGTGCGGCGTCGAGCCCTTCTTTGTTTGAAGCCCGTTCTTGCAATCCCCCACCCACCAATTCCGGCAAGCACGGGCCCGGCATCATTTACACGCAGCCGCGGGCTCGCCGGATTCAACCCACACTGCTTTGGCAAAAGCTTTGCCGTGGGGCTCGGCCACTTGCTGGCAGTGGCTTCCGCTTTCATGTTACACGTCTCGTCCGCCGGCTTTCGTTTTCTTTTCCCCCTTCTTTTCCAAGCAACTGGGGCGATGGCATGGTGGTTGCTTAAGACCCTCAACGGTAATCGGGACGACACATTTCACGTTTCCCGAGCCGTGTGCTCCAGACAAAACGTGCCATCGAGCCGTGTCAAGCTTGAGAAATGCATTGATCATTCCATTCATTCACCAACCGCATCCGCAACCACAACCACGACCAATCATACCACATCCACGGCCGAACGAGGAGCTTCTTCATCTCAACCAAACCACTCGTCGACTGTCCGCGCCCCTTCAAATGACCGAGCACGATCCGCAAGTCGGGAAACATATCGATGTATCCACTGCGGAACCCAAAGCTTGTTCACCATTCGTGGGAGAAATAGGTCTCAGAATTCACATGGGGCAATGCTTCCAAAATCCAAACCTGAAACGGTAACATACCCAGTTTCACTGGAGTGCCCGTTCCCGGCGAGCTACGAGGGAACGAACCTGCAAGAGTGCCAACGCTACTCTTTCTATACCGTACGTATAAAAAAGGTGTCACGGGATAAGCCGGCAGCTGCTGCTTAACGGCTTTATCACGTGGGCGGCCCTGAGATTACCCCCTCAGGTGACACCACTTTATCTTTAGCAATACTTCAACCTTCTTCAGCTTTTGGAGAGGATGATTGAAGACTGCTATAACGATAACTCCATGACTGATAACTCTTTTCGATTGCATTCTTCCTGCCTCCGGGGGCCGTGGGCCGAAGACTTTGAAACCGGATCCTTGAACAATTGAGCCACAAGGTGCGCAGAGCGGGGGAGAGGGTGTTGGAAAGGGTGCCCAGTATGGCGGCCTGCGCGCTGTTGATCTCCGCGGCTGCTCTGGCGGAGCCTCGGTGCAGCCCAGTTGACTACGTGCAGAAGATGTCGGCGTGCGCCGACAACTACCGCAACGTGACGTGGAAAAAGGACCCGCGCCTCGAGGTGTGGGACTGCGAGGGCCCCGATTTCGTCGACGGGGGCAGAACCACGTGCGACTGCACCTTCGACGACGTGCAGCTGGCGGGCGACGTTTGGTACGTCAAGTGGACGAACGAAGGCGACGAGCCGTGCACCAATGCAGATGCCATTCTCGACGCCCTGCCCTCGGGTTCTTCAGTACCCATGTGCTCAGTTAACCATTTGGGGTTCGAGTATGCGCCGTGCGATGAGGAATCGCTGACGCAAGCGATCGTATCGTACTGGACAGACGTCTGCAACGACTACGAGGCCTACGAACCAGTGCCGTTGTTCACGCTGCTGAAGGACGTCGAGCTGCTGATTGTGACCGAGCGGCCTGAGCAGCCGACGAACAATTACATACTGCTCGAGGAAACAGCGTCGATGGCCATCCTTAAGGAAGTGGGTCCGGGGTTCGCCGACCTGACCAACTTCATCGGGCAGGAGCTGGTCGCCATTGACACGGAGGAGTTCACGAAGGGGATGCCGTACGCGAATTTGTCCGACGTGTATCCGAGGACGCTGACCTTCAAAATCCAGCTGCCCCCAGCGCGTGTCATCCCGTGCGACTCGCAGTGCGACGAGGGCACGTACCTGGCGCCGCCCATGTCGTCGTGCGGGTACTGCGCCAAGGGCACGCACTCCATCCGCGGCGATATTTACACGACGTGGCAGAACGACACCACCCCGGCGAACTTCCACCTGTCGTGCTACTCCATTCCCGGGAGCACGAAGACGGACTGCACGCCTTGGACCAACAGGGGGCACTTGATCGATTCCGGAACCCAGCCAACGGGTACCGGCAAAGCCATCCGTTCGCTGTTCGAGATTAAAGCGAGAATCGTTGCTCAGCCGTCGAGCGTCAAGATTCGGTTCCGAATGGACCTCGAGCCCGCCGACAGGTTCGAGATCCACATCAACGGTGACGTGGAAGCGAGGTACGAGGGTGCGACGACGGGATGGCAGGAAGTTGACATCGACATCCGCAACACGCTTTGCTCGTGGAAGCTGCTGCTCAACTCTTCCACGGCCGAAGATGAATCAGGGGACCCTATCACGTACGCCGAAGTGTGCGTGTACCGAAACTTGTTTTCCCCCTTCAAGGGAAGCGTGCACTTCCCTTTTGCACGCCTCCGCGACGCCCCCGGCAAGCCGCTCGTCATAGCTGACGGCGACGGCTGCGACCCTGCACAGTATCCGGCGTCCGTCAAGGGCGGCCTTGTCATGGTGTACAGGGACGCCAGCAAACAGTGTTCGTTCGTCTCGAGGGCGCTGGTGGCTCAAGAGGCCGGCGCTGCGGGACTGCTGGTGAGAGACCACATGGCGACCGGCTACCCGCTGCGCATGCTCGGACCCAGCGACGGGATCTCGATACCGGTGGTTTCGGTGACAGCGGCGGAAGGCGACGTGATAGCGAACACCGTGTCGGCGCACGCCGGTGACGTCGTCGGGTCCGTAGGGCGGATCCAGGAGGAGGCGGGGCAGGCGCTGATCCAGCTGCTGCTCTCGCGGCCCGAAAACGCGGGGGTCGGCTCGACGAAATCGGGGAAGGTCTACGTCAACGAGGTCGCCATCGACGGCACCAAAACCGCGGCCACCCACTGCGGCGAGTGCCCGGGCGGAACCTACGGCCTCGGCGGGATCGACATGCCGGAAGGCTGCATGCCGTGCCCCGCAAACACGTTCAGCTCCGTAGGCAGCGACACCTGCGCCCGCTGCCCAAGAGGAACCGTGTCGAGCCCAGGTGCGGTCTACTGCACACTGTCGGAGACGTGCCAGTACGCCGAAGACTTCGTGCCGGAGTTCGGACCCTGCCTCGTCAACGAGGAGGGCGTCGCCGAACTCTCGGTCACCTTCGTCGCGGAGGACTGCATCGTCATCGAAGGGGAACCCGTGCAGCCGCCAGCTGACATGACACTCCGCTGCGGGCCGGGCGATGTCATGGACTGCATGGGGCCGGGGAAAATCAGGCTGTCGCCCACGGAGTGCGAGGCGTGTCCGCCTGGCAAAGTGCCGACGGCAGCGCAGGACGCTTGCGTCGAGTGCTCGGGCGACGAAATCGTGGTTCTAAGCTACAACTTGTCGCGCGGGTTCGACGCGCTGAACGCGACCCTGACGCCCCCGCTGTGGGCCACGAGCTGCTCGGAGAACTGCGGGCAGACGGCGGGATGGGAGTTTTACAGGACGATGCTCGACTCGTCCGCGTCGTCGGCAGCGTTCCTCGAAACGGGCCTCGCCGCCGGACGCGACCGCTCGAACGACATCTCGATACAGCTCACGCACACCTTTCTGGCCGCGCACGAAGGCTCGTTGTCCTTCGATTACAGACTCGCGTCCGGCGCACTGTACGAGGACCTCGACCGGGTCAACGTTTTCCTCACGCTTTACGCGGTCGCGTCGGTGGACAACGAGGGGGGGCAAGCGTCGGCGTACAGCCAGCGCGTGTACGACTCGGGGAACCTGTTGGACGGAATAGACTCCGGCAGCGTGGAGGAGATGACACACTCGGTGTCGTTTGATGCGGGTGGGCTGTACAGGGCGGTGTGGACGTTCCAAAAGCAGCGGACGAGCCAGCCTGTCGTTTTCGTGATGACGGGCATCGTGGTGGTGGGAGCGTCGAACGGAGTAGGCGTCGCTTGCGACGCCTGCCCGGCTGGTTACTCATGTAAGCGCGGCGTGATCGCGCTGTGTCCAGCGGGGACTTACCGAGCGAAATCGGATGCTGCAGGGGCGTGCTTGCAGTGTCCGAAGGGTACTGTGTCGCAGGGAGAAGGCAAGTCGGAGTGTGTTGCGTGCCCCGCGGGCACCGTGGCTTCGACGGCAGCGTCGCCGAAGTGCGTGCTGCCGTCCAGCGGGGCAGCTGGGACGTGCCTGTTTTCGCCGGAGGAGGGCGAAGTGTTCGACCTGGCGCCGCTCAACGAAACGAGGCACGTCGGCGCCGGCGTGGCCGCCGACGCCTTCATCCTCAACGTGTGCAAGTCGGAGCGCTCCGCCTGCGGCGCGGAGTCGCTGGCGTGCACCACGGGCCGGCAAGGCGGGGCCGCCACATCCCTCGGGTCCTCGCTGTCCATCGACCGATCTGATGGGGGCCTCATCATCGCTTTGTCCGAAGGAGTCGCTTGCCCGGCCGACAAGTTCCGCACCCTCGGCGCCTCCATCACCGTCGTTTGCAATCCCTCCGGCAACGTATGCCCCCCTTACCCCTCCCAGTTGGCGTCAAAAGGTTTCCCGTGGATACACAGGCGCTTTACAGCTGCTCGCAAAGGGTTGGGCCTGCTGTGCACGAAGCAACATCCCCAGGGTTTCGGGGTCGGATTTCTTTTTTGGGAAAAGTGCCTTAGGGGACTAGTCCCAATGTGAAATGTGCCCCTAGGGGACTAGTCCCTATTTTGCATTACAATTCCTGGTTAGAGTTGCATACATTTGCAAAAAAGTTGCTAAGTGCATTTGCCAGTACTTCCCAACGAAAATGTGCCCTACGGGGACTCCCCTAAGGGCGCATTTCACATTGGGACTAGTCCCCTAAGGCACCTTACCCTTCTTTTTTTGTATAAGCACCTGCTTTGTAGGAAATGCTTGAGAAGACTACCAGTTGCGATAGATCAAAGGAGGTAAATGTGCTGTAGCCCACACGAAACACACGTAAATCTGGGTTTAGTGGCGGGCGTAAGCTTTCAACAAAAAAGACCCACTTTGTAGTTGTTTTGTTTTCTCCCTTCGAAATGAGTTTTTTGGGGGTTTGTGTACTTTGCAGAATGTCGCGACCCTGGTGTCGTGACCCTTGCCCATGTCATCGGGGCACGAAGCTCCGGCTCGACACGAACAGAGCTGTTCCCCGGCTCCGTAGGACCTCCATAAGGCCCAGAAGGCAATGTCGCGCCCGAACACCACGCAAAAACCTTTCCCCACGCCTGTTGAAAGCGATTCGAAGCCCTTTCACCCAGTGGGCTTTGCCTGTGCTCTTGTTGCGTGAAGATCCTGACTTTGGCGAGCTTCGAAAAAGCCACCCAGTGTGCCAGACTGCGCCACATGCGTCGAGACCGAAACGGAGAGCGGATGGGCGTACCATTCCGGAGCATTCAGTTTTTTACATAAGCGCCAGCTTGGAAGGAAATGCTCGACAATAACTTCCAGACAAAGAACCGAAGGGATCCCAAGTGCTGTACCCACCGAATCACGCGCTGAACGGACGTGAGGTCATGCGGGTCTACCCCAACACGACAAATCACACATAAAAAGTCCTGAGTGAGAAAGCAACACACGGTAGTGTAAGCGAAGAACAAATCAGATTGTGTTTGTATTGTACTGTCCCCTCTACCTCTATATTTCCTCCCTTCCATTCGGAGTCAAAGCAGCTACGTCGAGTATTTCTCACGTTTCTAACCCGTTGGAACGCCAGCGATCCGTACAACATCCACACCCTCGCAGTCACTCTCGACGCAGGGCGAACTGACGGAGGTGGACCGAAAGGACGCGTGCCACCCGAACTACAATATCGTCTCCGCCGCGGGATGCCCTATCTGCAACGAACGCCACATGAAGTCGTACTGGACCGCGTGCGTGGACGGCATGCAGACGCAGAAAGTGGAGTGGGCCGACTGCTCCGGGAAGCCCGTCGACGGCGTCCCCAAAACGCGGGAGTGCGGAGGCTCCGGCGGCGCGCCTGTGGGGATCATAGTCGGCCTTGTCGCGGTCATGATTTGCCTCACCGTGCTGGCAGTGTATTTCTGCTGCAAGAACAGGTCGTTGGAAGGCAAGGTGTGTTCTTGGTTCTTGTCCGCGGTGCCGTAGAGAACCCATCCGACAAAGATCGACCGGTGACTACAACCCCCGGGGGTCTTCAACGAACTTAAAGCAAAATAACGCTACAAACTAAGGCTCGTGTCACCGGACGGCATTTTACTGGCCCGTTGAGCACCATACGGGTCTTGCATTCACTCTCAACCGATCCCACCCGCGCTCAAGTTGAGATTCGTAGAATGCGAGCAGATATATTAGTGTAGTTGATGCATTCCTTGCGGTGCCCAAATGCAAGAAAGCAGAAAACTAGGACCTGATCTTAGGTCCGCTTGCGCTCCATGTCCTTATGTTAGATTGTTCGATGTCCACATCTACCTGTTGTTAGTCTGAACTCACCCGCAGTACCAAGCCATCCGCATGGTGGCCGGTGACGACGACTTCGACGATGATGTGGACGATGTGCCACCTCCTGCTGACATCGTCATGACCGAGCAACACGATGAGGACGTTGACAGTTGAAGGCATCCCGCGGAGACGCGACAGAGCAATTATCTCGGAACGCCGCACTCTGAACTAGCAGGCTGACAGTGAAGCGCACTCCGTAAGAACAAGACAGCAACTGTCTTGGGAAGTCGCGCTTTGTTGTCGGGTGTGTTGCGTCGCAGCTTAGGCAAACCGCAGGGGAAATCCGTATCGTCCCCTGCGATTCTAACGCGGGTCTTCCACAAACACCCCATGGCCGGCAGAAGAACACAAACTACATCTTCGTCGAAACCTTATTTTGTCTTTTAACCAACCACACCCTGAAGGCTGTGTGAAGCTCTCTTACCGATTTTCGTGGTGCATCAACTCCTCAGTGAAACTGTGAAAAGGATGAACATGCGGGCAGGGTGAATCAGCAGGAATAGCGTGCACTAGCAGCTGCAACAGGACTAGTTCCGGCTCAGTTTATAGATACCGGATTTGTCCATACTTGGAAACCTAGTGAAACCAACGAAATCCATAACATCCCGAGCACCTGGAACGGCAAGCCCTTTGCTCCCTTCGAATCAGCTTGTCATGTGTCTAAGCTAACTCAAACTCGTCCGCTGATTGAATAGTCCTGAACGAATGGTTCAAATCAGGACGATCCTGCGAAGGCGAGCAGGGTCTTTTCATCCTCGTTCACGGCATGGGTGTGCAGACATACCGAGCTGTTCGAGGTAGTGTACAATAGTCGCCCGGCGACGCAAGCGTCGAGTGAGGTATCCTCAGAGGGCACGTGTCCCGAAGTTTCACCGATGAGCACGAGTCGCCCCGTTTTGAGAAGCCGAACAAATCGGCACGGTATCTCTGCTGGAACGGAAACGCGCAAAAATACGTGTGAAAATTGTGCGCACTTCCTTCAAACCTGGTTTGTTCATGAGGATCGTACGCTGCTGACAAATTGCATTTGTTAGACACAAGAAATGTCGACGACATTGTGTGCTGTGCGCGCCCCTTACTTCTTTTAGTGTGCCGGGGACGCGGAGAGAAGCTGCGTTTCTGTTTTAGTTACCCCCCCACCCAGCAGCCGGTGTCCGCAAAACAAAGCGAGCCGTCTGTATTCCCAGTCAGATACCTGTCTTCCGAGATTCGAAACCCCTTTTTTCGTGAAAATCGGTCTCGCGAGCGGTGGCTTGAACGTTGAGCGCGCCACTCCCCCCGAAAACAGCATCTTTCTTGCTCGGCCTAAAAAAAAAAAAAGGCCCGTCCCGAAGAAGTTTTTTATTTTGCTGGAAAAGCAATATTGTCCTTTGAAGACTGAAAACGATGGGTTGGCCGCACAAGCGCCCTGCCCAGAGAGAGCAGTGGCTTTGCTTCGGAGGGGAGTGCTCCCGGAGCAGCCTGAGTTCAGCCCCGCGCATCTACGCTCAAAAGGCAACCCGTGATCACTTCGGTGAGGGATCAGTCCTGACCGAGCCTATTACCTGCCGGGCGCCTGCTCCGTTGCGGTGTTTTGAAAACTTGGTAACTTTGTGCTCAGCGGTCCTGTGATTCGTACTTTCAAACTTAATCCATGAATCATGTTCTACCTCCTGTGATTCGTGTGGACTTTTAACAACCTTGTACCTTCCTACAGCAGGACAGGTTCTGCATCTGTTCATTGGGTAACTAATTTTGTTCCCGTTTTTCCCATTGAAAGAAACCAAGGACCTAGAAGACCCACCCTTCCTGTTGATCTTGCAGCACCAACCGCCAGGGCTTGGAGGAAAACCTGCCTGCATTCTCGGTGCTGCACCCACACGCAATGGGAGGACCACCACGCCCGTATTCCAGCATTCCAGCTCTCTCCGGGAGTATTTCTTTTCATATGTGGGAGCACTGACCGGGGTCACCCTGGGGTGCTCGGTGTCGTAGGCATCCACAACAGCCCGAAGGCATATCCGGCCCAGATATGAGTGAGGGCACAACTCGCGCGAATCGTCCATCCTTTTCTGTTTTGACGAATGGCTCCGCGCATGGCCGTTTGCGTACTTTTTGACTGGCGTGCGGGATTCGCCTTTTTCTCTACTCTAACGTGGTCCGCCTTGCACAGGATGATTTTGGGCGCAATTCCTCTCATCGCCAGGCCGGGACGGCTCATTCATTTTCCCGAATCCACTAAAGTGACGGACGCACCCGCCCCGCTCTTCCCCCAGAACCTGCCAAATCGCAGCGCAACGGTTCCGCCTGTTCTCTCGTTGTTGAGCCTCTTTTATACTCCATTCGTCCCGAACTAAGCAACCTCACCTTGCCTCCTGTTATTGCACCGCCATTCTTTTCTCGCGCCGCGCTTTATCCCTATCGTGAAGAACCAGAGCCGCACTTCGGTGACCCGGGATGATACCAGGTTGTGTGTTGTATGTTAATTCGAAGCAGTGTCAGTGTTCGCTTGGTTTCGTTTAGCCGCGCAGGAAGCGAACCTGGAGAACGCTGGCTCAGTGAAGCAATGTTGTATCCACATTTTCTTTACAATCGCACGACATGTGCACGAGAGGCGGATTGTTGCTGCGACAGTCTGGGATCCTTGTAGTCTGGACACGCCCCTTCTAAAGGGTCCGCCTGGCAATTGTCTCACGGTCGTTCTCGGGATGCAGAACTTCCATCCCAGGAATCGAAGCTATCCTGGACTCTTGCTTCAGACTTCTGAGTCTCCTTGCTCGAAAAGCTCCTGACGCCTCTTCCGACATCCTTGCTGGCGAGGACATCCTTGCTGGCGAGCCTTCAGCAAGCAAACCACTCAAAAAGTGCCAAAAGGGCCGGGCGAGGTGTTCGGAAAACTTTGGATGTGTTGATGTAAACATGGGTGCACCGGGCGTAGCATTGCGTCGGGTTGCTTTCAGTTACTCCAAATAACATGAACAGACGGGGCAGGGGAGTTGAGCGGGTCAGGGCGGTGGTTCGAGGAAGATGGAAGCACTCGGCCATGCTACGCTGAAGGGCGTCGCGGCTGCGCTGCGGGGGCAGAAGCAGAGCGAGCTCGATAAGAGCGAGCTGTGGCTCGCGCCGAGCGCCTACGTCACGACGGGGCCCAGCGGCAACGACAACGCGTACGCGCAGCTGGACGGCGAGCTGCAGCTCCCGCCCTGGAGCCGGCCGATCGGCGCACCGCCCATCGCCACCCGCCAGCAGCAGCAGCCGCCCTCGCAGCCGCAGCAGCACCACCCGCAGCAGCCGCAGCCCTTCCCCCAGCAGCAGCAGCAGCAGCAGCAGCAGCAGCAGCAGCAGCAGCCGCAGCCTTTCCCCCAGCAGCAGGCCAACCACTACGCGGCGCAGCCCCCGAAGGAGCACCCGCCGCAGCAGCAGGCCCCGCAGCACCAGCCGCCGCCGCCGCCGCGGCAGTACCGGGCGGAGCCGGAGGGCTTCGCGGAGCCGGTGGCGGGCGTGCAGCGGGTCAGCGTGCCGACGGCGAGCGCGAAGGCACGGAACCTCGCCCGCACCAACTCCGCGCCGCCCGAAAAGCAGCAGGCGTCCTCCCAGCAGCCCCGCCACCACCCCGCCAGCCACCCCCCGCACCCCGCTGCGCACCAGCAGCAGCCGCAGCCCCGCCGCCAGGCCCGCGAATCGCTCAGCAGGGACGGCACGGAGGCCAGCGTCGACAACAGCCGCACGTCGACGACCTCCCGCACCGCCAGCAGCCACGACACCAGCAGCAGCCACGCGAGCGCCGGGCGCGGCCGGAGGGGGAGGGGGGGTGCGCCGACGACGCCGAGGCACGCGGTCTCGTTCGGGGGCGATGCGACGTTTTCGCCGGCGGCATCGCCGGCCAATGGCAAGCAGTTCAACCAGAACTACGGCGAGGTCTGCCACCTGGTCCGCAGGGGCGAGCTCAACAACGTTGCCGTCGCGAGCTGGGCCGACAAGTTCCGAGAGTCGGACACCGGAAAGCGGTCGGCTTCCGCCTCCAACCGGCAGCCCAAGTGGCGTGCCACCGCCAGGCGCGACGTCGGCTGGTGCCCAGACCCCGACGAACCCAGACGGCTGCACGTGAAGCGGATGCTGACCCGGCGGAAGTCGAACACGTCGAGTTCGGGCACGCAGCTGAACGCTTCAGGGGATGCGGGTGGGAGGGCAGCTTCCGGCCGTGCCGGGGCGAGTCGGGATGATGGCGGGAGGGCACAAGGCGGCCGTAGGCTGGCCGCGGGGCCCGAGCCCAAAGGGGACAGGGGCCACGTCACCTACGGGGACTACTCGATGAGCGCCAACCAGCGCCAGCCCGCGCAGCAGGGCAACCCGCCCGCCCCGGACCAGGCGTCCTGGCTCCACGCGCAACCGCAGCAGCAGCAGGCGGTGCAGCAGCAGCAGCAGCAGCAGCCGCAGCAGCAGCCGCAGCAGCAGGCGGGGCCGCCGGTGCAGCCGTTTCCTTCGGTCCCGTCGTATCCGTCGACGGTGTCCACCGCGCAGAGGATGCACGGCGGCAAGGGCCCCGCGCCGACGCCGTTTGGGTCGGTCGCGTCGCACTCGGACCAGCCTCCGTTCCACCAGCACCAGCACCCGCACCAAGCGCCGGCCGCCCAAGCCATCCCGGCGCCGCCGGAGGCGATGCACGCCCGCGGCGGAGACGGCCGCCCGCCCGGCAACCCCGCGCCGCAGCCGTGGCAGGCGGCCGTGCCACCGCCTGGCGCGTCTCCGGGCACCTACGGCGACTACAGCGGCTCGCGCGGCGCCGCCGCCGCCCCGGCACCGTCGTCGTTCTTCAACCCGTTCTCGATGCCCGACGCCGGCATCCGCGGGCCGCCGCAGCCCGCCCCCCGGGCGGCGGCTGTGCCGGCCATGCCGGGCATGCCGGTCAGCCGCCAGCCTCAGCCGCCCGCGCCCGCGCAGGGCAACCCGGGCGCGCCGGCGGCGGTCGACCCGCACTTCAACCCGTTTACTCTCGACGGGTTTCCGTCCCTCGCAAGCAAACCCTCCGACGCCAGCTCTCTAGCCCCGCGGTCCATGCCCTCGGCGTACCCGGCCCCGCCGTCTGGGGTGGGTTATCCGAACCCGCAGCAGCATCAGCATCAGCAGCAGCATCAACCGCAGCAGCAGCATCAACAGCAGCAGCAGCTGCCGATGCCTGGCGCGTTCAGCCAACAGTACCCGCTTTCCGCCGCCGGGGCGCCGGCGGAGAGGAGGCAGCACCCCCTCGCGCAGGGCGTGCCGCCAGCGTCGCTGGCGGGGTCGCTCACCGGCAGTCACGACCGCGCGGACGCATACCGGGCCGGGGGGGGCGTGCAGCAGCAGCAGCAGCACCAGCAGCCCGCGTTGCAGTACCCGCAAGAGGGCGGCGCCGCCCCGCAGTTGCCGTGGGAGCGACGGAACTGAGGGGGTGGGGGGAGGATGGAAAAGGGCACCCGCTGTCAGCGGTTCTCTTCCGAAAAACCACGCCGATTCACCCCCTGCCTGTGTGTGTGAGCTCTGGTCGTTTTCGGGGGGGCTCAAACTCGTTGATTTCGACGAAAGGTTACGTTTCGTACAAACATCCGACTGGCATGGTTAAACGCTCTCATGTCAGACAAATGTCAGGCACAGCGATACACGGACCAAGGAGTCCAACACGTGTGAGGCTTGGGGTGTCAAACCCACAAGCCGCATTGGAAGGGAGATGTGCCAATCCTTGACCGAGAGCTGCCACGTTTTGCAATCAACGTGACTGGAAGCCGACACACCTCCGGCCAACAGCAAGAGAAGGCGATCGCGCCAAGTCAGGCCAGCTAGAGGAAGCCGTAGCAGGCAGACGCTTCTGCGGGTCGGCTTGGCGAGAAAGAAATATACATCACAAACAAGAAAGGAACCCACTATCCGATCGTCGAGGGAAGACCGACGGTAACACAAAACAAACAAATGAGTTTTCAATCCGCAACTTATCCACCCGGTTGGTGCACGTTTGATCCTCAGATCAAGGCGTTCGGCCCTGCAGAGCTAGCTAGCAACGTCGACCGGAGGACACATCGTTTCGGACGCGTGATTCGGATGCATAGTGATAGCGCTAAACGCAAGCCCGCGTATGCTGCTGACGGTAGTGTAGCAGTAGAAGTAAGGCGGGTTCTGCGGCCGTCGTAAAACAAGGAAGTATACACCACAAACAAAGACACACGGGGACCGAGATACAACCCGTGAACACCTATCGGGGAGGCGCTGAGATGCAAGTTTCCGGCCAAAGACAGACCCACGCAGTACTCAGCCAACTACCCCGCGAAGCTTCCCAAACGACGCTTACAAATAACACCCACGAGGACGATACCCCCTGTAGTCGATTTCTGGGCGAAACCAGAGGCTTTCCCTCGGGAACACCTAACTCCTCAGGGAGGTGCTAGTTGACAGGGGGAGGAGGCCCCCACTACTAAAAAAAGGATGCTGGCGCGCTGACTTCTGCGGGCCCGAATCCCGGTGCACCAAAGCACCGCCACCCCCGCAACAAACCCAAGCAACAAGCTCGAAGCACCGCGTGCCTCCCTGGTGGGACAAGGCCGCTGGGCTGACCCTCAAGATCCGGGGCATCACCGTGCAAACAAAGCTAACAACCCTGCATCGCGCCAGTCGTACGGCCCAGCACACATTCGTCTTAGCGTGAACAGAGAGATCGATACGCGCATCGGCTGTCGATTCGCCGAGAGTGACGGCGTTTGCCTGGCTTTGACGAGCTCGAAACAGCACCTGGCAAACCAAACTCACACGCTGTCCTGTCTGCGCTGATGATGGTCCGTCTGATGGTCGTGGCTTAAGGGACCGAAAAAGCCGGCAAGGTGCGGCGTTTGAGCACGTTCTTCCATCCCCGCCCCCAGTTCCCGACGAACGCACACGCGTATGAATGGGGAGCGCCATCAAAACCAAGGCCGACAGACGATACTTGCAACGCCGTAGTGGATCGTCATCACATCCCCGCACATCTGAGGCTGTGGACTTCACCGTGAAGAGCTCTGTTTGCTGGGCGGGGCTAGGCACGACGACGGGGGGTGTGATCGTACGCGAAGCAACTCAGCGGCACTTTCGTGCACTTTCGTCTCTCTACCCGTTTCAGACGAGTCTCATTGGCATGAGCCGGTGGGGGAGGCACCCGGTCCTGTCCACATGAAGAATCCGTTAGCAAAGCGCAAGCATAATGCAGTCCCTTCCCCAAGAAAAGAAAACTGAAAACTAACAATACCCGCCACGAGATGTGTGTGCAAGATACCAGCACTCTAACGCTAGCTGAAGAGAAGATGCAATTTAGAGGATAGCTGTACAATCACACACCATGTAATTTTGTACTAAACCACTACTAGCCCTTGGGGCCTCTCTAAGTACGTGGTGTACTGTGTGCCCGCATATGCCATGGTATGGGACATACAATGTCATCAACCAGCGGCGGGTTGAGGGTTGAGACCCCGAAAAGCCCGTCCCGAACTCTAGGGGGAGCAAATAGCGGACACCGTCTGCAGTGATGAAAAGCTTGTCGTCATAGACATGGTCCCTGCTCTGCCACAGCCCACGAACCACCCCACCCGCTCCACCAGCGCCCCTTTTGTGTCATTTCGAATTCTTACATTCCTCTCCTGAAGTTAGAAAGAACCTCGAACGAAGAACGTGAAAATGTAGATCACGGGAACTAAAAAAAGGAAAAACAAAAACAAAAGACGCGAACCCAAAGTCATGTACCTAGACAAGTCCCTGGGCACCTTTTTCGAGTGGCCCGCGAAATACGCGTAGGGAGGTCGGAGATGCGGAGAAGTTGCACCAGCGACCGACGGCGAGTTTTGAAAAGTAGCTCGATACCCCGATCTTTCGGCACTGAGTCGGCAAGAGCTCCAAGCACCGACCGGCCGCGATTGTTCGACCCGTGCACGTCGAGAAAAGAGGAGAGAATGCCACCCTCGGCGCACCGTAGCTTTGCCGAGGTTTGGCGCCTAGCCTTTTTTCACCCCCCGGGTGTCTTTTGGCATCGGCGGTTTGCTGCTTACCCGAGATGCGCACTACTTCTTAAGGGGACTGCGCGCGACTTAAAGCGCGCGGAAGAGCGAGCCAATAGCAGGTCTGTGATGCTCCTAGATGTCCCAATTGCGCGCCGCGAAACTTTTTTCACTCGCGTGAAGGTAATCGGCCTCCAATGCTGACTGCACCCTATGCGTGTGCAGGCTCTGTCAGCCCTCTCCCTTTTCGCGCTTTACCCGCAGAGGCTCTCACTTCGCCCGCCGGTTCGTGGTGCAACCCCTCAGAAGGCTCGTCCCCTTTTTCTTTCTTCTTTCCCATTCTCTTCCAAACTGAAGCGGAAAGCAAAAACGACCACCCAACCGGCGGAGACCACCGCAACCCTTGCGCCTCGTACGTCAACCGGAAACCTATCAAAAAAAGCACGAGCTTCTCTAAACAAGGAACGGTCTAAAGCTACGCATTTTCCATTCCACGACGTACTCATCCACCCCCCCCCAGCCCCCCCCCCCCCCCCCACCCCCCATCCTCCTCCGTTTCCGCGCGCCCCTTGTAATCCCGTATTGATGTTCGGACTTGCACGATGACATGAGTATTTCCTTTTGCACTGTAAGGCTCGGCTTTCTCACTCCTTCCACCCCCCTCAGTTCTTTTCTTTTCCCCCATGTGCAGAAACCCCGAGGGTGGGTGGGCAAAACGCGCGTCCGTCCTTTCTGAGTCTTCTTACGGCGACAACCGCGGTTGTCAGTAGCACAAAGTGACGGTTGGCAGCGGACTGTGGAAATTACCAAAACAGGCGATGCCACATACGCACAAACGGAAGTTTGTTGTTCTTGACACTCAAGGAGGCCACCGGTGGCAAAATATGGGGGAATGTTCTGCAGCCCAAGGAACCCCGGTACATTTGTGTTTGGTGCCGGCATGGGCGTTCTACAGCACCAAGTCGGACAACGTCTTCGACGAGCCTGCGCTGCGCTGCAACCGGAGCCGTGCGTATACCCACCACTGCCCTCTCTTCTGTCGCCGGACTCTTCTTCCTTTTTTTTTCCCTATGCTCATTGTACGCAGTTTTCTTGTTTCACGCGCTCCGTAGACTTTTTCCTTCTTTTTTAAAATGAAAACAGTGGAAATTGGTGTTATTTGCTACGACTACCCTTTTGTCCCGGCCATTGTTATTCAATACCTGCAATCGTGAACGACGCACGGCACGAGAAGTATGTGACATGAAAGAGTGCGTAAGGTAGAATCAGGAGGCGTGAAGGTTGACGAACAGTGTGACCAACACAAGTTGACCAACAGAGGACCTGAGATACGTGCAGAAAGTGGAGAAGGGATGCGAGATACGGACACACAATAGATGAACACGGGATGCAGTTGCACGCGGGGCTCTTTGCGTGTCGGCGGAAGACAAGATGGTTCTAGCTGCGAGAGCTTATTGATGTCCAGTGAAGTAGGCGCACAAAGTCTAGCAGCTGCACCGCAGAGAGATCTTGCCCACCCACCGCGCCTTGCTTTTGGAAAACACCCCGAATTTGTACACAATCCAACCCTTTTGAAGCAGGAATTAACACACGCAACCCACCCGCCGAAAGACGTCTCAGCGTTTCGGCAGCGTCCTTCGCGCCAGGCTTCCTCCGCCTACCCCCACCCCTCACCCACCCCAGCGCCGCCTCCGCTTCGGCCTGCCATTAGATATGGCGTCTTGATCGGGGGGAGTTTTCTACCAGAGCCGACAGACACACACGTCCACCCATCCACACCCATACCAACACACGCGCGCACGAAGTGGGTCGCCACGGGAGGTTACCCATCATCGACTTCCACGCGCGCACATCCCCGCCGCACGGCCGCCCCGGTTTGCGTGGCGCGCCTGGGGGGCATTTGGCAGGTCGTGTCATCCAAACGGTGCAAGTCTGTGCCAGCGCTCTCCCCGCTCCCGGGTTACGCAGACGCCGGAGGGAAGGCATCCGGCACAGTGCCGCTTTGTTTGTTTGTGTTTTCTTTTTTTTTGCCCCTTTTGTCCGGGCGAAGCCGGGGCCTCAAGTCAGCGAAAAAAGCGCGCCAATCGCCGCCCTTTTGAACCCGGCCGGTCGCTTGCCGTTCGTTCAGCGGATACACGAGTACACACGTTTCGCGCGCTGCACGTTTCGGTCACCGGCCACCGAACACAGCAGCGGTAGCTTCCCGTTGTAGCATTTTCTTCCGGACGCGATGGCCCACTATGCGCCGGTGGACCGGGTGGAGCAGCAGAAGGTGGAGAAGGCCATGGCCTCGCCGTTCAAGTCGTACCTCACCGAGTACTGCCGGGCGAACAACATCGTCAAGACGGAGGACGACATCATAAAGCTGCTCGTTCGATACGACGGCTACGAAGAGGATGTGTACCAAGCCATGGAAGAGGTGTACGGCACGCGCCCCCAGTGGCCACCCGGCATGCCTCCGATGGACGCCCGGTTGTCACCGCACCGCGGCATGCGGGGAGGGGGCGGCGGCGGTGGCGGCGGTGTTTACGGTGGCGGCAGCGGAGGAGGCGGAGGGGGCGGCGGCTACGGAGGAGGGAACGACGCCGTGTACACGTCGCGCTTGCGGCAGGGGGGCATGGAGCGGAGGATGTCGCCGGAAGGGCACCCGATGTTGAGAGAAGAGTTCCTCCAACGATACGGCAACCTCGACGCGTGGGAGGAGTGTCCGCCTGAGGTATCCTGCCGTTACCCCTCGTTCATGTTTTTCTCTCTCAACACACAAGCAGTTTTCTCGCGTTACTGTGTACATTGTGCCACCGACGTGAAAACACGTGGTGTTTGTAACGTGAGCTTTGTAGCAGCAGAGGTTCGTTCGACCTAGTACTACCTGTAATTTACCACCCAGATGCCGGTCCAGCCTCACTTCCACGTATTAGCACCTCGAGATGTCTTCCAAGAGGGGTTCAGCCTCACTTTCTGATAAATCCCTGCAAGTGGTCCAGCGTCATTTAAGCCACCTACCCATACGTTTCTGTTTCTGTTGCTGTCCACAAGAGCGACCGCATACCATTCCTTTGACGCATACAACCCGAGATCTTAGAAGATTCCCGCCCCTGCGTTTCCGATTCGAAATCCAGCGATCGAAAGCCCACATGCACGCCCTGCAAACACAAGGAGCCGCGTACTTGGCTAGCCGGACGTCTTGCAAGCCCCCCCCCCCCCCCCCCCCTAGGGCTAAGTTGGATGGAAACGCCGTTTCTTTTAGTTTTTTCGAAATATGGAAACGGAAACGGAAACGGAAACGGAAACGTTTCCGTTTCTTTTAAAAGAAACGCCAGAAGGCTCCTCGTGCTGAGGGGTCCTATAGGATACCACTTCGCGGGTCCTTCTGTGTGTCCGTCGGGTGTCCGTTTCCAGCCAAATTTTGGTTTTCCTTTCAGAGGGCGGGATCACCTTCTTCTTTTGATCTACCAGCGGGCACTTCTCTTCCTCCGTCTTCTGGCGGGCTCTCTGACTCTTCAGGGCCCTTCCTGGGCTGTTCTTCGACTTGGCTCGGCCCCTTCTTGTGTGTCGTCGCGGTCTCGTTTGTGCAGAGCAGTCGCTGATGCTCACCGCTTTCTTTCGTCGGCGATCTGAGACGAGCAAATAGGAAACCACAAGCTAATGATGCAGAATGTCGTTACATGCGGATGCTGAGGTTTTCTGGCACCAGATTCCACTCTTCTGTGCCTACCACTTCGTCCTCTGCTGCTTCCAACCCACGTTCTCATGTTTACTTGTATCGGCGGCCGTGCCGCGTGGGGCTTTTTGAATCTGCAGTCCTCTTCTGCATTGTCGGTGGTTCTTCCTGCCGTCGCTGTCTATGCTCCGACAACACCGCCCGATGGTGCCCCTTCCGGTGACGGTTGCCACCCGTCGTTGTATGCAAGGTGCACTGTGGCAATCGATGTTTAACACACACGTTACTGCGTGGCCATCGCTTTTCTGGCGGGTTCAACATTGCCCCGGCATACGTGTGCCCTTCTCACCTCTTGATGCTGCTTGCACTCCCTCTTTGTCTTACACCGCTGAAAACCCCGGTCTTGTAGCCTGTGGTGCGGCGGAGCTCCCGCTGTCCTGAACGATCGTATCTGTATAGCCTATTATTGGAAGCGGATGTGCTTTCCCGATCGTCTTCAGCGCGTTGGCCAACGGCCTCGCATCAACAGAGCATCGTCGCCACAACAGCCATTGGTATAAAGAGCTGCAGACCTCAAAGTCATCACAACCGGATGCGTGTGGTTGCGCGGTCGCAACTCTTATGCTTCTTTCCTCCCTCTTTTTCGGAGCCTCCTTGTCCATGGTTTCCCACTGGATTGCGGGGTCCGCCGTTCGGAACACATTTCCGGTCGGACCTTCAGCCAGTATACCAGTGGCATACCAGCCGTTTCTTTTGAAAAGAAACGGCGTTTCCATCCACCGCCAAAAAGAAGGAAACGGAAACGGAAACGGAAACGGAAACGTTTCCAACGTTTCCATCCTACATAGCCCTAGGGGGGGTCAAAAGGTCTTTTTTTGCGTCAAAATGGTGACATTTTCAGCCTGTGGACTTAACGACAGTTTAAGCCTAAAAAAACATGCAACCCGCCTCAGAAATGCCCGGAAACGTGTTTTTGGGGGAAGTTTCATGGAAAATGGCCCAGGGGGGGGTGTTTTAGCTGATGGTTTTAGGGTGGACACCGTTTGGTACCGGCTAGCAGCCTGTTGGTGTGCTTCACTGTTCATACCATGCAAAGATGAGACTACAATCACGTACAGGCAGCCACAAATGGAAGCAACAAAAGGGCGAACGACACCCAGGAGGAAGGCAGCTATGAACGTTGCTCGTCTGGATGGTTAACAACGTCCCAAAAGGTTCTCTGGGTCTTGCGCAAGCTGAGGTGTTGTTGACACCGCAGGCAGCAGCTCTTCCCCGAACTTCTGCTAGAGCGATATTCACAAAGTTCGATGTCTTTCCGAGAAAAACAATGAGATGCTCTCATCCGTAGTGGGATTTTCCAGATTCCAACGTTTTTGTTGAAGGGATGCACGCGACAGTGTCTTTTATTCAAGTTCGCCTTTCGTACACCACCCCGAAAGGGTCGCATTGCACACGCACGGAAGACAATACTGGTCACCGGGGTGTATCTCTGGTACCTAACCCCAACGCACGTTGAGCTTGAACAAAAATAGAAAACTGGACTTGAACGAAAAGGTTCGGCGGTGGATTTATAGGACTGCCACGACATAGCAGCTCAGGGCAGGGTATCTGCAGCTTGCGGTAGCACGCTACACGACACAGGCCACTATGAAAGCTGGCGCTGACGTCAAGGACTCGAGGGGGCGGCACGTTACGAAGCCGTACCTCATTGAGTCGCTTGTCGATGCCTCCTACGAAGCCCCACCATCCCCAACTCTCAGGAAAGTCTTTTGAGTAAAAATACATAGGTTTGGGCAGTGTTGTTTTCCTTCTTCGGTTCATGCTGTCACTATTTTTGGGGTTGTCACCTAAAAAGAAGAACACCGGTACCAAACGGTGTCCACCCTGAGTCCAAAAATTGGGCACTCGTAAAAAGGCCTTTTCGGGGCACTTCAGCAGCCAAAAAGCATGTTTTAGGCATTTCTATACGGTTCTGGGGTGGTTTACCAAATTTTATTGCCTTTTAGGAGCCCCTATGTGGTTCCCAAAAAAATGACCTATTTTGACAGCTTTTGACCCCCCCTACCCCCCCCCCCCCCCCTTCCAAACCAGACTCACACCGCAGTCCTGTCTGCAGACACTCAGGTTCCGCGCTGATGATGGTCCGCCTTATGTGTCCGTGGCTTAAAGGACCGAAACACGGCGCAGACGGGACCAGTGCGGTGTTGAGCACATACCCATTCCAAGCACGTTCTTGCAATCCCCCCATTCCAGGGTACTTCGCGTAACGCGACTTGCTGCCCTCAGCACGCAGGATTACTTCCTCGCACTCTTTTTCCTTTTGGTACTTCAACCACTGGTGCTGCACACGGCAACCTGTCCACTGTGCTCTGCGGAGTTTACTTCGCAGATTGCCACCGTAAAAAGAAGACAAGTCAGTGCTGCCTAGCGAGTCGCAGTCACAATCAGGGCGAGTGCCCTGAGTTTTTTAACTGATTGCTCAGACACGGTTGTAGGGGCCTTCTCCCCGTGACGGATTCGCCTGTGCTCTAGTAGCACGGGTGGTCCTGGCTGTGACGAGCTACGAACAGCCGCCTGACAAACCAGACTCACACCGCAGTCCTGTCTGCAGACACTCAGGTTCACGCTGATGATGGTCCGCCTTATGTGTCCGTGGCTTAAAGGACCGAAACCGGCGCAGACGGGACCAGTGCGTGTTGAGCACATACCCATTCCAAGCACGTTCTTGCAACCCCCCCCCCCCGCCCCCCCCCCCCAACACCCATTCTATTAGCGGGTGTGGTCGTGTGTCGGTCGCACTAGTCGCTTTGCTAGCCAAAGAGAAGATAGAGAGAAAAAGAAGCGCCAGAGAGCAAAGAAAAAGATAACGTTATCTTCTGGAAAGAAGGGTTGCGCGAACCCCCGAAAAAATAATACCCCCAAAAAAAAAAAAAACGCTAACCAAACAACTTCCGCGGTAGAGAAACTCGGCCTAAAGAAATCAACTGCCTTCGGGTAGTCTAGTCTGACACTAGTTGTCGTCGGGAAAAAAAAAAAAAAAAAAAAAAAAAAAAACGCTAACCCAAACAACTTCCGCCGGTAGAAACCTTGCCTAAAGAAATCAACTGCCTTCGGGTAGGCTAGTCTGACACTAGTTGTCGTCGGGAAAAAAAAAAAAAAAAAACACAAACCGACGGTGACCCCCAAAACCTTTTTCAACCTTTCCAATTCCCTTCAAGCTAAACTGTTATACAGCGACCCCCCACACCACTCATCTGTCTTTAAAAGACCCCATTACAAAAATTATCCGGAGACTTCAGAATCTCGGAATACCAAGAGAGCTTTGACTCTGCAAATAAACACACCACCCCCCCGCCCGCAGACGGCAGTGCCGCGCGACGCCCAAGGCCGCGTGCGGCCGAGGAAGACGGCGGTGAACCTGGCGCGCCACCGGCATTCGCCGTTCGAACCCCCGTTCTGCTGCTCTAGATGCCCGCGCTGCGGCGCGATGCTTGAGCTGCTCCTCGACCCCAGCGTCATGAGCTACCACGAGGTCCGCCGGCAGCTGTCTGAAGCCCTGCTCACGATAGACCGCCTCGAGCGCGCCGAGAAGCCCGGCCCGCCCCCCGCGGCCGCCGCCCCTGCCCCCGCCACCAGCAGCGCCGAGCTGCAGCGCCTGCAGTGGATCATCCGCGAGCTCACCGAAAAGGAAAGAATCCAGAAGGCCCGCGCAAACAAGTTCCAGATGAAAGTAATGGAGCTCACTATGGGTGTGTGCTTCTTTTTTTTTTGTCTGTGTGTGTTCAACATTGCGCTGTTGGGACTAAAAAACAGTCGTTGGCGCCGTACTACATGGACCTTACCAAGCAGGCGAGTTCCGCTACTGCGCGCAAACAAAGAACCGCAAAGTGCCCGCTTATACCAAGGAGGACCTTGACTCGGCCCGGGTGAAGTGGAAAGACGTTTCCGTTCCTGAGGAGCCTATCGGGCCTTTTCCCTGGCCCCTCATGGGTAAGGTGTGACCCATAAAAAAACCGTAGTAGTAGTAGTAGTAGTAGTAGTAGTAGTAGTAGTAGTAGTAGTAGTAGTAGTAGTAGTAGTAGTAGTAGTAGTAGTAGTAGTAGTAGTAGTAGGAATTGGCAGCTAGCTTCTGGCCTCATCGCACTCGGTCTCGGCTTAGGTCTTCGGTCATTGTACTCAGGGTGGGCTTGGCTACCTACGCCATCCGGAGTATTCATCATCGGAAAGGGGAGGAAAGAGAAGTCAGACAGAACCTTGATAACTTGCAACTAGCGAATGGGATAGAGTGTGCCTGTTGACCATGTCAATGGGCCAACCAGGCGAGATCACAATGGGGGCAAGGGAGGGCGGGAAGAAGAAGAATTCAGTCTCAGAAGACCCACCTCAGCCCACCCGAAGTCTCCTGTTGTAGGCTCGGGTGGTGTGCTCATCCTGCCATGCGCTTTGCTCCAGTTCCTACCGTGTACTAAAGGAATTGGCAGCTAGCTTCTGGCCTCATCGCACTCGGTCTCGGCTTAGGTCTTCGGTCATTGTACTCAGGGTGGGCTTGGCTACCTACGCCATCCGGAGTATTCATCATCGGAAAGGGGAGGAAAGAGAAGTCAGACAGAACCTTGATAACTTGCAACTAGCGAATGGGATAGAGTGTGCCTGTTGACCATGTCAATGGGCCAACCAGGCGAGATCACAATCCATCCACCACTCCGCCAGTGAAAAACGTCCTCACCGCTTGTGTCACCGCCGCCACGGACTGAGGAGTGAAGGCCGTCAAGGGAACCCGGGATGGGAGATCAGCGGGATTTCCTGCACTCCTCACCCATCGAACCGATATAGCGCAGTTCAAGGACTGCACCCGCTTCAAACCTGCAACCACCGCGTTGTTCAACACGGAACTCCGCAGACACGCACCTTTCCGCGCGACTCCTTTGACGGTTGTGTTGTCGACGACAACGTCAACCCGACCCCCAGACACAGTATCGGGCAAGCACAAAAGAACACGCTCGAAAGCCAGCGCCTCGAGCTCGTTTATATGAAAGAGGGACTCCTCGCGGGACCACGCCGCACCAAGGATAGTCACCTCTGATGTGCGAGAGTCGACGAGGACGCCCCCCCAACCTTTTTTACTGGCATCTACAAAGGCCGTTATAGACGGCCTCGCCGCTCCGGTTGGAAGACTGCGAGGTTTCAAAACCGAATCAATCCAGGTTTGCAGAGACGCCCGCACGCACGGGGAAATCGACACGTAATCGGACGGCAGCTTGGCTCCTCGATTCAACGCGTTGGTGACACGTCGGAGAAACTTCAGCGAAAACCAGAAGGACCCGGGGAAAATCCCCGCGATGGCCGATGCGTGCAGCAGGCGCCCTCCCAAGGTTTCCAACTCATGCGCCGGAACGGTCGCAGCACCCAGCACGTAGCGCGTTTCCAACAGCTTCCGCTTGAGCTTGCGGCACAGCGCCACCTGGTGTGACACATGATCCCACCGGACTCCGATGAACTCGTACTGCCGTGAGGCAGTTTGCGAATCCGTCTCTTTCCAAGTTAGGCCGCAGTCGGAGGCGGTCCGATCCAAACGTCGAGTGGCTTCGACGACGGACTTCTTTGTTCCGGCGTATCTGATGTTGTCGACCCACACATCGACAACCACAGAGCGCTCCGCAAACTCGGGCATCACGTAGTCCGGATGCCCGGCCGAAACGGCGGCAAGAGTGTGCATTATCTCCGGGGCACACGAATGCCCCATGGGGAGACGTGTCAACTCCCACCATGCGCCCTCCGCGTCGCAGAACCGGAAGAGCCGAGTTGCGCCTGGAGGAATGGCCACTGCGTAGAACCCCGTTCTGAAGTCCCGCGTCGTGCCACACTCCTCATGTACCGCGGTAAGGTACTTGGACACATGCCCCAATGGCACGTGCGCTTCGTAACCCTGGGCGTCGGCCACACGATTCCCATCGAACGACCACAAAATGAATCGCTGGCGCAACGCCCCGTCCTTCTCCTCGATGACGGTGAAGGGCACGTTTACCAGAGGGCCCGGACCAGGCGCTCGTCTGGCGATACCGTGTTTGGACAGCTCGCGCGCATGTCTAGGATCGAGTCGGGAAGGCGATCCCATTGACGGTAGAAGGTCGCCGGTTTCCGGTGAAAACGTCAGGCGCCACGTATCGTCAAAACGCTTGCGCGCCGCCGGTGTCATCCGATTCTTCAACTTCTCCACGTCCATACAGTCGATGGATGCTGCGTGAAGGGGAGCCTCCTTCTCTTCCTTCGTCCGAGGGAGCCGTGTCGAGCCGCCTCGTCTGGTGATCGAATGCCCGCCCGACTTCTCGAAGACATCCGACCGCAAGAAGCTGGTCACAGAAAGATCGTGACCTTCCCCGTCTCCAGGGCGCGTGCCATGTCGACGAGGCCACCGCCGTACCGAATCGTCATGTCGGATAGCGTCCCCGGGCCGCCCTTCTCCTCGTGCTTGCCCAGGCGATCGACGAGGTGCGGCGGGATCGGTTCCCCGCGTGCCATCAGCGCGAACAGCTGCGTCATCGCCCCTCTCTTGATCGAGTGAGCGGAGAACCCGCTCATCGTCGGAGTTCGGGCCCAGGTAGCATCCAAGGTCGTTGCCGTCATCGCCGAGAGCTGCCGGAACGGCGCACAGACCTGATAGAGGGCCGCAATCTCGGCGGTCAGGTGCCCCTTCACGACAGTGAATCTCGACGCCCGGAAGGGGTTGCGGCGGCGGCCCTTCGGCGTCTGCATCCAGTCGACGATGACCTCCTCCGTCGTAACCAGCAGAAATTGGTGCGACGAAAGCGACGCTACCTCCCCCCAACGGGCTGCCGTCTTCCAACACAGAAACACCCCGAGCCTGATCGTGGCCGGCTGGCCCCCCGCCCACGAAAGGAGGGTCTGCTTCTTTACCGGGGTAGCTTGACATAGAGGAACTGCCGCACCTGTATTGCGCAGTGCCGAAGAGAGCACACGCAGGGGACTGCTGTCGAGGCCCATCGCCCCAAACACCGCCGACAGGGACTTCGCATACGTAAGTAGCCCCTGAGGCCTCACGCCTGTTGCCGCCAGAAAGACACACGCAACATTCGCATCGATCAGGAGGCCGCGCTCCGATGTCCAGGCCTGGAGCCGACGCCACAAGCCACGGCGCTCCTGGAGGGTGGTCTCGGCCCAGATCGTCTGCGCGAGTGCCGTCAAGCGCGCTTCCGCCTGCGGCACCGTCACTCGCGCCTCCCCCGTACGGATCGTGCGCCCAGGTGTCCAACCCGTCAGCAGACTGTGGATGGCGCGGCCTAAAGCTGTTTGCGGACGGCTCGCCAACCCTGGCGCCTGAGAGGACACGCTGGAGGGTCTCAGCAACGTCGGACAGCCGCTCAGCAACGTCGAAGAAGGCGCCAATGCAGGCACAGCTCTTGCACGACCAGGCGGTTTCGGAAGAGGGAGGTCTCTCCTTGCGTGAAGGGTCTGGCGAGGCTCCACGATCTGGGGCGTGAGGACGTGAGTTTGCTTGATTTTGCCCGGATGGACAGACTTTGTAACTGGCAAGGGTTTTTGGGGCCGGAGGACGGCCAGTCAATGTTTTCCTCCGGCCTTTCCGTTTCCCTGCGACTTCTTGTACTGCCGCCTCGGACGCTCCGTCTTTTCCCGTTGTCCTCGAATCCCGGCCACGACCTTGTCGAACGGATCATCCGTCAATTGCTGGAGACCACGCATGACGGACTTTCGGCTTATCCCCTCCTCGACGTAGACGCGCTGTGCACGGAGGTCAAGGAGAAGGTCGTTGCCGAGCCTCACCTGTTCGGGGCAGCTTTCCCAGCCGTCTGTCGTCGCCGCCGAAATCAACCAGCACTTGAGCCTGGTAAAGACGTCGTGGAGCAGGTCCCCACCTGGCAAATGCCGCCTCCCAGCAACATACGCCACGTCAAGGTCCCGGACTAGCGTCTCCGGGTCAACGGCCATCTGTCCCTTCCAGTCCAACACGTTCTTTGCCTCAGCCACGAACGAACGAAGAGTCGACTCCGAAGGTGCGCCCTTCTTTACGCCCTGCAGCTCCGCCACCGCCTGGCGAAGGGCCCCGAGCTCCAATCGCAGAGCTGCGCCATCGTCGACGGCAGCCCGCCTAGGAGAAATCGGAGGAGTCCGCGGCGGCGTAGGTGGGCGGGGTACATCTTGATCGTCGTCCCCGTCCGGGCGCCTGAGATCCGGTGCGCCGGCTTTCCACTTCGAACTAGCTTTCATCGCAAGCTTCAGAACGCGCGGGTTAACCAGCGACGCATCGGCGAGCAGGGCTGCCACCTTCCACGATTCTAGCGCCTCCACTTTCCCGTCCAAGTCACTCCCTTCGTCCACGTCCAGGAGATCCCGAACCACGGCCTTCGCGGAAAGCAGTTGCTGCTCCTCCGGTAGACCGCCGAAGAAGTGCATGATCCACCCGCTCAAGTCCGAGAGGACAATGTACCGCCTCGGAAACGGCTTTCCTACTAACTCTGTGAACGACAGAGAGAACTCCTTCGGCAGCGTCCATCCCTGGTAGCCCGATGTGGACTGCTTGTCAAAAACGGACGCGCGGGGATCATTAGGCATAGAAGAAGAAGAATTCAGTCTCAGAAGACCCACCTCAGCCCACCCGAAGTCTCCTGTTGTAGGCTCGGGTGGTGTGCTCATCCTGCCATGCGCTTTGCTCCAGTTCCTACCGTGTACTAAAGTAGTAGTAGTAGTAGTAGTAGTAGTAGTAGTAGTAGTAGTAGTAGTAGTAGTAGTAGTAGTAGTAGTAGTAGTAGTAGTAGTAGTAGTAGTAGTAGTAGTAGTAGTAGTAGTAGTAGTAGTAGTAGTAGTAGTAGTAGTAGTAGTAGTAGTAGTAGTAGTAGTAGTAGTAGTAGTAGTAGTAGTAGTAGTAGTAGTAGTAGTAGTAGTAGTAGTAGTAGTAGTAGTAGTAGTAGTAGTAGTAGTAGTAGTAGTAGTAGTAGTAGTAGTAGTAGTAGTAGTAGTAGTAGTAGTAGTAGTAGTAGTAGTAGTAGTAGTAGTAGTAGTAGTAGTAGTAGTAGTAGTAGTAGTAGTAGTAGTAGTAGTAGTAGTAGTAGTAGTAGTAGTAGTAGTAGTAGTAGTAGTAGTAGTAGTAGTAGTAGTAGTAGTAGTAGTAGTAGTAGTAGTAGTAGTAGTAGTAGTAGTAGTAGTAGTAGTAGTAGTAGTAGTAGTAGTAGTAGTAGTAGTAGTAGTAGTAGTAGTAGTAGTAGTAGTAGTAGTAGTAGTAGTAGTAGTAGTAGTAGTAGTAGTAGTAGTAGTAGTAGTAGTAGTAGTAGTAGTAGTAGTAGTAGTAGTAGTAGTAGTAGTAGTAGTAGTAGTAGTAGTAGTAGTAGTAGTAGTAGTAGTAGTAGTAGTAGTAGTAGTAGTAGTAGTAGTAGTAGTAGTGTAGTAGTAGTAGTAGTAGTAGTAGTAGTAGTAGTAGTAGTAGTAGTAGTAGTAGTAGTAGTAGTAGTAGTAGTAGTAGTAGTAGTAGTAGTAGTAGTAGTAGTAGTAGTAGTAGTAGTAGTAGTAGTAGTAGTAGTAGTAGTAGTAGTAGTAGTAGTAGTAGTAGTAGTAGTAGTAGTAGTAGTAGTAGTAGTAGTAGTAGTAGTAGTAGTAGTAGTAGTAGTAGTAGTAGTAGTAGTAGTAGTAGTAGTAGTAGTAGTAGTAGTAGTAGTAGTAGTAGTAGTAGTAGTAGTAGTAGTAGTAGTAGTAGTAGTAGTAGTAGTAGTAGTAGTAGTAGTAGTAGTAGTAGTAGTAGTAGTAGTAGTAGTAGTAGTAGTAGTAGTAGTAGTAGTAGTAGTAGTAGTAGTAGTAGTAGTAGTAGTAGTAGTAGTAGTAGTAGTAGTAGTAGTAGTAGTAGTAGTAGTAGTAGTAGTAGTAGTAGTAGTAGTAGTAGTAGTAGTAGTAGTAGTAGTAGTAGTAGTAGTAGTAGTAGTAGTAGTAGTAGTAGTAGTAGTAGTAGTAGTAGTAGTAGTAGTAGTAGTAGTAGTAGTAGTAGTAGTAGTAGTAGTAGTAGTAGTAGTAGTAGTAGTAGTAGTAGTAGTAGTAGTAGTAGTAGTAGTAGTAGTAGTAGTAGTAGTAGTAGTAGTAGTAGTAGTAGTAGTAGTAGTAGTAGTAGTAGTAGTAGTAGTAGTAGTAGTAGTAGTAGTAGTAGTAGTAGTAGTAGTAGTAGTAGTAGTAGTAGTAGTAGTAGTAGTAGTAGTAGTAGTAGTAGTAGTAGTAGTAGTAGTAGTAGTAGTAGTAGTAGTAGTAGTAGTAGTAGTAGTAGTAGTAGTAGTAGTAGTAGTAGTAGTAGTAGTAGTAGTAGTAGTAGTAGTAGTAGTAGTAGTAGTAGTAGTAGTAGTAGTAGTAGTAGTAGTAGTAGTAGTAGTAGTAGTAGTAGTAGTAGTAGTAGTAGTAGTAGTAGTAGTAGTAGTAGTAGTAGTAGTAGTAGTAGTAGTAGTAGTAGTAGTAGTAGTAGTAGTAGTAGTAGTAGTAGTAGTAGTAGTAGTAGTAGTAGTAGTAGTAGTAGTAGTAGTAGTAGTAGTAGTAGTAGTAGTAGTAGTAGTAGTAGTAGTAGTAGTAGTAGTAGTAGTAGTAGTAGTAGTAGTAGTAGTAGTAGTAGTAGTAGTAGTAGTAGTAGTAGTAGTAGTAGTAGTAGTAGTAGTAGTAGTAGTAGTAGTAGTAGTAGTAGTAGTAGTAGTAGTAGTAGTAGTAGTAGTAGTAGTAGTAGTAGTAGTAGTAGTAGTAGTAGTAGTAGTAGTAGTAGTAGTAGTAGTAGTAGTAGTAGTAGTAGTAGTAGTAGTAGTAGTAGTAGTAGTAGTAGTAGTAGTAGTAGTAGTAGTAGTAGTAGTAGTAGTAGTAGTAGTAGTAGTAGTAGTAGTAGTAGTAGTAGTAGTAGTAGTAGTAGTAGTAGTAGTAGTAGTTGTAGTAGTAGTAGTAGTAGCAGGAATTGGCAGCTAGCTTCTGGCCTCATCGCACTCGGTCTCGGCTTGGGTCATCGAGTTCATTCATCATCAGAAAGGGAAGGAAGGAGAGAACAGTCTGACAGAAGCCTGATAACTTGCATACTAGCGAATGGGATAGAGTGTGCCTGTTGACCATGTCAATGGGCCAACCAGGCGAGATCACATTCCATCCACCACTCCGCCAGTGAAAAACGTCCTCACCGCTTGTGTCACCTCCGCCACGGACTGAGGAGTGAAGGCCGTCAAGGGAACCCGGGATGGGAGATCAGCAGGGTTTCCCGCACTTCTCACCCATCGAACTGATACGGCACAGTTCAAGGACTGCACCCGCTTCAAACCTGCGACCACCGCGTCGTTCAAGACGGAACTCCGCAGGCACGCACCTTTCCGCGCGACACCCTTGACTGTTGTGTTGTCGACGACAACATCAACCCGACCCCCAGACGCACTGTCGGGCAAGGACAAAAGAACGCGCTCGAAGGCCAGCGCTTCAAGTTCGTTTATGTGCCAGAGGGACTCCTCCCGTGTCCACGCCGCACCAAGGATGGTCACCTCCGATGTGCGAGAGTCCACAAGGACGCCCCCCCAGCCCTTCTTACTGGCATCTACAAATGCCGTTATAGACGGCCTCGCCGCTCCGGTTGGAAGACTGCGAGGTCTCAAAACCGAATCGATCCAGTTTTGCAGAGACGCCCGCACGCACGGGGAAATCGACACGTAATCGGACGGCAGCTTGGCTCCTCGATTCAACGCGTTGGTGACACGTCGGAGAAACTTCAGCGAAAACCAGAAGGACCCGGGGAAAATCCCCGCGATGGCCGATGCGTGCAGCAGGCGCCCTCCCAAGGTTTCCAACTCATGCGCCGGAACGGTCGCAGCACCCAGCACGTAGCGCGTTTCCAACAGCTTCCGCTTGAGCTTGCGGCACAGCGCCACCTGGTGTGACACATGATCCCACCGGACTCCGATGAACTCGTACTGCCGTGAGGCAGTTTGCGAATCCGTCTCTTTCCAAGTTAGGCCGCAGTCGGAGGCGGTCCGATCCAAACGTCGAGTGGCTTCGACGACGGACTTCTTTGTCCCGGCGTATCTGATGTTGTCGACCCACACATCGACAACCACAGAGCGCTCCGCAAACTCGGGCATCACGTAGTCCGGATGCCCGGCCGAAACGGCGGCAAGAGTGTGCATTATCTCCGGGGCACACGAATGCCCCATGGGGAGACGTGTCAACTCCCACCATGCGCCCTCCGCGTCGCAAAACCGGAAGAGCCGAGTTGCGCCTGGAGGGATGGCCACTGCGTAGAACCCCGTTCTGAAGTCCCGCGTCGTGCCACACTCCTCGTGTACCGCGGTAAGGTACTTGGACACATGCCCCAATGGCACGTGCGCTTCGTAACCCTGGGCCTCGGCCACACGATTCCCATCAAACGACCACAAAATGAATCGCTGGCGCAACGCCCCGTCCTTCCTCGATGACGGTGATGACCAGAGGGCCCGGACCAGGCGCTCGTCTGGCGATACCGTGTTTGGACAGCTCGCGCGCATGTCCAGGATCGAGCCGGGAAGGCGATCCCATTGACGGCAGAAGGTCGCCGGTTTCTGGTGAAAACGTCAGGCGCCACGTATCGTCAAAACGCTTGCGCGCCGCCGGTGTCATCCGATCCTTCAACTTCTCCACGTCCATGCAGTCGATGGATGCTGCGTGAAGGGGAGCCTCCTTCTCTTCCTTCGTCCGAGGGAGCCGTGTCGAGCCGCCTCGTCTGGCGATCGAATGTCCGCCCGACTTCTCGAAGACATCCGACCGCAAGAAGCTGGTCACAGAAAGATCGTGACCTTCCCCGTCTCCAGGGCGCGTGCCATGTCGACGAGGCCGCCGCCGTACCGAATCGTCATGTCGGATAGCGTCCCCGGACCGCCCTTCTCCTCGTGCTTGCCCAGGCGATCGACGAGGTACGGCGAGATCGGTTCCCCGCGTGCCATCAGCGCGAAGAGGTGCGTCATCGCCCCTCTCTTGATCGAGTGGGCGGAGAACCCGTTCATCGTCGGGGTTCGGGCCCAGGTAGCGTCCAAGGTCGTTGCCGTCATCGCCGAGAGCTGCCGGAACGGCGCACAGACCTGATAGAGGGCCGCAATCTCGGCGGTCAGGTGCCCCTTCACGACAGTGAACCTCGACGCTCTGAAGGGGTTGCGGCGGCGGCCCTTTGGCGTCTGCATCCAGTCGACGATGACTTCCTCCGCCGTAACAAGCAGGAACTGGTGCGACGACAGCGACGCTACCTCCCCCCAACGGGCTGCCGCCTTCCAACACAGAAAAACCCCGAGCCTGATCGTGGCCGGCTGGCCCTCCGCCCACGAAAGGAGGGTCTGCTTCTTTACCGGGGTAGCTTGGCACAGGGGAACTGCCGCGCCCGTATTGCGCAGTGCCGAAGAGAGCACACGCAGGGGACTGTTGTCGAGGCCCATCGACCCAAATACCGCCGACAGGGACTTCGCATACGTGAGTAGCCCTTGGGGCCTCACGCCCGTCGCCGCCAGAAAGACACACGCGACATTCGCATCGATCAGGAGGCCGCGCTCCGACGTCCAGGCCTGGAGCCGCCGCCACAAGCCACGGCGCTCCTGGAGCGTGGTTTCGGCCCACATCGTCTGCGCGAGGGCAGCCAAGCGCGCTTCCGCTTGCGGTACCGTCACCAGCGCCTCGCCCGTACGGATCGTGCGCCCAGGTGTCCAACCCGTCAGCAGACTGTGGACGGCGCGGCCTAAAGCTGTCTGTGGACGGCTCGCCAACCCTGGCGCCTGAGAGGCCCCCGCAGATACGTTGGAGGGTCTCAGCAATGTTGGACAACCGCTCAGCAACGTCGAAGAACACGCCAATGCAGGCGCAGCTCTTGCACGACCGGGCGGTTTCGGACGAGGGAGGTCTCTCCTCGCGCGAAGGGTCTGGTGAGGCCCCACGACCTGGGGCGAGCGAACAGGAAAAGGTTGATTGATTGTGCCCGGGTGGGCGGACTTCGTTACTGGCAAGGGGTTTGGGGGCCGGAGGACGGCCAGTCAATATTTCCCTCCGGCCTTTCCGTTTCCCTGCGACTTCTTGTACTGCCGCCTCGGACGCTCCGACTTTTCGCGCTGTCCTCGAATCCCGGCCACGACCTTGTCGAACGGATCATCCGTCAACTGTTGGAGACCGCGCATGACGGATTTCCGGCTTATTCCCTCCTCAACGTAGACGCGCTGTGCACGGAGGTCCAGAAGGAGGTCGTTACCAAGCCTCACCTGCTCGGGGCAGCTTTCCCAACCGTCTGTCGTCGCCGCCGATATCAACCAGCACTTGAGCCTCGTAAAAACGTGGAGAAGATCACCACCTGGCAAATGCCGCCTCCCAGCAACATACGCCACGTCAAGGTCCCGGACTAGCGTCTCCGGGTCAACGGCCATCTGTCCCTTCCAGTCCAACACGTTCTTTGCCTCAGCCACAAACGACCGAAGAGTCGACTCCGAAGGTGCGCCCTTCTTTACGCTCTGCAGCTCCGCCACCGCCTGGCGAAGGGCTCCAAGCTCCAATCGCAGAGCCGCACCATCGTCGACGGCAGCCCGCCTAGGAGAAATCGGAGGACTTTGCGGCGGCGTAGGTGGGCGGGGTGCCTCTTGATCGGCATGGTCGTCCCTGTCCGGGCGCCTGAGTTCCGGTGCGCCGGCTTTCCACTTGGAGTTGGCCTTCATCGCCAGCTTCAAAATCCGCGGGTTGACCAGCGACGCATCCGCGAGCAGAGCTGCTACCTTCCACGCTTCTAGCGCCTCCACCTTCCCGTCCAAATCACTACCCACGTCCACCTCCAGGAGATCCCGCACCACGGCCTTCGCGGAAGGCAGTTGCTCTCCATCCGGTAGAGCACCGAAGAAGTGAATTGTGTTCTTGCACTCTAGCCGAATGGCGGGTGGCGGATTTCCGCGCTCGGGCGCAAGACACAATTATGCTGCTTTTGCAGTGCAAGCCGAACCCGGTTCGCGACTTCGGTTGCGGTAAAGTGTTACGAAGTCTTCGGCTTTCTGATCCGGATACGCGTATGCAACAGATAGTTAGAGGTCACTTGAAGGATACCCGTGTGCAGCGTTCGAAAGAGTTTGCGTATCTGGCGTCTTTTTTTTGGGGGGAACTCTTTCGACCCTCTTCGCAGGTTCGTTTCTAGTCTTGGAAGGTTCGCTTCTAGTTTTGGAAGGTTCGTTTCTAGTTTTGGAAGGTTCGCTTCTAGTTTTGGAATCGGTTCGCTTCTGGTGGTCGGAGTCCGCTTTTTGGACACGATTGCCTTGGAACTTCGGTCCGATCTCGTTCTTAGTTTTGGAAGATTCGTTTCTAGTTTTGGAAGGTTCGAAACTAGTTTTGGAAGGTTCGTTTCTAGTTTTGGAAAGGTTCGTTTCTGGTGGTCGCAGTCGATTTTTGACACGATTCCCTTGGAATTTCGGCCGATCTCGTTTTAGTTTTGGAATCGGTTCGTTTCTAGTTTTGGAAGTGGTTCGTAACTTTTCGAAAAAGTAAACGAACCACTTCCAAAAGTAAACGAACTCTTCCAAAAGTAAACGAAGCGATTCCAAAACTAGTTTCGAACCTTCCAAAAGTAAACGAACCGATTCCAAAACTAGTTTCGAACCTTCCAAAAGTAAACGAACCGATTCCAAAACTAGTTTCGAACCTTCCAAAAGTAAACGAACCGATTCCAAAACTAGAAACGAAGTTTCCAAAAGTAAACGAACCGATTCCAAAACTAGAAACGAACCTTCCAAAAGTAAACAAACCCCACACCCCCCCCCCCAATTTTTTTTTTGGAAAAAAAAAATTGCTCAACTTCATCAAAAATTACCGCAGTTTTTGTTCGAAAATTTTAAAATTTAAAAGGCCCCATTTTTTGTCCTGAAAGAATTGGTGGCCATTTACCAAAAAGACACAAGGTTTTGACCCTGCATGCTAAAGCATCAACCCACAATAACCCCCCTCCGCGCACACAGAGAACCAGCGGCTGCAGGAGAATCCGTTGAAGTCGCGGCTCGACACGCGGGAGCAGGAAGCGGCGGACCTGAAGACGAAGCTCAGCGTCGCGTCGGAGTCGCTCTCGAAGCGGAACCTGGAGTACGACCAGCTGCGGCGGCACTTGGAGACCGTCGAGGCCAACCTGCTGCAGGCGGAAACCTACAAGCGGGGCGAGCAGGAGCAGCGCGCCCAGGCGCAGCTGAAGCGCGCCATCGCCGCGATCCAGCAGCAAGACACGCCGTCGTCCGACGCGTCGCCCGCCCTGCAGCACTACCTCGCGAAGCAGAAGCAGCCGATCGCCCTCAATCCTGCCTCTCGGAGCACCCAAGACACGCCGCGCAGCACGGCGGCGCAACCCGTGCGCCACTCGCACGGGGTTAAAGAGGCCATATCCTCCTCCGTCGGCGTCGCCATCGACCCCAGCAAAGACCCGATGTCGTCCGAACCCAAGCCGCCGGGCAGGCACGGGAGCACACCCGTCGCGAGCCCGGCGTCCAGCGCCCCCGCTTACGCTAAAGCCAAGCAGCTCGCCGACAACCACTTGGCCGCGCTTCTCGACAAGGCGAACCGCCAGCCAAAGCGCGAGTCGATCACGTGGAGCCGCGACAACCGCCGATAACCCTTCTTGCCCCCGCTAACGCCGGCACAGCGCCGTCCGGTGTCCGTGCGCCCGAGATACACTGGCTGCCGGCGAGCGTCCACGCCGCTCATGGGTGCCAGCGCTTCGCGTCTAAAAGCGCGATTGCTTGGTGTACCTCGGCCAACGCATTCGTCGTTTCGCGCTCCGGCTCGTCTTGAAACACGAACCAGCAGTGTGGAAACGCTTCAAGATCGGTGAGCGGCAGGCAAGCCCCCTGGACAGCGAACAAGCGCGTAGTTTGCTGGTAGAATAATGCAGCATATCATTTCTTCTTTTGCGCAACGCTGTTCCTAGCAAGCAAGTCGGCTGAAAACGAGGCGCCGAGTGATTATTGCGGAGTTGCTGCATCTCGCATTCCAAGACCTATTCGACCACCCTCTCTCAACCAACGACAAACGATGCGGTACTGTTCCGACCCTGGCCGTCTTTCCCTATTCTGTCTGTAGTTTTTTTGGTTTGCAGGCGTCTGCAAAACTTGTATATTTCTCCCGCCCCTGCTCAACAAGTGCATGCTATTGCTTGCGGTTCGTGTACTCAATATATCTCAATGCAACACGCGGGATGTGGGAAGGCGCGATCCTCGTCGATACGAAAGGTATTGCGATGTCGCCTGGGAGCGTTTTCTAAATATCAACAGACGCTACGTCCACAAACACGCCTCATGTTTACATTTCCTTCCAGTTTCCTGCCCCAACTGTTCACCCCGCCGTTCGAACACACCACATTGCGGGAGAGGCGCCTAACTAATCTTGCGGAAGTGCTACTTCCGCAATGACTACGTAGTTTAACCAATTCGCGGTGGGTCAGGGTTATCTCTGGGTTCGTTGTTCCAGGTACAGTAAGTCAAAAAAGCATGAACCCAAGCCTGAAACGGTAGTGTACCCACTTTCACCCGAGTGCTACTATTTCCACACAACAGTTAAATCACAAAATCACGGGATGACGCTGTACAACGCCTTCGTCAGTCCGTGGCGGTCCTGAGATTACCGCCTCAGGGGACACCACTGATCAAGGGGTGTAACCATTTCAAAACTCTGTGTGGAACCGCAACCCGGAACTACATGCCGGTCACAGCATCCACTAGAGTGCACCGCGAACAAAGAATAGACTGCCTTAGCATTACGTGAGATTTCCCCCCCAATCCTAACGTGTCCGTGGCTTGCACACCCCCGCCTATCTAATCCATCACACGATCAAGGGTGACGAGGAAGGGAGGCATCCCTGTGCCACCTGCTAATTCGGAGTCCCCTGAGTCTTCCAGCCTTGTAACTTGTGCGCAAGTATAGATTAAACCGAGCTTGTCGCCCGACAAGCCGGGCAAGCACTTAGCTAGAACGCCCTAGAAGCACCGAAGGTGCTCAAACGAAGTTTGCTACGAAATAGTCGAAGACTATACAGTAAGGAAGTGTTTGCAGTAGAGTTTAAGCGGTCAACTGCAGCATGCAAGGCTTTAAGTTGGAGTTCACAGCGAAACTTGCCTGCCCTGCCCCTTGGCTGCCGATACAACGGGATTGTGTTCAATGCAAGAGCCAAACCAACATACGTCAAGGCTTGACGATATTTCCTTTGGAAATCGGCGCCTCTTGGGCCCGTGGCTCTGCAGTACTCTGAACACGTAAAGCTTTGCTCCCGCGCAGCCGGCTTCCCGGTAAACATGTAAGAAATTTTGAAGTATGAGAACTCGCCGCCTGAGAACGCAGCTGCGCAACCAAGTTGCCGCGCATTGCTGCTGCCTTCGGCACGGGGCCGCTTGTTGTATTCTCTGCATTTTGTCCCGCCTTTCTGTTTGTCTTTTGCGCGTCGTATCACTTTACGCACGTGTTGTTATACCCATCAGAGTCTGTGTGGCACCTCGGTTGACTGACTAGAGTCCGATGGACCATACCCGCACGCACCGTTTAATGAGACAGCAGCCACTACAACGCGGGTGTTATGCACGTGTTGTTTTGCCGACCAGAGTCCGCGTACAGCACCTCGGTTGGCCGACGGGGTGTGATGGAATAGGCCATTGGTAGTGCGCGTCTCGGGTAAGCAGCAAGCCGCCGATGCCAAAAGACACCCCCTACAACGACACACCCACCTATTGGGGGAGTAGCAGAATCAACCTGACAAATCACTCCATCAACCAGGAGCGGCCATGCACCACCACACAATTCATCGAGAAAGAGCTCTCAACCTGTCAATCCTTGAGATCGTCCTGACCTAGTAAAATTCCCAGTGTTGAGTCAAATTAAGCCGCATACCCCACGCCTGGTGGTGTCATTCCGTCAATTCCTTTAATTTCCAGCCTTGCGAAGGTACTCCCCCCTGAACCATAATCTTTGATTTCTCGTTCGGGGAGTGCAGCAGACCCCCCGATCTGCGCACCGTGCACCGAGACCAGAGCCTGCTGGAACAGGCTACTTCCCCTGCAGACGTGTTACTAGAACCAAGGATCCAGACAGTCCGGACACGGCAACGAAGCCTCTCCCAAACGCAGGTAAAATAAATAATCAAAAGAACGCCGTCGCAGGCAACCGACGGAGCGTACAACGCCGGAAGCACAGGCGTACAAAGACAACCAACCGAACACCCCAGAGTTCCGCCCCCCGCAGGAACCAAACCTGAGGCATAAGTGCAGCGGAGAAGGAACCGCCGGCAAATAACAGGAAGCAGCAGAGAGCCACAGTGTGAACACGACCTCGCTCCTTGCGAGGGCCTGCAGAGTGTGACCATGGCCGAAGCGCCTTGTGGGGGCCCGAAGGGTGTGACCATGACCGAAGCACCTTGTGAGGACTCGAAGGGTGTGACCATGACCGAAGCGCCTGGTGAGGGCCTGCCTCGTGTGCCGATCGCCGAAGCGCCTCGCGGGGGCCTGACGAGCGTCCGCGACCTCGCCATCGGGGCGGAGGTGGTGGTGCGCGGGCACGTGCTGTCCAAGCGGACGCTGAGCAAGCGGCTCTTTTTCTTCGACATCATCGAAGACGCGCTGGCCGCGCCCCCCGACGCCCTCATCGCCGAGTGCATGGTCGTGTGCAGCGACGGCGGCTTCGACGAGGCCGACGTGAAGAGGCTGCGGAAGCTGGTTGTCACGAGCTTCGTAGAGGTCGAGGGCACCGTGGAGCAGGGCAAGCACAACCTGACGATCGCGGCCCGGAGGCTGGTTACCCTCAGCACGTTCGACGACGACCCGGCTGCTGTGGGCAACGCGCGGGCGACCGTCAAGAACAACAGCAAGACAGCCGGGAGTGAGTCGTCCCGCGCGGTCCTTCTGTCGATCTCGCGGCACACCGCGCGGCTCGACCGGGAGAAGCGGCCTGGGCAGCCGCAGCTCTGCCGGGGCTGGTGGCGCGGGACCTGCCAGAAGTCGGCCGAGAAGTGCCCGCGCCGGCACGCCTATGCGGACGCCGCCGAGCGCCGCAAGTACGAAGCCCTCGCGGCCAAGACCGCCGCGGCGCGCGAGGCCGAGAAGGACCTGGGAGACCCGCACGCGGACGGGTCGAAGAGCGACAAGAAGCACCGGACGACTTTCTTCGCCCGCTGGCTCCTCGACACCTTCGGCGGCGACGCGTGCAACGCGGGGTCTGGCGTGCTCGACATAGCCGGGGGGACCGGCGCGATCTCGTTCGAGCTGCACGTGAAGCACGGGGTGCGCTGCACCCTCGTCGACCCGAGGCCGCCGAAAATGGGCCGGTTCCAGTACCTCTACCTGGAGCGGAAGGCGAGGGAAGAGCGGAAACTGCGGCAGGAGAGCCCGGAGCCGGCCAACAGCGGGTCGGAATCGGGGTCCGAACCCGAGGCGGCGAACGGCGGGTTGTTCGACGACGACTCGGCGGAGGAGGGGGAGGCGGAAGACGGCCAGGACCAGGAGGGTCCTGCCGAAGGCGGGGCCTCGCCGGGGCGGGCGGGTGGCGAGGGGGGGAGGAAGGGAGGGCAGCCCGTCGCGTTTCCGTACGTGCAGCGGTTCTTCTCGGCGGAGCTTATGGACGAGCCGTTCTTCGGCGACGCGTCGATCCTGGTCGGCATGCACCCCGATCAGGTGACGTGCCCCATCGTCGACGCCGCCCTGCGCGCCAACAAGCCGTTCTGCGTCGTCCCTTGCTGCGTTTTTCCTTCGCTCTTCCCTGACCGCCGCACCGCAGACGGGCAGCCCGTTGTCACGTATGCGCAGTACTGCGACTACCTCCTCGCAAAGGACCCGCGCATCCAAAGCACGCACCTCCCGTTTGCCGGGCGGAATCGTGTCATCTTTATGAAGCCGTAAACAGAGCAGCGCGCGACTCCGAGTCGACCGCTCGAACCTTCGCCGACCTGTGTTGCTATACGGCCACTTACGGTCCTTCCGAACAGACGACCTGGTGCTTGCACCAGTTCCTCTTCTTTCAGCAAGAGTGCACTCCGCCCGGTCAAGTGACGCAACCATCGCTACGGGCTCCCTTCACTCTTCCCCGACCGGCGCACTGCAGATGAACAGCCCGTCTCTACATACGCGTCGTACTGCGACTACCACCTCGCAATGGACCCGCGCCTCCGAAACCACTACGCGGTTCTTATCGGGGAACTAAGTTGGGGAAGGGGCTAAGTTCTTCTCGGCACCGATACTGCGTTGATCGGCATGTCCGCAGACGTGTCGTGTCGTCAAGGCCGCCTTGACCTTGTATGCTGACCAGTCGTTTTGCGTCGTTCGTTCCGACCGGTGCGCTTGCGATCTGCCTGACAGCATCGCGTCTTTCCATGACACTCGTGATAAAGTAATTTGCGGAAGAGTCGTCAGCAGCATCATAGTTCAAGTATCTTTCCCTCCCAACTGAAGGCACGTTCTAGCTCTGCCTCGTTCCGCCTCTGACCGGCTCAACCTCGCATGCGTGCGGAGCCGATCTTTCGTTTCTCGCCGCGTGAAAGTACCTACACCGCAGCCTGCAATCAGCAACGGTAAAGCCACCGGAGTAGGCAAAGTTAAGACAACAGCGGTTTGCATCGCTTGCGGCCCCGTGGCCAGCGACGGTATCTAGCCACGTGAGTAAAATTCAAGACCACGGGATTAAACATTATAGCCCCGCGATACGATTAGCAGCTTCAGAGCCACGTAGGTTCCAAAGTTAAGGTCACGGGGTCACAGGGCTCGCTGGCACACGGGCCCGCGACCCTATCGTCGAAGTTCCACGACACGTGCTGGGCAGCACTAATGCCCCATTACTAGCAAGTTGCCAATCGTCGTGCTGTTGCTAAGCGCCTAGTCTACACCCAGTGCAAACCCGCGACTTGCACTTCAAGGCACCCACACCGTACCCGCACAGGACAAGAAACGGCAAGGAACAGGAGAGGAACCAACCCCAAAGCCGGTGGTCTGTAAATTATAAACCAACCTCCCTGTCCCCCCCACCCGGCACCGACACACCCGCGGTCTCCGCAGCCCGTCCCGACCCCAGTCACACCGGTCGACTGCGTTCGGTGCACCCGGCCCGTTACCCGCAAGCCCCGCTCCGACGCCCCGCCGTCTGCGCGGGTTGTCGCTCGCGGCGTTGGCCGGGGCCGCGTGCGGGTCGGCGGCGTCCGGCGGCGTGGCGTACGCGATGGGCCACCGCGCAGCAAGCCCGATGTGCCGGCAGCCGGCGTACCCGGCCGCGCGCGTGAATCAGGACCACTTCTTCAACGGCACCGTCCGCTCGTCGCTCGAGCCGATGCGGTACGCCAACTCCCCGCGCTACGCGACCGTGCAAACCCCGAGGCGGATCACCACCCCGAAAGACGACGCCCCCTCCAGCCTCCCCAGACCCCCCCACCACACCGCTGCGACGACGATCCCTGGGGTACGGAGAACTGGCGGGGGTACCAGCACCGGCGTTGGAAGAGGGGAAGGAAAGCGGGCTCCCGGCCCGCCGGTCGGCTTGGTCAACCTCGGGAATACTTGCTTCATGAACGCAACGCTGCAGTGCTTGCTCAACAACCCGTCCTTCGTAGACCGCGTCGCGGGGTTCGCTAAAGGAAGGACCGACGGCGGGCTGCAGGGCGAGCTGACGGCCGCGTTCGAGGACTTCACCGCCGAGGTCGCGCGGCTGCGGCTGGCGTCTGGATCTGCCTCGTTTTACACGGGCGGCGGTGCGTCGGCGGTGGCCGTGTCGCCCAGCGGCTTGAAGCGGGCCGTCGGGAAGTGGCGCCCGTTCTTCGGCGGGTACCGGCAGCACGACGCGCAGGAGTTCCTCCGGTTCATCATCGACGGCCTGCACGAGGAGCAGAACAAGGTGCCCAACAAGCACCACTACGAGGAGCTCAAGGACGTCGCCGGCGAGTCGTTCGTTTCGGCGAGCAACCGGTGGTGGGCCTACGCGAAGAAGCGCGACGATTCGTCGATCCACGACTGCTTCTCCGGGCAGCTCATCTCCTGCCGGCGCTGCGACGCGTGCGGGAATCACAGCCTGGCATTCGATCCCTTCCTCGACTTGTCCACTCCCCTCCCGCGTCTCCGGTCTAACCGGACGACTCTTCACGACTGCCTCGGCGCGTTCACCGAGCGAGTCGTGTGGGATGGCGGGGAGCGGGTGCAGTGCGCGACGTGCAAGAAGCCGACGAGGTCTGCCCGGTACCTGAAGATCTTCCGGCTGCCGAACACGCTGGTGGTGCACCTGATGCGGTTTTCGTCGGAGTCGTACATGAAGCGCGCCGACGACGTCCAAATACCCGAAGTTCTCGACATGGCGGAGTACGTGGACGCGCAGGCGAGGGGCCTGCCCGAGAACGCGGGCACAACGTACGTGCTCGACGGGGTCGTGCACCACACCGGGTCCACCGCCGCGGGCCACTACACGGCGACCGTTAAGCACAACGGCGAATGGTACGACTGCAACGACTCGTCGGTGCACCCGCTGCGGCGAAGGTCCATCAACCTCGCGGGATCGTCGCCTTACATCCTGTTCTACACCCGTGCACCACCCTCCAACGGATACGCCGTGCTCTAGCCGCGCCGGCTGCGATCTCGGACCGATCCATCGCGCTTCACCCAGGCCGCTACGAACAGCCGCCTGACAAACCAGACAGGCGTGCGGGAACCACAGCCTCGCGTTTGATCCCTTCGTCGAGTTGTCCACTCCCCTCCCACGTCTCTGGTCTAACTGGACGACCCTCCACGACTGCCTCGGCGCGTTCACCGAGCGAGTCGTGTGGGATGGCGGGGAGCGGGTGCAGTGCGCGACGTGCAAGAAGCCGACGAGGTCTGCCCGGTACCTGAAGATCTTCCGGCTGCCGAACACGCTGGTGGTGCACCTGATGCGGTTTTCGTCGGACTCGTACATGAAGCGCGCCGACGACGTCCAAATACCCGAAGTTCTCGACAGGACCTGCCCGAGAACGCGGGCACAACGTACGTGCTCGACGAGGTCGTGCACCACACCGGGTCCACCGCCGCGGGCCACTACACGGCGACCGTTAAGCACAACGGCGAATGGTACGACTGCAACGACTCGTCGGTGCACCCGCTGCGGCGAAGGTCCATCAACCTCGCGGGATCGTCGCCTTACATCTTTTTTCTACACCCGTGCGCCACCCTCCAACGGATACGTGGCGCTCCAGCCGCGCCGGCCGCAATTTCGGACCCCGGCCTCTACCACAAACCAGACACACCGCTGTCCTGTCTGCAGACACTCAGGTTCCGCGCTGATGATGGTCCGCCTTATGTGTCCGTGGCTTAAAAGACCGAAACACGGCGCAGACGGGTCCAGTGCGGTGTGGTGCACATATCCATTCCAAGCACCTTCTTGCAAGCACCCCCCCCAGGCCTCTACGAACAGCCGCCTGACAAACCAGACTCGCACCACTGTCCTGTCTGCGGACACTCAGGGTCCGCGCTGATGATGGCCTCACCACTTGACTCCCACTCTCAACGGTCAATCGGAGACTCTAAATTACCGGTCCCTTGATCCTCAGCATCCACCAGAGAGGACACACTCGAGAACCAAGTCAGTGCAAAGCGTACACACCGGCGGATGCGCACAAACAACATACGGACTTATTCTTGTGAAAGAGATTCTCTCGAACAATCCTTTGCCTGCAGAAAGAGGTCAGCGTGACCGCGGGGTGTAAACCCGCCACGTATTGCTGCAGTGCGCGCAAGTACAAATAAGATGTCTTCGGCGCAGTGTTCGAACAGAAAAACTCTTCTCGGGGATCAGCAAAAAAGGAAGGTAATTTTCCACCTGCCCGCCGACTTTTCTACACTGCTTGTAGGCTACTTTTCTTCACTGTGGGCGGACTTTTCTTCACTGTGGGCGACTTTTCTTCACTGTGGACACTTTTGGTTTTCCGTCCCAATTCAGGCACTTCCAACACGATCTCAGGGGGGAGGATGCCAAAGACAAAGAAAGATGTTGCGAAACTCGCCACCGAAGCTCGGGAAAACGAGTTGCTGGGCATGGCGAGCCAGGCAAAGTACGAACAGCGCTACCATGCAGGGTCAAAACCTTGTGTCTTTTTCAAACGCTCCCGCGGGGCCGATGGACCCCAAAAAAAAAATTGGCAAAAAAAATTTTGCTCAACTTCCGCAAAAATTACCGCAGAGTTTGTTCCAAAATTTTAAAATTCAAAAAACCCATTTTTTTTCTGGAAATAAAATTTTGGCCATTTCTAAAAAGACACAAGGTTCTGACCCTGCATGCTACACTGGCCTGATCTCGTACATGAGAACCTTGCGCCGGATTCGGGCAAAGGACCCAAAGCCATCAGAGGACGATGTGTGCTTGTACCTGGACCATTTGCGGAAGGAGAGAAGCTTCGCACCGAAGACGCTGTGGTCAGCCTACTCGATGATCGGCAAGATCTTGCAGGTGTTGTGCCACAAGCCGTACCCACGAGTCCTGTGCCACAAGCTGTACCCCACGGTCGTGTACAACATTACAGTAGGCAGCGGTGCCACACTGAACTTCAGCACTCAAGACGCATCTGGAATCACACCCCAGGTGCAGCGTTCATTTGACACTGACTCGTGCTCTTCCGAGTAGATCAGTGTGCACTCCTAACCCTAATTTCTTCTTTCATCACAGATCAGGCGTACGCAAATACGGCATCTTTCGCATCGTTCTTGTCCCTAAAAGTAGCCTCTCGCAGTGTGACAAAGTCGTCTGGCAGGTGGAAAAGCCATCTTCTTGCCTCGAGAAGTTGTTTTCTTGCACTCGAGTTTTCCGGATTGCCACTCGGGCCCCCCCCGCCCCCGGGGGGCCCTCGTGGCAATCCGGAAAACTCTCGTGCAAGAAAACAAGTTTTCTCTCGGGCAAAAAGTAGCTATTTCCCTTATATCCCGCCCCAAACAAATTTGTGCCCTTGTATCCCAGATTGGGATAGAAGGGCACAAAATTTGTTTTGAGTGGGATATAAGGGCATTCCACCAAAAAGGAAATGAAACGAAGAGAACCGTGAACTGATCTATTTTGTTCCAACCATTGTAGTTTCTTGTCTGCGAATTAGACAAGGGACAGAGCTGATTTAGAACCCTTCTTTGTGTGTACATGTGTATAGACCCGAGGTGAAGCCACGTACTCTCTTCGGCTAGGGACGCAGAGCTAGATAACGAATTGCCTTGGAGGCGTCAGAAATTGTTTGCCAGACAACCGTGCTCCCGCAAAAGAAGGATCGCCGGCTTGAACCGGCAGAGGCACCACTTTCTCCTCCCTCCATTTCTTTTCCGTTCTTCGACCACCCCCTGTCCTTTTTTTTTGTATATGCACCTGCTTTGTCGGAAATACTTGAGGAGACTGCCAGTTCGAAATCTCAAGGTGTGGTACTCATCAGCATGCCGGTGACTCCCCACTATCGCTACAATATCCGATCTCAAGGTAAATGTGCTGTTGCCCACACGAAGCACATGTAAATCTGGGTTTAGTGGCGTAAGCACTCAACGAAAAAGACCCAGTCTGTAGTTGTCTTGTTTTCTCTCCCTCCGGCCTTCGTAATAAGCACAGCCGATACACGGCCATACACGCACAACCGTCCTTGCCAACCGACTTTCTATCTAAAAGCGAGGAATTGACAGAGTTACATCAACACACTTCAGCAATGCGCTTGGGCACAAAAAAAAAGAATACAAGTGACGTGCTGGGTTGAGGTTCTACCGCGAGAAGACAGCTAGATACCCCAATACGTTAAGGAACACCTGGACCCAAAACTGGTGCCATAAACGCAACCAACGAATTTATATCGCGTCATCGTAGCTGACGGGGAATGCACACATCCTTCAACCGACCGGGCGTTTGACACAGGTTGCTCTGTTCCCCGCCCAACCATCGAGCCACGTTCCTTTCCGGAAGGGGATATCCATGGATCCCAGAGGTACCTAGCTATTAGATGCGTACACTGGTGTAAGCGAAGAACAAATCAGATTGTGTTTGTATTGTATTTGCCCCTTACCTCTATATTTCCCCCCTTCCATTCGGAGTCGAAGCAGCTACGTCGAGTATTTTTTTCCGTCCAACGACCCCCCCTCCTCCTGATTCTTGGTGGCTTGCCGACAGTGCTGGCAGCATTCCCGCTGTGCTGGTGGGCCCTTCTCCGGATGGGCGCACTTAAAGTTTGACTTATATGGTGTGATCTGTTTAGATTTTGCCGGGTTTGTACCGGTGGCATGAAAGGGTGCCGGTCACACCATTATATGCAGCACTCACGCATAACACTGTAAGTGACATCGGCTGTGCTCGGGACTCCTTTTACAACAACATTCCGCCGTTCGTATGTCGTCAATCGCGCAGTAGAAAAAAAAACGAGAAAAAAAACGACCCGTCGAAACACGAACCCCTCTTTGCCGTTTTCCTTGTCTGTTGCGTTCCTAAGTTTCTCCCTGCGTTCAAATGTGTACAGCTCGGTGAGCGAGAGACTCGAAGCCCCCCTCCCCGTGACGGCTTTTGTAAGGTCCTCCCCGTGACGGATTCGCCTGTGCTCTGGTAGCACGGGTGGTCCTGGCTGTGACGAGCTACGAACAGCCGCCTGACAAACCAGCCTCACACCGCTGTCCTGTCTGCAGACACTCAGGTTCCGCGCTGACGATGGTCCGCCTTATGTGTCCGTGGCTTAAAGGACCGAAACACGGCGCAGACGGACCAGTGCGGTGTTGAGCGCATCTCCATTCCAAGCACGTTCTTCCAATCCCCCCAGGCTGTGTGACGAGCTACGATCAGCCGCCTGGCAAAACAGAGAGAGACTCATATCGTTGCCCTGTCTGCAGAACTCAGGTTGCGCTGAAGATGATCCGCCTCTTGTGTCCGTGGCTTATAGGGTGCAGATAGGACACAGTTCGGTGTTGAGCACATGCCGTTCCAAGCACGTTCTTGCATCCCCTCCCCACCGCTGCTTAACAGTAGTGCATGCTAATCCATGTGGTTCATGTACTTAAAAGAACTCAATGCTTAACAGTGCTCACGTGGGCGGTGTCTTCGGACAGCACCTCGTGATGTTCGCATCACAAAACAAAGAAGACAGTGAAATGGTCGTTACCTTTTCGGGTTTCGCTCGCGACCGTTTCCTGAACAATCCTTCACTAAATCCGCGGTTAAATAACCTGGCCTCAGTGGTGCAAGCACCACGCGCTCTTCAAACCCATGAAACATTTTCCCCCCGCCGCCGCATCCCCGTCACCAACCGGCTCAGTCTGACCCCTTGTTTCTTGCAGGTTTCCTCGCCGTCTTTGCTCTCCTCGTCCTCTTTTTTCGCTCCGGCGGTAGCCATTCTTCCCCCCCTGGAAAATTTCATTCTGTTTTTTAGTACGAACAATCTTGCGGGTTGTCCTTCAATGTATTGCAGGCTAAAAAGACGTCGGCAGCGTGGTTTGGTGGATCGGAATTCCTTACCTGAAAATGGCACAAGGTAAATCCAAGAGATTAAACGATCAACAGGCACGCACAAACAAAAGACCAGAGGCTATGTACGAAGTCACCCTCGGCGTACCTGTTGTCAGCCCTGAAAATATGGTGGTCCCACCATTCGCCTGTTCCGCTCGAAATTAGCACCAGCATTAGTAGATGTGCAATTGATGTTGAAGCAACCGAGATCCCTTCAGCTTGGAACGTGTGAGAAGCTGCCGAATGTGTCTGGCAGTATTCGGCAACCGTCGAACTCAGGTTCGAACCACAAGGACTTTCGCCTGAAAACACGAGTTTCCCCCCACGCGTGCGTTTGCATGTATGTTGTGCTACGCATCTAGACGTTCCGTGGCGTTTTTATGCGTGACGCACACCAGGCATCTCTTCATATCGCGTACCACGATTTTTTACAGCAGGGCCTGTGTGATACGTGATCCACAGAGGTGGACGGTCATGGTGCATGATCCGTTCATTCTCCCAGCGATGTGCATTGTGTTGTTTCGATCGGGGCAAGCCGTAGACCCCACGACGTGGTATTGCAGCTCGCTCGGTGGTTGTACCCATCGGGCGTGCCGACCACGTTTTCTAGTAACAACCCCGGCTGCGCCCCACCAGTGCGTACAGGCTTTCAGCCTGTCGTCGTGCTACTATTGGCTGCAGCAGCCATGCTCGCGCCCACCAAGTGCGGTATTCTGCCTGTGGCTGGATACCAGTTGTACTTCTAATAGCTGGTGTCCAGTCCTACAGAGCCACCAGGTGTATTCGCCCACAGGTGGTGCGCATGACGTGTGGTGCACATTGACCTCGGGATGGCTTCGACGACTACAGCCGTCGAAGCATGCCAGGTTTCGGTCCGTGCGAGTATAACGAATAAAACAAGACTCCCCCCCCCGCCTCCTTCCGCCGCCCCAAGGCTGCTGCGACGGTAGATGGCTCTTCCAGCGTGGGGAGCAGCCGCGGCTATTGTTACTTTTGGGTACTTGTGGCAACGTTTGTGTTTCCGTTTTTTTGCGACTTTTTAGCCGTTCTGCGCTCTATTGGACCGGCAGCGAATCCGAACAGAGAGAGGAATCAAGAACTTTGCGAACGAAGTGAGAGAAGTTCTGGGCCAGCTTACACCGAAGGGCGGACTTGGCGTACCGCAGGAGCACACAGCATTTCCCCATTTTACCGGAGACAGGGGCCGAGAACTTGGTAGACGAAGTGAGAATCGTTCTGGACGAGCATCTACCGAAGGGCGCTGCCTGGCGGACGGGCACTTTTTTTGTATAAGCCGGCACGAGAGGCGTGTCCAACAGCTTTTGTTGAACGCTTACGCCCGCCACTAAACCCAGATTTACCTGTGTTTCGTGTGGGCTACAGCACATTTACCTCCTCTGATCTATCGCAACTGGCAGTCTCCTCAAGCATTTCCTACAAAGCAGGTCGGAAGTGTGGCTGCCAGAACTTCAGTAGTGTGCACCAACGCCCTCGGAGACGAACACTGGTTAGCCTGACAACCTCCGAAAACTTTAACGCGCGAACCCAAGACCAACTGCCGGGTAGCGAAAACTTGCCTGAGAAAGCACCCGTTTGGCTAGTCTCGCTGTCGTTAGGCCGGGGGTTTGATCGTACCCCCGGCGCTAGGCAGGGTTTAATAGGACCGGTTTCCCGGGTTTAAAAACCGGGTTTGAGCCGGCAGCAAACAAGTAGTAAAACCGGTTTGGAAAAAGAAAATAAGTATTCACCCCAGCTCGAACCTGCTTGTGCACTTCTCTGCACTGCCCCGTGTACCTGCTCGCTCTGCACTGCCCCGTGTACCTGTTCGCTCTGCACTGCCCCGTGTACCTGTTCGCTCTGCAGCGGTAAAACCGGGAATTGTTCGGGTTCGAATGCAAAGAATCTATGGCGATAATCTGCATCGCCGACGGCGCCGTTATCTCTTCGCACGTGATATGTCATGCTTTCGCCTCTATAGCTCGTCTTGATTGTCGCGCTCAGGCGCGCGTTTGGTGCTTCGCTTCTTCTTCGATTGCTAGGTTCATCGGTTGCGCGTCGATTTCTGCTTCTTCTCGGCGCTTGGGCGATGGTCGTGTTGCCTTCGAGTTGCACTTGGGACCGGGAATCGAGCTTCGAAGAAAGTCCCAACTCAACCCCTGTCCGTCAGGAAGCATAACGAAAATAACCCCCCAAACCCCCCCCTGGACGGGAGGATCTTTGCGAACAGAATGACGCGGCTTGCGGTCCTCGCCACCGGCGCGCTCCTGCTCGGGGCGGCGTGCGCGGCCGGGGGAGAGGTGGGCGCTGTGCCGAACCCGGACGGACCGTTCGGGGACGGGACGAGCGACTCGGTCGTCGACCTGACGCCGGCCGCGTACGACGAGCTCGTGAAGCGGGCCGGCGACGACCGCCCGTACAACGTCGTGTTCCTGTTCGTCAACGACGAAGTCGGCGGGCGGGGCTGCCCTCTGTGCCCATACATGGACAAGCAGTACTCCGACTTCGTCGCGTCGTACAAGAGACAGTTCCGCCTCGGCGACGTGTACACCGAAAACAAGCTCCCGACGTACTTCGTCCGCGTGCAAGCCGACGGCCGCAACAACTATATCAGCCGCGAACTGCGCGCTAAGTCTATGCCCTCACTCGGGGTAGTGCTCTCCGGCGGACTCACCTACACCGAGTTCGGCAAAGGAGGGTTCGATGATCAGTTGGCGAAGAAGTTGCGGCTGGCTGTCCAGGCGGAGATCGACGAGCTTAAGAAGGCGGAAGACGGGCCGGCCATTCAGCGGTCGATCAAAAGGCGCGAACGGAGGAACCGCCAGGTGCAAACTCAGGAGGACTACGAGTACGAGTCGTACGGCAAGCGGTCGCACTCGAACCCCGCGATGGTGAACATCTGCAAGTGGCTCCGCGTCAAAGGCGGGTTGTGGATCCAGGAGTGCCCGCAGGACGTGCCGCAGGACTTCGCGGAGAAGAAGAAGCCGCAGGACCTGCTCAAGAACGTGCTGATGATCGTCATCGCTGCGACGGCGGCCGCCTGGATCGGCCGCATCTTCGTCATCGGTTTCGAGCAGTTCGACTCCACCACGGAAGACCTGCGCGACAAAGTGCACAAGCAGGCGTGCATCCTCGACGGCGACGAGCATCAAATGTGGACCAGGAGGCCGCAGTGGGTATGCATCACCTCCCCCTACTATCACAGGGGGGTTCACTGAGACCCCCAGCAGAAGGAGGAGTCTTGCATCCCTTCCCTTTTCCCGTCTTTTTTCCACGGGCAGAAAGCCATCTGGGGAAACCATCGGTCGAATTCACCAAGGCCTCTCAAGACCAGTCCCTTCGGAAAAGTTGACTCACACCAAGGCCTCTTAGATCAGTCCCTTCGGAAAAGTTGACTCACACCAAGGCCTCTTAGATCAGTCCCTTCGGAAAAGTTGACTCGCACCAAGGCCTATCGAGACCAGTCCCTTCGGAAAAGTTGACTCACACCAAGGCCTCTCAAGACCAGTCCCTTCGGAAAAGTTGACTCACACCAAGGCCTATCGAGACCAGTCCCTTCGGAAAAGTTGACTCACACCAAGGCCTCTTAGATCAGTCCCTTCGGAAAAGTTGACTCACACCAAGGCCTCTTAGATCAGTCCCTTCGGAAAAGTTGACTCGCACCAAGGCCTATCGAGACCAGTCCCTTCGGAAAAGTTGACTCGCACCAAGGCCTATCGAGACCAGTCCCTTCGGAAAAGTTGACTCACACCAAGGCCTCTCAAGACCAGTCCCTTCGGAAAAGTTGACTCACACCAAGGCCTATCGAGACCATGTGAGTCAACTTTTCCGAAGGGACTGGTCTCGATAGGCCTTGGTGCGAGTCAACTTTTCCGAAGGGACTGGTCTCGATAGGCCTTGGTGCGAGTCAACTTTTCCGAAGGGACTGATCTAAGAGGCCTTGGTGTGAGTCAACTTTTCCGAAGGGACTGGTCTCGATAGGCCTTGGTGTGAGTCAACTTTTCCGAAGGGACTGGTCTCGATAGGCCTTGGTGCGAGTCAACTTTTCCGAAGGGACTGGTCTCGATAGGCCTTGGTGCGAGTCAACTTTTCCGAAGGGACTGGTCTCGATAGGCCTTGGTGCGAGTCAACTTTTCCGAAGGGACTGATCTAAGAGGCCTTGGTGTGAGTCAACTTTTCCGAAGGGACACCAAGGCCTCTCAAGACCAGTCCCTTCGGAAAAGTTGACTCACACCAAGGCCTCTTAGATCAGTCCCTTCGGAAAAGTTGACTCGCACCAAGGCCTATCGAGACCAGTCCCTTCGGAAAAGTTGACTCGCACCAAGGCCTATCGAGACCAGTCCCTTCGGAAAAGTTGACTCGCACCAAGGCCTATCGAGACCAGTCCCTTCGGAAAAGTTGACTCACACCAAGGCCTATCGAGACCAGTCCCTTCGGAAAAGTTGACTCACACCAAGGCCTCTTAGATCAGTCCCTTCGGAAAAGTTGACTCGCACCAAGGCCTATCGAGACCAGTCCCTTCGGAAAAGTTGACTCGCACCAAGGCCTATCGAGACCAGTCCCTTCGGAAAAGTTGACTCACACCAAGGCCTCTCAAGACCAGTCCCTTCGGAAAAGTTGACTCACACCAAGGCCTCTTAGATCAGTCCCTTCGGAAAAGTTGACTCGCACCAAGGCCTATCGAGACCAGTCCCTTCGGAAAAGTTGACTCGCACCAAGGCCTATCGAGACCAGTCCCTTCGGAAAAGTTGACTCACACCAAGGCCTCTCAAGACCAGTCCCTTCGGAAAAGTTGACTCACACCAAGGCCTATCGAGACCAGTCCCTTCGGAAAAGTTGACTCACACCAAGGCCTCTTAGATCAGTCCCTTCGGAAAAGTTGACTCGCACCAAGGCCTATCGAGACCAGTCCCTTCGGAAAAGTTGACTCGCACCAAGGCCTATCGAGACCAGTCCCTTCGGAAAAGTTGACTCACACCAAGGCCTCTCAAGACCAGTCCCTTCGGAAAAGTTGACTCACACCAAGGCCTCTTAGATCAGTCCCTTCGGAAAAGTTGACTCGCACCAAGGCCTATCGAGACCAGTCCCTTCGGAAAAGTTGACTCGCACCAAGGCCTATCGAGACCAGTCCCTTCGGAAAAGTTGACTCACACCAAGGCCTCTCAAGACCAGTCCCTTCGGAAAAGTTGACTCACACCAAGGCCTCTCGAGACCAGTCCCTTCGGAAAAGTTGACTCACACCAAGGCCTCTTAGATCAGTCCCTTCGGAAAAGTTGACTCGCACCAAGGCCTATCGAGACCAGTCCCTTCGGAAAAGTTGACTCGCACCAAGGCCTATCGAGACCAGTCCCTTCGGAAAAGTTGACTCACACCAAGGCCTCTCAAGACCAGTCCCTTCGGAAAAGTTGACTCACACCAAGGCCTCTTAGATCAGTCCCTTCGGAAAAGTTGACTCGCACCAAGGCCTATCGAGACCAGTCCCTTCGGAAAAGTTGACTCGCACCAAGGCCTCTCAAGACCAGTCCCTTCGGAAAAGTTGACTCACACCAAGGCCTCTCAAGACCAGTCCCTTCGGAAAAGTTGACTCACACCAAGGCCTCTTAGATCAGTCCCTTCGGAAAAGTTGACTCGCACCAAGGCCTCTCAGATCAGTCCCTTCGGAAAAGTTGAAGAGTTTTCTAACTCCAAAATGGGGAACCTGGAAGTCCTTGGAAAGGTTTTGTAACTCATCTATCCACAGCAGCAATCAACTATCCTTTGACGTTTCTTCACCCTGGAGGCTCAGTGTCTGAACTCCAGCCGGTTCTACATGCGCCCGTAAAGGGTCAAACGGTAGACTAAGGTTCCTCCCCCGCCTCACACCACGCGCTCTTCAAACCCAAGAAACATTTTTCCCCCGCTCCTATGGCAATTGTTTTCTCTAGTTTTGAATTTTACCGCGGTTCAGTTTTGGAAGCTCAGTACTGGGACAGCGCAGTCGAATTCCTAACAGCTCTCATCGAGAGCTCGCGACTTGGGTTCATCGTACCCACCCTGGGCACAAGATAGAGTTGTCCCACGTCGACAATCTACCCCCGACAAGATACTGAGGTGTCAATGATTATGAAACGCGACTCCAGTTATAGCAGAACTACCGGCGGATACACCTAGACCACAGCAGAAGCTTTGTTTGTGCGCACTTCCTTCAAACCTGTTTCGTTCATCTAACGGGAGTGAGGATAGTACGCTGCCATCGATCTGTTTTTGTTCTTGACAAATCGCATTTGTTAGACACAAGAAGTTTGAGCAGCCTTGGGAAAGGTCTTGCGAGACTATCATCGCAGCGAGCTTGCCCTGCGTCGTATGGCCCCGCCGGACAGCTTCAAACCCGAGCATGATTATGAGGGCGGTAACTTTTGCGTGCTTGCACGAGTAATACGTAATACTGACGCATTAAACGAGTTTGAGAGCCTTATCTTGAAGAGGATGGGAAATCTTTTGAACTTGCGTCGTGATGAGGATCGATGATTGCAATTATTCTCCTTGAATGAGGAATATTATTATGCCACCCCGTCAGGAGATCTACGTCGGCACCATCGGGTTCGGGCTCGCCCTCGTCGTGTACGGGCTGCTGACGGGCGGGATGTACTACAACATTTTGAACCGGAGGCCGTGGTCCGGGAGCGCGCAAGGGAACGCCCGCGCGCAGTTCGGGCAGGAAACGGCGATGCTTGCGATATTGTCGACGACGGGGAGCGTCGCGATGCTGGTGGCGACCCACTGCGTGTCGCCGGGCTTCCTCAACTTCACCGCGAAGAAGGGGCCGCTGCAGATGTCTGAGGACCTGCGGGCGACCGTCAAGCGGTACCTCTCGGCGGGCGGCGTCGTGGTTTGGTTCATGATGTTCGTCCTCATCCTCAAGATGTTCCTCCAGAAGAACCAAGGGTACCTCCGGGGGACGACCCTGTCCCCTTTTATCAGCATTCTTCGCGGATGAGGCGATGGCGGCGGGGCATGGCGAAGACAAAATCAGGGGTTCGGATGGGTGACGAGCTAACGGATACGAAGAACGCATCGTTCCTGATGATCTTTCGCATTGCCGGGCAGATCACAGGTGACACAACAAGCCCCTCCTTCCCCCCCCCAACTGGACGTACGCCACGGGGTGCCCACCCCCCTGCTCGCTAACTTGCGTCGCGAGCGAGTGCACCCTCTCACTCTTCTTGAAAAAAAAAAAAAATTAAGCAAACATTTTCTGCCTTTTTCTTGGTCTCTTTCTTTTTTCCCTTGTTCTTTTTCGTTTGCCGACCCTCCTTTCGCCCCTCCCGAACCAGCGCGAGCGCTGACTGTCGCGTGCATTGGCAGCTTTCCCTTTTCCCGTAGTCGAACGGGCAAGAAAGGCGACACCGGGATACCGGCTTTCAGGACGGGTCACTTTTTTTTTTTTAAAGACTGAATGATCGCTCGATCCGGGTTCTTTTTGTTTGTTGAGATCTTCAGGGGTTTGGCTTCAAGTTTGGACCACTGTTTAGCAGCAGTGGATCCAACTTCGCGGTCGGCCAAACCCATGCCCTCGGGGACTTTCTCAACTTGACCAGCAGAGCAGCGGCCATGGGCGTTGTGGCATCCAACCCCATGTGTCCGTCTCATGCAGCACTGTCCTTAGCACTAGAATTGCATTGATCTCGCGCATGTCATTTTCCGTTTCTCGGCGGTTTGCACCTTGATGATCTGGACATTGGTTCAAAACTGCAATCTGAAGCTAGTCCCCTGGATATCTTGCGTCCGAGAAAGTCCGCGAAGTCTGATTTTTAGTTGCCAGGTTCGATATAGGACGCGATAGGGTTGCCGCGGCACACTGCGATACGCTTTAATCTTGTCCGATGCAAGGTGGTTCTCGCCGGTGCACTGTGCGGAATATCTCGTGCCAACACGTCACGCGCCAGCAGGGTGCCATTGTTCGTACTGAATGGTAGGAGCCACTGCTTCTGGAACCAGGTTCGTTCCTCGCGGCCCGTCGTCCAGCCCCGGTCTGGCTAGTTGTATCGGAGTCCCATCCTGTTTAAAGCGGTCGGTTGTGTTCACTAGCACCCGGCCACTTTTTCAACGCACCTGCGCACTTCTTTCCAGCGGTTGGGGCCCAGAAAAACAAAACAAAGGAAGTTGATGCAGGAAGAAGAAAAGAGAAAAGACCTAACAATCTGCTCACGCCAGACACTCTCCCGTTCTACGTACCCGTTTCCCGGTCAAGGACCAGGGCTACCTTCTCTGGAGCCTTCCAGTCAGTCTTGTGTTAAGCGCGCTTGTGCGCGCGCAGCTCCTCCGCAACGATAACTCCGGCCGAACGCAGGTCATTTCCCTCACGCGGGGGTTTCGGGGACTGACAGAACCGAGCAAGCAGGCGGCGCTTTCTCGCTTCTTCTTTTCGGCTCGGGCGCACTTTTTCGCCCACTTCTTCTTTTTTTTTTGGCAGCTCCCGCAGGGATTGTTGACGAGGCTTGGTGGGGAGTCATTTGCCACACTTAGTTCCGGCTGCTGTTTCTTCTGTTGAGTTCGAACTCGAATTATTCCATACTTTGTTCTCTGCCCACCCACCAAAAAGGCATCTCTCTCCCCCCCCCAACCGTGTCGAAAACCGTACCTACGAAGAGTGCTGCACTTCATCCTTGCTTCTTTTCAGAAAAGCACCCCTGCATTGTAGGCAGTACTCGAGGAGAGCGCCAGTTGCAAATCAGAGTTCTGATTCCGATTCTGACTACGACGTGTCCGCTACCCGCAACTCTTGCAACCGTCACGAGTTGCACCACGACGGCACGCCAAGAGTAAGCCCACCTCTATTTCCTGGAAGTGCATCGAACTGCCTGCCCGAAGCTTCATAGAAGAGGACTTTCGAGTTGATGCGGGTTGCAAATACCCATCTTACCCGATTGATGCAAATCGAAACCGATCACTCCAATTGATGCCGAAAGAGCACCTGCCGCTGACTAACACTGTACCACGTTGCATGACGGTCTATCAGGTCCACCCCTATCCCCTGGAGCTTCATAGAAGAGGACCTTCGAGTTGATGCGTATAAGTCGAACTTTGAGTGCGTGGGCCCCTCCGAAGAAAGGTCCCCCATCGCACTCTTTGAGTTGATGCGGGTTGCAAATACCATTTTACCTGATTGATGCTTTCATAGCCCCGGCAAGGACAGCCCGGCAAAACTTGAAACTGAAGACTCCATTTGATCATTTGATGCAGAAAGAGCATCGCGGCGCAAAGGGTTTGATGAAGGACGCAATTTTCCAGGCGGGGGGGGGGTAATAAAATAGACAGGGCGGGTGTGCACCAATGGGAAATCAGTCGGGCAAGTACTTTGAAGAGACTCACCAGCTGCAGCATCTGCGGTTCGAGTTGCGGGCTTTGATTCAGACGACGGACGGCGCTTTCGAGAAATGCGTCGTGCCCAACTTTGCCGCTTCGGAAACCACGGAAAAAATGGTGGAAGACGAGCGACGGTGCAGTCTTGAATACATTCGAACCCGCCTGGCCTACAACAACAAGTTCCGCATGATGTTCGAGCAAAAGGTACGCTTGCGTTCTTTAAAGAATCAGCAAGGCTCGTTTTTGGCAACACAAGCCCAGCGCAGCAATGCTTCTCAGCAGGAGGAAGCAAATGTCGAAGCACTTTGATGGAAACCAAGGATTGAAACATGCGCATGAAGGAAATCAAAATCCCAAGTATTCGGAAAGGCAACACAACTGGTACCACCTGCGGTTGAGCGAGGGTGACATCACTTGCGCTTCGGTGGATGTCTTGGCTCTGGAAACGATGCAGACCGCAACTAGGGCGGCTTTGCGCAAAGCTGTCATCTGCATGGCTACCGGTTTTTCGTAATAACAATAAGTTGCACACTCAACAGAGAACGCTGGCATCGTGTTGGAGAGGAGCTTGGCCTAAAGATCAAGCTCACTCACTAACAGACTAGCTTCCTACAAGCAAAAAAAGACTTCACTCCACGAAGGAATGTACTTGGTGTCGGTCACAAACAGTCCCGGACATGGCTAGCCATAACCCATAACGAAAGCGTGCTCCAAATACACAACCCATAACGAAAGCGTGCTCCAAATACACAACCCAAAACCATATATAGCCCTGTCTTGCTCTAAGAGAACCCATTTAACAACGGTCACGGAGACCCTAAAACCCCCGGAGTTTCAAGCGAACTTTAACTCTAAAAATTGCGCCTCTTTGCGCCTCTTCTTTTTGGCTGTCCATACTCGATGAAGCGAAACATGTTGCGTCCAGCCCATCCGCCCAAAGCTGGGAATCGTCGGGCACCCCCGGGAAAAGCGCAGGGAAACCACCCAAGAAAACACCTCCCACACAGCTCCGCGAATCGTTCGAGGCCAGCGAGAAAAAAAAGGCAGCCGGCAACCCCGCAGCGCCGCGGTGAGCCTGTGGGGAAGAAGGATCGGGTTGCGGCGGGAGTCAACCCCCCTCGACCCCGCCCGCTGATGTTGGCCCGCCTTATGTGTCCGTGGCTTGGACCGAAAACACGGCGCAGACAGGACCAGTGCGGTGTTGAGCACGTACCCATTCCAAGCACGTTCTTGCAACTCCGCCAAGGAAACCTACAAAGGTGAGGGCACAGCGGTCTTGCACGAGACTGGAATGTAGGTGCAAGTCGGCAGCGGGGACGTACCCCAAAGGGTCCTCTGGGAACTGCGCACAGCTTCTCGTTTGAACGCGGGTTGCGGTGTGGACCCGCAGTTCTTGGGATGCCTTCTCCCTCCGGTAGCTGGAATGGATGATAATCGCATACGCTTTCCAATCGGTGTTCAGAGTGTCGAAGAACACCACCTCCTTGAGAGCATCGAGTATGGCCCCATGTTCCAAAAAATTGGCACGGACAGCATGCTGTCTCATGGGAACCAACCAGGCTCGGGAGGCTACCGGGTGAGAGTGGCAGTGTCTCGGGGCACCCTGGATATCGCTGGCTGTCATTCGGGGCTCGCGCGAGAGTGTTCGTTTGCAAGGCGAAGCAGGACCGACACCTCTTAGTCAACCAACCACGGACTAGAGAGTCAAACATGCCGATGTCGTTAGACGAGCGATTTACCTATACGGGATATGTATCGGGGGAAACCTTGGTGAAGGTCAGGGTCATGACTTCGCTTTGTAGTTTCCAGTGTCTCACGGATTTTCCGAGGGAATCTGCGAGGCTTGACGAATCTACACACAGGGTGTCTGTTCTACGGGGGAAACCTTTTATTTGTCCTTTCCTCTCATTGACGAAAACCGCTGCTGCAATGCACAGCAGCAATGCCTGACTGCAATGTCCTACTGCAATGCCCAACACTGAGGACAGCTGATAGAGATTCCGTATACTCCAGCACAGTCGCCGACGAATCAGAAAGCCCCGGGGGCCGGACGGCGGGAAAACGACTTTCTCGCGTTTCGCCCAGTGAATCCGCAGGTGCGAGGGCAGATGGTTCGGCATCTATTGCGGAGGGTCAGCAGTTGCACGAAGCAGCCTGCACGGCGATCGCCCTACGATGTGCATAGTTGTTTACTCGGCTGGCCCGGCCCAAAGCGTGCAGACATAGCACATCTGGCTCCGCCTACTACCTCCGTGAGCTTTCACGTGGCGACGTATCAAGTAACACTAGCCCAGCAACAGAGCATGTTTCTGCCTTCGTGGCACCTGTGCTTTCTTCCAAGCTTTTGGTGCCGTTTTTTTCCCCGAAATCACACAGCGCACGACACGGTTGTTTGCGATGAACAACGAAGCGAAACCCTTCCTTTGCATCGCGCCTGTAAACACCTCGAAGCGACCCTGTTTTCTCTCAGGGGAACAATACAGGCGTTTCCACCCTATTTGTTTCCCAAAAAAAAACAAAAAAAAAAAAAAACATTTATTTTTGGTAACCCCACCGATCACCACAAGCACGTACTAAGCTGAACTCCACAAGCATACAAAAGGTCGAAAGACACCAATCTGTACGTCCATTCGGGATCGTCGGAAACACAAAAAAAAAAAGAAAGGGGAAGTCGCCCCCGAGAGGGTTTCGTGGTACAGCGACAGCGAGGCAGCCATCCTGCGAATCCGTCGAAAGGAGCCCGGTGACCCCGTGGCAGGCGTGGTCGGCGAGTATGAGCAGAGCCTCCGATGGGGTAAGGGGCACTCCGACAACGCCTACATCAACGGCGCGGATGAGGCGGCGACGAGGGCCCTCCAGGAGAGACTTCCGGCTCTGGACGTTGAGCTCCTGTATCGGGAAAACGGAGTAAGAGCCGTATGCTGTTACGCCGCCGAGGACTTTCCGCAGCTGGAGAGCCCCATACGGTACGTGAAGCGCGTTTGGCAGTACAGCCGGACGAAGACGGCGACGAGGAGCATACGGGAACTTGCGTCGGCGGAGACAACGAAGGGGAGCACGCTCCGCTCCCTCGAAACTCTGCCCGGCGCCGTGGACCTCTTGCAAGCGATTATCCGGCGAGCGGTGATGCCGCGAGCCACCCGGGTCGCCTGCAAGCGGTGCGCGGCGTTGGCCAACGCGCAACACGTCCTGCTCGCAGATGATGCGACGCACAACGAAGTGTCCGACATTCGTCATGCTTACCCCGCCGACCCGCCACACCTGAAGGGACTGCTCGCGGACTATGCAAAGAAACGAAGAGACACGATCCGGCATGTGGCGAAACGCGTGAAGGTCCTGTGCGATGACCCGTTAGCGGCCCGGTGGTCCTCGCTAGTTTTGAGATATATCGAGTAAATCAACACTGCATCTTGTGTGGGGGGCAACGGAAGAGGAAGAAGTGGAAAGAGAAGGGATCGGAGCGGTAGGGAAAAGGAAGAGTGAATGACTAACAATATCAACGGAAGGAGAAAAAAAAAAACGCTATCCCAAACAACTTCCGCCGGTAGGAACCTTGCCTAAAGAAATCAACTGCCTTCGGGTAGGCTAGTCTGACACTAGTTGTCGTCGGGAAAAAAAAAGAAACATACAAAAGGAGAAGCAGAATGTCGGACGGAATCAAAACGGATGTTTCGGAGTTGCTCCGGATCAAACACCGCGGGAGTGCGCGGAAGACGAACTACGATTACACGGGAGGGCACCTGCCGTTTCATCTAAACTGAATGCTCCGGACAACTAAACTCCGCCGCACCCTATGTCCGTAACACAATACCACCCGGCAGGCGTTTCCATCCTATATCTGTTTCCCGAAAAAAGCACAAAAAAGGGAGAAGCAGCATGTCGGACGGAATCAAAACCGAAGTTTCGGAGTTGCTCCGGATCAAGCACCCCATCATCCTCGCGGGCATGTTCGGCGTGGCGACGCACGACCTGGCCGCGGCGGTTACGAATGCAGGGGGGCTGGGCGTGATCGGCGGGCTGACCATGACGCCGAAGATCCTGACGACCGAAATTAAGATGCTGAAGGAGCGCATCACCGGCGACAAGACGGCCTTCGGCGTAGACCTCGCGTGGCCTAAGATCGGCGGGAGTGCGCGGAAGACGAACTACGACTACACGGGAGGGCACCTGCCCGAGCTGATCGACATCATCGTGCGGGAAAAAGCGCGGCTGTTCGTCTGCGCGATCGGCGTCCCGCCCAAGTGGGCCGTCGACAAGCTGCACGCGGGCGGGGTACTGGTGATGAACATGATCGGCGACCCGAAGCACGTCAAAAAGGCCCTCGAGGCGGGCGTCGACCTCATCTGCGCCCAAGGCTACGAGGCCGGGGGCCACACGGGCGACATCGCGACCATGCCGCTGATCCCGCAGTGCGTGGACCTCTGCAAAGACGCCCGGTCTCCCCTGCACGGCGGCCCTGTGTACGTGGTGGCGGCCGGCGGCATCTTCGACGGGAGAGGCCTTGCCGCATCTTTATCACTCGGCGCTCGCGCAGTATGGGTCGGCACTCGGTTCGTGGCGTCTACGGAGGCGGCGGCGAAGAAGGGGCACAGGGAGAGTTTGGTCGCGGCTCAGGCGTCGGACACGGTGCGGACCTTGATCTACTCGGGGCGGCCTGTGCGCACGTACATGTCACCGTACGTGCGCGACTGGGAGCAGAACAAGGCGGGCGACATCCGGGAGCTGGTGCAGGCAGGCAAAATCCCCGTCAAGACCGACAAGCGCCCGCTGGCGCAGTGGTCGATGCACGACCGGTTCCCGCAGCTCTTCGGGCAGGCCTGTGGCGGCATCCACGAAGTGCTCCCCGCCCAGCAGATCGTCGACAACATGGTGTCCCAGGCCGTCGAGGTGCTCCGCCAAAACGCGCGGCTCGTCTCGAAGCTCTGATTTTGAGCAGCAATCGGCACCTGACAACGATTCGTTCAATGTTCTCCCTGCCCGCTCTACCCAGTCGCAGTTACACGCAATAGGGTGACCGCCTGAGACTTTTAGTTGAACGCTCAGGCAATGGTTGCAGAGGTGCAAACTGGATCCGTAACTTTGGGAAAAGGAGAGGTTCTGAGGGATGTTCTGTCCGGGCTCAGATTGGACGAGATACGAACAGCTGCAGGGAGCAGAACAAGGCGGGCGACATCCGGGAGCTGGTGCAGACAGGCAAAATCCCCGTCAAGACCGACAAGCGCCCGCTGGCGGAGTGGTCGATGCACGACCGGTTCCCGCAGCTCTTCGGGCAGGCCTGCGGCGGCATCCACGAAGTGCTCCCCGCCCAGCAGATCGTCGACAACATGGTGTCCCAGACCGTCGAGGTGCTCCGCCATAACGCGCGGCTCTTCCCGAGCGCGTTCTTGCAAATCCCATACGCGCTGCGTCTCCACCACCTTTTTCATACTGCGCCGATGGAATGCGGCAAATGCAGTATTCTGTTTCTTGACGGTGTGCAAGTACCGCAAGGCGTCTTGTGGTTGCGGGAGAGCACGATGGTGCAAGGCGTGCGTGTGGCTACAAGTACGAATCCCTTCTTATATAGGGTTATATACCGCACAAAGTTCTCTCTGCCGCCTGCATAACCACCTCAAGGTTTCCAAGGAGTGTCCAATCCCGGGATGAGCGGCTGCAGGATGTTCCACCTTTCACCCAGCATGCACTTGACAGCATTTTGCTGTGTTGTTGGTTTGTTGGTTTCACGCACCTGTCTCGACTGACGTGTCTACACCTCGCAAACGTGCCCCGTCCACTTTTGAACGTGCGCACGCCGGCAGGAGAAACGGCGCGTTCTTCTCGCCAGACCACCCTCTCTCTGTTTTCGCCACCTCGCAAAAAGGCCCACCCTTCTGCGTGTCCGATCCCACCTCCCACGAGACCCGTCCTCCCATATTGCGAGCCCCTCGCTTGTTTGCCACCCTGCAGTTGCTGGCCAACTCTTGCGTGTTCCACTCTTCTTCCCTGTCGACGGGCCTCCCCTATTCCCGTACAACGTTATGACGCGAGCGCTACTTATTGCTGCGCAGCGCAGGGGTCGTGCTTTTTGACGAGCCAGCTTTCTGACTGGACAGGCAGGGTAAACTGCCTGACGTTCGGTCGCTTTCTCTCGTGCCGCCCGGGGTTCGATGCAGTGAGCCGGCCACGCTGTCATGATGTCCGGCCAATGGCCGATGGTCGTGCCATCACTCGATTGACCTGTTTCATCTACACACCGTCGATTCGCATCTCGGTCAATTTGTAGCCACCTCGGCCTCGCGGGTTTAAGGCCACGGAGTTGAATCGATTTGGATCCTTCGAACTTGTATAATCGATGGATTTACTTTTCCAACTGGGCCTCTCGAACAGCAAGAGCCAGTCCATACCCCTTTTTCCTGGATCTGCATCGAATGAGTGCAAATGCCAGAAGCACGGCACGGTACGATCGAAGAGGTAGTCACCCAGTGACAAATGCAGGCCATTGCTACAGATAATCTGCATTCTAACCTCGACAAGCTTAGGCTATCACAGTCTATCAGCAGACTATCAGCAGAGGTGGACCGGCTCACTGTCACGTGTTGCCGGTGTTTGACCAGTTGGCAGCATGAGTGGTCGATAGCGTGCAACGGTTCGTCCAACCATTCTCTCGCGCTCCATCGGCGACTGTCTTCCGTGGAACTTCCTCCCTCTCGTGCCTTCCTCTGCGTCAGCGTCGCGCGACGAGAGAGAAAAACTGGCCGAGCATGAACGAACCTCAACAGATTGAACGAAAAGAAAGAAATAGTCGGAAGCGCACACAGTCAACCCCGTGTAAATGACGACACGGTTGGCGTTCCACTCCGCACCCCCAGCTCACCTGCAACCAGGACGTTTCACTTTTCTGCAGTGCCCGCCCTAAAATAAACGAACCTTCACCCCCCTGACGAGCGATGTTCCTTGTGTGCCTGATCACCAAGGCCTCCGAACCCGAGAGCACCTTGCCACTTTGTCACTCGGTGCACACCTTTGCAGCAACAGTGATTTTTCGGAGGACTGTCCAACCCGCAAAGACACAGGGCAACACCCATGCTATTCTGTAGGAGGACCTCAGCAGGGAGCGCGCGCGCGGCGTACACGTGTCGAAACGGGGCAAATCCACAGCGGGGCTGTTCTTGAACCCCCTTCGAAACGGGGCAAACTTCACAGCGGGGGCTGTTACATGAACCCCACCTGATCTTCAGTGCCGGGGCGGTCTATTCGGACTCGTATAGACCCGGTTCGAGACACGGGATCTGGATGTGAATTTGGAAGTTGCCGTTCGCCGAAACTGCCCCGTCGTGGCCCGATAAATCCGATGTGCCCTGAGTAACTCACGCATTCCTCTCAGACTGGGTTCTGGCTTAGAGGCGTTCAGCCATAATCCATCCAGTGGTAGCAGCACGACAGCTGTCCGGAGAAGCGCACTCAGCCACCGAAGATGGCGAGAGCCAGGCGACGACTGCCGCGAAGTTAAGGTTAACGATTTGCGCAACGAACATCCGCTTTTCGGGTACTTCGGGGCGGGGTGAAGAGAAGAAGCAGGCACCACCCGCTTAGTATGGAAAAAAGCGATTCCCATGGCGGATGGTCACCGCGCGAGGTGTAAAAAATGTGTCAAAACGGGCAAACCCACGTCGCCAGTGCTTAAACCTGAAACCCGTACTTCTTTTGTACACTTTTGTCCTCCAGCTTTCTTTCACACCATCTTCTGGAGCTTACCTCGCACACTTCAAAAGCCGGACAGCACCTGCATATAAGTCGCGTGGGCCCCTCCGAAGGAAGGCCCATCACCTTTGCAGCACACCTGCCTACAAGTCGAACTTTGGGTGCGGGCCCCCCCGAAGAAAGGCCATGGCACCGCAGCACTCCTGCAAAAAGCGCCGAATTTGGAGTGTGAGCCCCTCCTCTGGAGCAAGGCCATCGCACCGGGTCCAAACTACTTTGCCCGGGTCTCTGGGCCGCATCCTGCAACGTCATCGTCGCCACACTCTTGCCCCTTTCCCTGACACGCAGACAGTCGAAAGCAACGAGCCGCTGTACGCGCTCTCAATTTCACAACGCCCGCATTTCTTCCCTCTCTTGTACGATGCAGCGGCTCTTCTGTGAAGGAAGGACTGACACTTCAAACGCCTCAGGTGGCGGAGGGTTAGCGATCCAGGATTTGCAGATTGCTCGCGCAGTTGAAGGGCTTTTGGATGTGCGTGACGAACACAGATATACGATCGTCTCCTTTTGAAGGGAGGAACGACCCCTCGAACGTCTTCTTTGTGTAGCGGATTGTCTTGTTGATGTGCACAGGAGACACATGGGAGGCATGCGGTCGTCCTCTTTTTGAAGGAAGGACCAACCCTTCAACGGCGTTTTTCGTGTCGCAGGCAATGTCACGTTGGTGTGCATGCGAGGCACAGGGGGGATCGGCACAGGGGGGATCAGCGTCTACAAAGAAGCATCTCGGTCGAAGTCATGGCTTGGGCAAATGGACAACGAAATCGATGGCCTACTATATGGATGGCCAGCGGTTTAACATCAAGGCAGCGAGGAAGCGGCAGATGACGATCATGCTGGAAACGTTCTTTAGCCGCTGGATGGGAGGAAGAAAACAAGAAGTTCGCTCCTAAGAGCGCAACGTGTCAGTGCCTTGGTTGACTGTCTCGGGCTGCCTACAAAATCGCCAAACCCAGTACGCCACGCCTCGATGCTTTGACTTGGAAAATTGGTAGCCACCAAACACGTGGAGCCTGTTTTGTGCTTAACTCGTCAGTATTGCTCAACCATCTCCACTCGCAGCTTCACACACCACACACCACTCTTTTTCAAAAAAAAAAAAACCTTGCTCGTATCCAACAGGATATACGGCACAAAACCCATCTACTAAAGAACACAGAAGAAACCACTCAAAATAAAATAAAATAAAATAAAAAACTAATCATCACAAAGTTGTGCGGTTTTGTGTCCAATACCAAGGAAAGGGTTACCGAATAAAAAGAGCGAACAAAAAAAAAAAAACAAATTTGGTTTTGTTTTTTTTTTTTCTCCCCGCAACGAGCGAAAACCGTAGCCGAATAAAGAAAAAGGTATCGAAGGAGGATTCGCGCGACGATCCTGCGGAAATCAGAGTAAAGGAAACACAAAGAGGAACACCCTCTAGCAAGCAAAAAAAGAACAACTCGCGAGAGCGGTAGCAAAAAAAAAAAAAGGCGCCTAAAGCCCCTCGCACGGCTTTCTCTTCTACGTGAACAGAGTCGCTTCGAGAGGGTATCTCTCTCTCTTCTTTTGTCACTTCGTCTTATTTGTTCTCTGTTTTTCGAGAAAAAAAGAAGAAAAAAAAAAAAAAACACTCACAAAAAGCCAAGACAATGACTTGCGCATTGACCGTTGCAAACACGTGCCGTGGCGAGTCGTGCCAGGTGCTGAAGGAGATCTACAGAAACACGCGGACAGGGAAGAGGGTGTGTGTCGACGTCGACGGGGCGAGCTCCGTTTGGGAGGAGGGCAGCCCGGTGTCCTGTGGAAAGGCTGATTCCAGAGACTTCAGCTCGTCTAGCATAGGCGAAAAGAGCAGCGAAGGTGACTACAGCTACGGCCCATCGACTCCCAGTTCGTCCGAAGGGTCCTCTCCGTTGACGTCGGCGCTGTGCGACGGCGCTCAGTTCGGAGCGTTCGGCAACGTCGTGGCCCTGAAGCAGTTGTCCAGGGCCAAGGCCGACACCAAATCCGCCCCGCCTCCGCTGAAGAAGACTGCGCCGCTGAAGTCGAACGCCCTCTTCCGCATCAGGATGTATTGCATCGAGGTCCACAAGCAGGTGATAAACGAACACTGCATCGACTTCATGCGCAGCCAGATGACGTCCGCGCAATCCGCAACCGACGAGTTGAGGTCCACCGACGACCCGACGATCGCAAACTCGGTCAACCTCCGCAGCCTCCTCCTCCAGAAAGAGTGGCAGCTGTGAGCCGCCCCCTTCCGGCCGAAAAAAAAAAAAAAAGAGGATTGAAAAACAGTAAAATTGCGTGAGGAGAGAGGGAGGGGGGAAAGGTGTGGGGGGGGTGTGCCTTCACAGGCATCTGAACGAAATGCCGAAAACCGGGGGGGGGGGGGGGGACGCCAACTCGACGTTCAATCGAAGAATCAAAATTACCGGCTTCTTAAACACGAAACAGTCGAAAAGTCTGTGTCGGAAAAGTATTGGAGGTAAGCACTCGGGGGGGCGGCGGCGGAATAAGCGAACCAACAACAGAGAACCAAAGGAACAGAAGGAGGAAAATCGCTGGAAGCTCAATCATCAAAAAAAAAAAAAAGAAAAAAAAAAAAAAAAGAAAAGAAAAAACGATCTGTCAGAAGACCAAAACCTCTTGTGAACTATGCGGGGGAGAAAAACTTCTTGTGGATTCAAGCGGGGGGGCAACAAGCAAAGCAACAGTTATCGGTGGTCCACATTATATCTCGGTGTGTGAGATTCCACAATCGGCGGTCCACATTATATCTCGGTGTGTGAGATTCCACAATGTGGGTACAAGAACAACAAAAAAACAAGTTCAACAAAGTCTAGCGGTGACTGCAAAAGAAAAAGAATACCACCAAACCTCAAAATACGCCAGAAAAAAAGAAGACTCCCGTCTACTAGGCATCTCCGACATGATGCCGCACATAAATGCAAAGAGAAATCAAGCATCTGCAAGGGACCGAAAGGCGGATCCACCTCTGTGTTCGGTTTACTCATGGAAACCTCAAGCTCGCGCGAAAAAGCAGTGCCAGTGCCGTCACAGTTTTGGAACACTCATTTTGGAGGGCCTACATTTTTGGGATCAGAAGACCTCAGAATATATTTTGAAAATGCGGTGCCTTGCACGGGTTGGTTTCTTCTTTAGGTCGTCGGGCTCAAGAGTTTTTAGGGGGGGGGGGGGGGAGAGAGAGAGAGCTTGTCTCAGCAGCCAGCGAGGCGAAGAAACGGTCCTCCTTCAATCGCACAGTCGTGACAACACAGTGTTGTTGTCTATCGCGAATACGATTAGGCGGGGTGGGGCGCCTGCATCGGGTAACAAACGCGTTTGCCAACAATTTAAAAGAATACAGTTAACATCGACACGATACTATAGTAGTTTACGTTCCCTTTATGCAGCCTTTGCGACAACAGTCACCCGGAGACTAACCCCGGCACCCTAAGCGAATTTTAACTCTGAGCAACTGCGTGTCTCGCGCTCTTAAACCTTGGCAGTGCCGCCCTCCTTCCCTCGGCGATATGCGGGCAATCCGATAATGTACAACTGTGTCGTTTCCAACACCGCGTCCAAATACGTATTTTCCCGCCTCTCCTCTCTGACGAGAACGACAGGTGGTGACGAAACACGCTTTCCTTCCCGCGTCTGCACGCTTCGGAAGGCTATTCAAAAAAAAAAGAAAAAAAAAGAGAGGGGAAAAAAAAAAAAAAAAAAAAAAAACAAGAACGAAAAATAACGAATGTGGAACCGTCAACTGTGTCCCAACTATCCCCCAGCAGCAGGGGTTTCCTTGTCTCGTTTTTTTTCTTTCTTATTTGGCCCGCCTCTGATTCGCGTCCCCCCGCCCCTCCCCTTTCCCAGAGAGGAAAAATATCAGACATCCCAACAAAAAGGGGGTTTGAAGCCGGAAGCGGAAAAGGAAGAAATACGTATGGTGCTCGGGGCATGGTAGTTGCCTTCCCTGTGTGCGTGCGCTTTGTTGTGTATCGACACGAATCCGACGGTGCGGCCTGAGCGGACCCAAGTTGTGTGAACGAGCGGCAGCTGCGACGCTGTAACCCCTCCACAAGGGAGGGGGGGTAGACCTTCGGACGCCCGAGATTTTTTCTTGGGGGGATCCTCCGACCCTCTCCCCCCGCTGGCGTAAACGAAAACTGATGGTGGCCCAGCCGTACCTACCGAGAGTCCGTGGATAATGTCCAGCCAACCCAGTAGGCAGCACTGCCATGTTCTTGCGATATCCAGTAACCACCTCCTTAGTGAGCATACTTGTTACAGCTAAAAAGGAACGTTGGCAGCGGTTTTAACCTGACCGCGTACAGGTCAAATCGCACGAACAAAACCATCGAGCGAACTATGCACTCTCAATCAATCTGATGGCAGCTTACCACCATTTTTCGTATCAGCCACGGTGGGTGAGTAGCGAGGCCCACGCATATTTTCCTGTTTGTTCTTTTTACTGGTTAGCTGTCGACAACTGACAAGTAAAAGAAAACAAAACTACGCATCCCTTCTCCTGTTTTTTCGGCCTGTGCGCGTGTTTGTTTGGTCACCTCACCCATTCAGTGACCGTGGACCGTCGTAGCTCATACTCGGCCATCTCCAACCGGTCTGTTGAGTTGTGAGCTTATCCCTCACGTCTCGCCCTGCCCGGAATGAGCAAAATAAGAATAAAAAAAGATTAACGGGCACCCTGTTCTTGCTTCGAGGCCCAAAACCGAGGGGGGCGGGGGGGGGGGGGCGGGGGGGCGACGATATAGCATGTAAACGACTTGCTACGACAACAACCAACCACCACAACATCAACAGCATCTTTAAAACTCAAAATACTTAAAAAAAAGAAAACGAAGGACCTGGGAAAGGGGGGCGGGAGGGGGGTTTGATTTGAAGGGGAGGAGGGGGTGATCAAAATAAAACAAAATAGGAGACTGGCCATCAGAACTCAAGCAATCCACCGGAGGATGAACCCTCGTCGGTTCGTCCAAGGACGGAGCACAGCGGGGAAGAAGCGAACATGCAATGTCGAACGCCCTCACAGGGGAAACATGCAACGTCGAAAAGTCGCACAGAGGAACAGATAATCCCCAAAACATTTCCTTCGGCAGGAAAATTGCTGAAGGAACACACTGAAGGAACACAAAAAAAGGGGGGGGGGGGGGGGATGGAGACCAAACCATAGCTGCTTTGGGTGCTGCGCTGGATCGCGCTTTCATTTCCCTTTTTTTTCTTGCCGCACATTTCCCGCTCTTTTCTCTCTCTCTCTCTCTCTCTTCTCTCTCTTTTCTTTTTCACCTCTTCGTCGTTCCAAACTCACTAACTCAATACTCACCTCTTTCTTTGGCTCCTCCTTTTACAGTAATTGGGCCCACGTGGGCCTTCTTGTGCCCTTGTTGTTGCCTCCAGGTCGTCCTGTTCGTCGCGGAGAATTTTTCCCCGCCAGGCCAGCACACGAAATCCTGTACCCTCGATCAATCGCAAGCCCGTTGCCTAGCGAGGTGGGTACAATTAATCGAGATCAGAACCAGCAGTTTCATTTTTCCTGTGTTGGCCAAGCCGAAACCTGAGGGTGGTGTGTGTCTGATCCAAAAAGTTGACACACAAAAACTGAGGAAGAACAGATCCAGTGGGACCAATTCCGGTGGTTTTGCGCCGAAGGAAACAAACCAGGAAGGCTGTCTCTTTCTCTCACAAAGAGCTTTCAAGCCTCGACTCCAGAACCAGCCCCCAAGAAAAAAAAAACGCGAACTTTCACTCTAAAAAAGAAGAAAAGATGAACATGAAAATGATTCCTGCTTCCAGTCTTCTCTTCTTTGCGTCTTTTTTTTCTTCTCCTTTTTTTTTTACAAGGTCTTTGGATCTTAGACGATTAATCTTTTCAGGGGCTGCTTTTTTACTCCTTGCCCTCGCCTCCCCCCAAGGGCTAACGCTCCACGTGTGGAACGTGTGGATTTCCACGTTAATTTTTTTTTTTTAGCCACATGCAATGTGTGAGGAAACTGAACCGCCCAAGTAGGACCTTCTGATCATGATCATTTGCCAAATTTGCCACCTGAAACCACGTCCAGGATTTGGGCTCAGGGTAGTGCGGTCAACGAAAACTCTAGTTTCCCTTTCTACTTTCTCCTACTCTCGCGGTGTACGGTTTTGCCCGCCGCACATAGGGGGAAAGGTTTCCCCCCCTCAAACCTCAAGCGCCCACATGTGGACCACACGTATTTTCTATGAGGCCGAAAACGGAGCGTAAGCCCTGCTCCCCCCCACTTGCTTGCCGCGTTTTAAGGCGCCATGAAATTAGGCGAGCACACAACATATCGGCAATCGGTTCTTTCTACTTGCCCCTTTTTTTCTGCTGCGACGTGGCGACTAAGGGAGACGGCATGCTTTTACGAGCTTTTTTTTTTTTTTGTATAAGCACCTGCTTTGTGGGAAATGCTTGAGAAGACTGCCAGTTGCGATAGATCAAAGGAGGTAGATGTGCTGTCGGAGTCGGCACCTGGGCCTTTCTTTTCGAGTGTGCGAAGGACCTGTTTTGTATCTTTACACGGCAGGTTCCAACGCTACCTTTTCTTTTTTATGGTAACAACACGCGGTTGCCATTATCAAAAAGTGACGGTTGGCAGCGCACTGTGGAAATTACCATACAGGTGATAGCACATACGCACAAACAAAAATGCCGGCTGTACCATCACGTGAGGACATGGACCTCACCGATGTCGATTGGGATGCGATCCTGGTGGCCGAGTTCCCGCCTAACGCCGGCTGTGCGTAAATAATAAGAGCCACGTCACTTTTTGTACTGACATGTCCACAGCGTGGTATGTTGTTCCAAAAACAAAAGCGTGCCCGAGAAAAAGGATGCAGGACTGCCCAAGGAGCAAATGGGCAACTCTGCAGGACACCCGTGCTACCCACAACCTAATAGGTTAGTAGCAGAACGACCGCACCCTACCCACCCTCTAAACGCGTTAGTGGACTTCACAAGGTTTCACAACGGAGTGACACAACACCCGAAACGAGCTGCACCCTCTTACTTTTCTCAACCCCATCCATACTCAAGCCTCTGCGGTCAACCGGAGACTTTAAAATACCGACCTTCTAATCCACAAATAACGCTAGTAACCACCGAGGCTGAACGTGCCAGAAATGAGACCCAAATGACCCAGGAAGGTGACCAGAAATGTTCCTGATCCCAATTCCGTCCAGTTTGGCCCTATTCTTTTAGGGCCAAGAAAATGGCTGAAATCAGCCGTGGACGGCGTATGCAAATGTAGCATCACAAAAGCTGTGCAGTAACATTTAGTACCTCGTGCACCTGCCTATCTTCTCCTCCGAGTTATATTCCGCAAAGGATAGGAGGCATGAGTGGATCACCCGCGTCAGGTCCATGAGACACGACTCCGATCGCGAGGGAAGCAGCATTAACGGTGCACTAATCATTGGAAAAACAGGAATGGCTAGTCATCTTACTAGGGAAAACGGCTTACTCGTGCCACTAGTAAGCATAATTAGTGCACTAGTAAGAATGACTAGTGTGGCACTAGTCATATGACTAGTAAGATTTATGACTAGTGAGATCACTAGTGAATGACTACTGAACGGCATGACTTGTGGGTGGGGGGAGGGGGATTTGCATGCCGTTTCCTTTTTAGCCCGCCCTTCGCATGTTTTCGACTACAACACAACTCTGCGCTCGGCACATTGACCCCATTGCGCTGCCTGGTACGCCTTTCTTCCCTCCTCCCCCTTTTCTGTGCACGAACAAATTGCCCCCCCCCCCCCCCCCCCCCAGGCATCTTGTTAAGAACCATCCATCCATCCATCAGCCGGCTGACCCCCCCCCCCCCCCAGGCTATTTTCACTGTGGAGGGGGGAGACGCTACCTGTCACTCTCTAAGGTGGTCACCATGGTGGACGGTCAGAAAAAAAAAATTCTTTTTGCCCCAAATACCCCAAATACCACACTTTGGAAAATTTTTGTGGGCCCACTTTTGGCAGGGAATTTTGACCATTTCACCTTAGAGAACTTGACCACCCAGCCTCCAAGGCAACTGCACTGTGGAAAGGGGGGGGGTCTGTTTATCCGGCCATCCGGCCAAAGTGGCTGATTCTTAACAAGAGCCCTGCCCCCCCCCCCCCCCCCCTAGCGGAGACCACCGCAAAAAGAAATTTTCTTTCCCCTACTTCATCCCACAAAACCATCACCAACAACAACGACCCCCCCCCCCCCCCCCCCCCTACTTTCATTCACACCAAACCCCAGCTCTTGCTTTCCAGTTTGCCAGCGCGTTTCCCGCGCCGACAACGCACCACTTCATCGAAATATTTTAAGGTTCCCTAGATAACCGCCCCCCCCACCTCAACAACCTAGATCAGAACACCGCATGTTGGACTCGAACTAAGGCGATTCAATGCAGTCTTTCGAAACTGTTGGCGAAACATGCAGGGCAACGACGACACCAATTTACCCTGTGCAACGCAGATCGGGCAAGGTTCACGCAAGATTGTAGCGAACAGAATAAAGCCCCACTGCCGTCGTCGATACTCTTGTCTGCATCTTAATCGCAGAAGGATAAAAGAAGTGAGTTTGGATACAGAGCTACTAAACGTACTCGAAAGGCCGACAGCGATGCAGTTGGCAACAATCTAAGAGTGAAATTCGCTTCTTGATGACAACCCGCGGCACTTGGCATCTTGTCCCATTGCCATTGGTCGTTATTTGGCCCGCCTTATTCTGCTCATCCAAGGACCAAAAACCACCTGGGGTGAAGAAAAGCGGTCTGTTGAAGAGAAGACCACCTCATGCACTGTTTCCAGGCCCCTTTGCCAGTTGCGACAGTGGAAGGTCCCAACGGAAATACTGTCCCTACGCATACAGTCTGCAAGTACTTGTTGAACATGTCTCCCACTAGTCCCACCTGGCCTGCCGAAGGCTTCTGAAGACGAAAACAGCGATCCGGGGTAAAACGAGAACGCGGACGAGGCAACTGCGACGAAACAGTAGACACTGCAGGTTGTTATCCCGACCAACGACAACAACGACAACAACAACACTCCCCCCCCCACCAAACCTGCAAAGTCATCCAAAAGAGACTTAAAAGTATTCGCTTTAAAACAATGCACCGCATCAAATAATGCACATCATTTCAACGAAAAGTCATACGGTATTCCAACCTCAAAATACTCCAAAAAAAAAAAAAAAAAAACCGAAGAAAGAAACTCCAAGAACGATACCAAACCTGCCCGTCCCACGGGTTGGACGGTCGCGCATACTGCCACACTCTCGCGACCCAATACAGTCTTGACTACCCAGTGTGTACGAATCCTGACTGGGAGGAAGGTCCTCGCCGTGGCCCCTGCAATCTAGTCTATTCGATTTCGCATCCAAAACAAACCTCCGGGGGTTCAGAAATGTTTTTCATCATCGTCGGCGTGTTCTGCATACAGACAGACGCCGTCGAACCTAGGCAACGTGTACCGTTTCCTGCTGTTCGCTTCTGTGTGCGGGATGTGTTCAACCTGGGTTGTTTAGACGAGTTTGTGTTTCCAGAGCAGGTACCCTCATGCGGATTACCGACGTATTTTCTGTTCGACCCCCACACACCAACACCGCTTCATCATTTTTTGCGCACCTCAAGGGGGTTCACCAGGATCTGGGCGGGGCGCCTGTCATTTGTTTTTGCTTTGTTTTTAGTACCAACGATGCGTATGGGGGCCACAAATCCGCGGCACAAAGAAACGAATAATTTGATTCCGGAGGGCAGCACGCAAAGCTTTGACTTCGCGCGAATGCCCAGCCTTGGGCGGCCGCTGCCCTGTGGGCACCTGTCTTTACGGGCAGCTCAAAAGTTCTTTGCATCGTTCCGTCACTGTACTGTGTTCGCTACCGGCCTCCGGGACACATTTAGCCCTTAGGAGACTGAGTGACTCCTTGCCAGCAAAGAGGTACCCAACATGGCTCGCCGAGAAAACACGGGACTCTCACCCTCTGGATACCTCGTTCCGCTGCATTGTTGGTACTGGAAATGAGCAGTTGGCAAGCGAACTGCTGCAACCTTGCCAAAAAAAAAAAATATAAACAGGCGAGAACCGCTAGTGCGGACAAGCAAACCTCCCCTCCCCAGACTCTTCGACCCGTGTTACGGAAATCACATCTTCTGCTGAGAACATGTGTAGGAATGATACAACACGTGGCTCAACTGTATACACAGGGGTGTACTGTTCTTACGTCTAGATCACTGATGTGTCACAACCCTGGAGAACCCCCCCTCTGGTCATCCAACGTCAAAAAGCAATGTTGAGATCAACACAGTTCCACCGAGGGGGTGCTTGCGACCAGTGTCAGCGAGCAACACCAAACGTGGACATCCTGCTTCAGACGTTCCGCAAACAAAGACGCCGATTCTATCCGACGTGTTTCAGTGTCATGGTCGGGTCGGCAGCCAGCATTGAGAGATTCCGTTGCAAGGGACACGCACTGGGAGGCTGGTCCAGAAGAGCCAAGACGTGCGCCGAAACCACGCGGATTTCTTTTTTTGAGACCCTAGTCTTACCAATAGCGGACTCTATGCCATCACTGTTGGTCGCCGCTATATATCATTTGTCATGCGCTGAGGTACGTCTATGGCCTTGTAACCTTTAGAGGTGCCGACGAAACAGGCTGGTTCTTTGGACTCACTGGGACGTTCCCGGCGAGTGTCAAAAAAAAAAAAAAAAAAAAACAATGCAAATCGGATTGACCCAACCATGCACTGTGCACTCGATAATAATTGTTCACCGAAAAAATGCACACACGCACACACACAACACCACCGCACACACGCCAACAAGATATTCTTCTTCGCAAAAAAAAAGAAAAAGGTAGCAAAAAGCAATTCATGCCTCTGACTCGAAGGGAGTCTGAGAAAGATATTCGGTCTGGGGAAAACGCTGTTTTTGTTTTGTTTGTAAAAGCACCCGCTTTGTAGGTAGTCCTCGAGGAGACTGCCAGTTGCGAAATCTGAAGGAGGTAAATGCGCTGCGGCCCCCACGAAACACAGTGACCTGGGTTTGGTGGAGGGCGTTAGCGGTCGACTCCGTCGAAATGAGCACAAGGCAGTCACCATCTTCAAGGGCCTATGCAAGTAACCGCTTTAAAAGGGGGGAAAAGAAGGTATCTAGCCCATTAGCCCAAGCGCCACGTCGCAAGCTGGTTTGACACTTGCTGTCGATCGCGCGTTCCTGTAGCTCTGACAAAGCAGCAAATCCTGGTTCCCCCGAAAACCGAAGTAACGAAGTACGCAAGAACTCCGCACAAACTACGCGGGAACTACGCAAAACGGGGTAGGGCTACCTGTTGATACTCCATGTGCAGCTGGTGGCTAGCTGAGTGTCTAAACGGTCCTGACAGGGGCTTATATAACTTGCCACTGCGGCAAAAGAAAGTCCAGCACACTAATAAAAAGTAGCCCTCGCCGTTTCACAAACCCCGCACGAACTACGCAGGAACTACGCAGTGTGATGGACCTTTCTTCGGAGGGGCTCACGCACTCAAAGATCGACTTATACACAGGAACTAAGCAATACGGGGGTTTCGGGGGTACCAAATCCTGTTAGGGGAAGAGTGGGTCGCACGAATAAATAGCGACACGAAGCAGCCGGTGCCTCCACGGGGCTGGGGTCCGCGATTTTCCGCAGGGCAATCCCACCCTCCTGCTCCCGGCACCGGCGTCGCTTGGCTCTGCCACACGACGTCAGTCGGCCTGGCGCATCGACAACAGGCTCTGGAACAGGAACCGTCCCCGCGCCTCCACCACCGCTGTTCGGTGCTTCTTTTTTTTTTTTTTTTTTTTTTTTTTCGGCGTTTGCCACCCGAAATGCACGTTGGTCCCCCTGCGAACTTTTTGATAGCTGAGGCTTCTCTGCATCACCCTCAGGTACCACCATTATGCCCAGTCGACGTCCCTGTATTGCCGGGGCAATTTGTGATCAGACCGGCGCGAAAAGCAGAGAAGCGCCTGGGTGTCTGGCACGAAAAAGAAACGGAGACTGGCCAACGCCGAACGACGAAGACTTGCAAAACGTGCCGGGCGCACCGCCGGCATGGCAGCAAGCAGGAAAAAAAAAAAAAAAAAAAAAATCAAGAGAAAACGAAAGCATTTTCTTTTTTTTTTGATTTTTTTCCGGGTTAAAAAAAAAAAAAAAAAAAAAAGAAAATGCACCACTGACACGAGTTGTCAACAGAAAAAAAAAAAAAAGCAACACAGAACTAGTGCCCAGAGTCAACCTAAAAAAATCCATTCACAAAAACGCAAACAGACACAACCACAGACACAGCCACTTCCACGATTCCTCTGGGAAAACGCCGCGGGGACCGCCTGGGCTCCCTTTCACAGACCCGTCGCACATGTTAACAAGCAGCATCCGACTATTCTTGCCTGTTAGATTGCCACAAGTACGCGCATTCTCGTTGTATTCACAACAAGCGCGTGTCAAACCCCCAAAAACCCCGGAGTTTCAAGCGAACTTTAACTCTAAAAAGGCACTCAAGGAACGGAGTTGCCCCCCCCCCCCCCCCCCCCCCGCAGACCACAATCCGTGGTCTCTTGCCAGACGACATATACCGCCCCGGCAACCCATTTTGTCCTTTCCTTCGTTCGTTTTCTTTTTTTCTTCTTGGAGTCGAATCCAAATGTCCGTGAGCCAACTCACCCCCTGCCCGATCGAACTTTGTCGAGCCTTGTAGAACATAATCGAGCTCAGGTCGCTCGCAGGAGGGGTAGACGAATTGGCGCAGACCGGAAGAAGCAGGGCAAATATACCAGTCCTTGTGTGGATGCATTTCTCCTTCTGAGAATGCTTGAATGTACCGACATCCAAGTGAACGGATCCAAACTGTGCCCACCTCTGCGACGATTGCTACCTCCTTGCTGATGACATCCGTCCTCAGTAAGGGCGGCCTCCTTCTTTTTCCTTCTTTCTTCTTCTTTTGGCGGGATGGGGTGCTTTCACCAGAGTATGGTCGTATCCAGGTTTGGTACCAGGGAAAGCCTGCTACACGGGAGCCAAGCTTCACGTGTTCGGCGGTACTGCAGAGCCACGGGCCTACGGGTCAAGTGGCTACCGATTTTCCAAACTAAAGCATCAAGGCTTGGCGCACCTTGGGGCTTGGCGCTCGCGCTGAACACAAGCTCGTCGAGGCGGTCAGCCGCAGGGCAGAGCGGACGGGGTTGTGGCAATGAGCTGCCTCCGACTCAAGCTTTGCAAGCTGTGGTTGACCGTCACGTTCCTGGACCAGGAGCGGCCTTTTTCTTCTTCTTCTTCTTCTTTCTTCTTCTTCTTCTTCTTCCGGAGTCGAATCAGTTCTTTTTGTCGAGGCCGATGCACTACGGTTTTGAATGTTCTTTGAACGAATCCGTGAGAGGGGGGAGCGAAAGTGCGACGGGCAGGTGGTAGCGCCTGCGGGCGGGGCTATGCTTCGGTACACAAATTCCGACGGTCTTCCGCCCCCTGCACACCGGCATCAGCCGAGAGCATGCGGACGGCATTCCAGACGAAGTCCAAGCACTCCTCCCAGGTCTGCCCAGCCCGGGTTTCCGTACTCCTCACACGCACACTCCTCACACGCACATTCTACTTCACAGTCTCCTCTCCAGGGATTATCCTGCATGGTTAAAAAATTATTTCTTCACCAAAAAAAATTTGTTCTCAAAACAGGCCGGTTAAAAAAAATGGTGAAAACTTTTTGTGCTTGCAAGGCCAGTGCCACGGAGGCTACAGGACCCGCAGTACCCACAGTTGCCTGTGACGGCGTTCATTGAGTTGTTTGAATCAGTTCACTTACAGTAGCTGCTGATCTGCTGCGATGGTCTGCGGTTTTTTTTTTTTTTTTTTTTCTACGTTGAGCGAGGTTTCTCTAATGGCCTGTAATCCTGGTTTGCGACCTTCGTGGGCGTGTTGCTGCTTCGCCACTTTGCTGTAGATCCCGTGACTGAGCGAATATCGCCGGAAACACAAAAAATCTGGCCGGCCATGTTTTGACTTTTAACCATGATTTCCCCGAATTTCGGGGATTAGAATAAACCCTGCTCCTTACCAAAAAAAAAAAAAAAAAAAAGCGAAAGAAGATAAACCACCTGTAATCGAAACTCGCCCCCGACCCCGGAGTTCCAAGCTAGCTATTATTCACTCTCTGAAAAAAATAAGTATCTCAAACGTTGGCGGCGTTGCGCCAATCAGCTTCCTGCACAAGCAGGATTCGGCGTTCTCCACATCTCTTTCTCATAGCCTTTCTTCAGCCTCTTTTTCACACCGCACTTGTTTTTTTTTTTTTTTTTTTTTTGGGATTGAGGCACCATTCCTTGGTTCCTCTAGTTTCGGTTCCCGTGTTCAGCGTTTTCTCTCTCTTTCGGGAAAGATACTACGACTATGCGAAAACAATCGGGTGGGTCGGAGAAGGCCCCAGGACTGCTATTGCGGTGACCACCCCCCGCCCCTGTTGCCTCTCTATCTAGCCTGGCTCACTTGACGGTGGAGGTCCGCACCCTTTGACTTGTTTGTTGGTACGTTCTCTCTCTCTCTCTGCGTGGATCTCTAGCAAGAATGTGTACACCTGCAGCCCCCTTTTGATTCCTCGTCACTTATAATTGCTTCATCGATCCTTTGTTTCCGAAACTAGCAAAACCTCAAAAAAAAAAAAAGTCGCCAGACATCAGAACGACGTATATCGTCAACCGCACAAAAAAAAAAAAAAAAAAAAAAAAAAAAAAAAAAAAAAAAAAAAAAAAAACGTCGGAAACACAAAAGAAAACACATTGCCACGCAACAGTCCACATCCGGACGGCGCGCATCGTCGACAGCACAAAACAGAAAGAAGACCGATCGAGAAACCCGATTTCATCGGGAAACAACAAGTTTCAAGAATGAGGCAAAACTACGCATCTCTTCTGGGAAGCCCCCAGGCGAGGTCCATCGTCCGGCGTCTAAATATGGTCGGCAGCACGACTACTACTACTACTACGTTGGTGTCCCCTGTCCGTATCGGGTTATCTCGAATACTCTGAGAAAGCACACCGTTGGCACGACACAGTGCCCTCCACGCACCACCGCCGCCCCAATACCGCCAGCTTCTCCTATGGATAGCTGGCGGGCGAAGAAAAAGAAAGGATCGTCGGACACACAAAGCAACCTCCTCTCTTCCCCCTTGTTCTTCCCCGCTCGACTCCCAGCCTCAAACGGCCATCCGGAGACTCGAAATAAAACCGTTTCCTTAAACCTCGAAAAACCCCTTTTCAAGCGAACTTTCACTCTCGAACCTCCCCCGCCCAGGCGAATCACCATCTGCTGTCGTAGAGGGAGCCACGACAAGCCTCAAGATCCTCCGCAGAAGGGCAGCCTGCTCTCGCGCGTTTTCTTCGCCAGGATGGCTTCTGGGAAAAGAGGAGCAGAACGTGGACAGCGTCGGATATCAGTCCCCTCGGCTGCTACCACGCTGGATCGCACGTCGGATACATTGCAGCACCTTGTCGCTGCCGAATAGCATTTCGGCACATCACACCTTGTCACCGCCGGATGGCACGTCGGATACATCGCACATTGTCACTGCTGAATAGCATTTCGGCACATCGCACGTTGTCGTCGCAAAAGGGGAGAAAAGGCGACGACGGATGGGACGCTGAGAAGAGGCGAAAATGCCACCTGGCCTGAGTTGAATTGCAGTCGACGAAAAACTTTCACTCAAAAAAAAAAAAAGGAAAAGGGGGTAAAAAAGGAGGTAAAAAAAAAAAAAAAAAAGGAAAAAGCAGAGAACGGGAAAAGAAAGCAACACCATCACACAGGAGCCATCGTCTCTTGCCGACCCGAACTGAGCTTTCCGTCACAAAAGGCGACGGATACCCGGTCCTCTTTACCTCAAAATATCTCCGGAGTCTTACTCTCAGGGCTACGGAGATCGCCCGGCACAAGAGCTTTCAGGCATGACCCCCGATCGAAATCGCGTGGGCAGAGTCCCGCAGCAGGGTTTGTGAGGCTCTTTAGCCATACTTCAACTCTCTTGCCCGTTGAACTGAAGGGAACATCCCCGGGACGAACGGTTGTGCACCTGAAAAGTTAACCCGGTGCCAGCGAAAACCGTCACCGAGCGATTATCGCCGGAAACACACGAACTAAAGTCGCCCTGAGACTCTCTTAACCCCCCCTCCCTCCCCTGCCTAAACATTAAACTAAGATTTCCCCCCGAACATGGCATCCAAGCACCGTTGAATGCACCACGCGCTCTTTAAATTAGCCCCTTACGGACGGAGGGTATAGGGGTTGACGAGGTGCAGAAAGCCTTCTGGAAAACCCATGATTCGAAACCAAGAGTTTCACGACTCCGAAATGGGGGTAAGGTACACCACGTACTTGTCATGCGTATGACAAGTACAATCCATCCAAGTAGGTACTTGCCATATGGGTCCTGTCGTTCATTATGTACGTTTTGGTGAAAAAAATGAAATCTTGTCTAATAACGAGCATAGCCCCCGTGTGCCCCCTAAATGTCTCAAATACTCTTCAATCTTGCAGAACAGGTGCAAACTGCAAGGACATGCCCATTTTCGGTGTCTTTTCGTGAAAAATCGAGGGTTTTGACAAGCATGTACATGTCATAATATTGTACTTGTCATACGTATGACAAGTGCGTGGTGTAATGTTTCGTTGCACATCTTTCCGCAGTCGCAAGCATTGATCCTTTCTTGCCGTCACCCTGGAGGCGCGGTGTCTGAAATCCAGCTCCGGTTCGACATAACATGCAGGGTCAAAACCTTGTGTCTTTTTAAAACGCTCCCGCGGGACCGATGGACCCCGAAAAAAAAGTTTGGAAAAAAAAAAAAAATTTGCTCAACTTCCTTAAAAATTACTGCAGAGTTTGTTCCAAACTTTTAAAATTCAAAAACCCCAATTTTTTTCCGGAATTTCTTTTTTGGCCATTTCCAAAAAGACACAAGGTTTTGACCCTGCATGATAAACACACCATATAGCGTTGTGTTCCCCGTCCGTAAGGGGTTACATTTCGCTTCCCCCCCGGGGCGCGTGGTGCGAGTGACGGGCTCCCTTTTTTGTTTGCTCGAGTTTGCCACCCTTCGAGCCAGCCGCACTCAGCCGATTTTTTTCTCACGGCGGCAGCCCCCCATCTCGCCGTGGAACAAACTGAAAGCCGCTGCTTGCTGTTTGCGCTTGGTGCGACGCCTCTCGAGCGCCATGTCGATGTCGTTGGTTTGATAAGCATTGCTTTGCGCCGACAAACCCGAACGACACACACCTACCAGCTGCGAGGGCTTTGTTTCGATCGTTCGGAAAGATAGCACGGCTCCGCAAGCCGGTCTATCCTATCCCCAGGAACTGCATCGATCACGGTGCAGAATTTACAAATGAACCGGACAGCCTCCCCACGGGGAGTCGTACCCCCTACGGTGTGACCCATAAAAAAGCGAAAATAAAAAAAAGCGGATTTTCCGTTTTTTTTTTTGCTTTTTTTTTGAAGCCAAAACCAGCATGATTTTACCGCTTTTATAAGCTTTTATATGGTACGATGCCAAAAGGGGGGGGGGGGGGGTTTGGGCGGAAAAATCCCCGCATAGTTCACCAGGGTCTGACGGGTACTGAGGCCCCATACCCTTCCTAAAACATCATTCTGCGTTCAAATACGCCCTCAGAAGCCTCCGGAGAGCCTTCTATGACGTCCCAAATTCGATTTTGTGGGTTTTTAGGGGGTCCCCCCGCCTGTTGGCCGTAAACCGCCATAGTAGACACATATGCAACCTGAAGCTGGGTCGCTTTTCTGTGCAAGATCCCAGCCCAAACACACGTTTTCGGCGTTCTCTAGCACTCTCCAGGTGCATTCGACCCTCGGGCTTCGTGGTTTCTTTCACTCACAGGTGTTCCGGGACGTGCAAAGATAAGGAGAATGGCTCATCATCAGAATCATTGTTGGCATACAGGAACTAAAGAACATCAAGTAAATATGCCTCGTGACACGGGTATGCTCGCCCTCGAAACCTCTGTGGAAGAGATGAAAGCCCAGGACACCTACACCAACTGGAGTAGAACGTCTCAGAACATGAAGCGCCGGTTCAACGTAACAAAAGCGTTCTTGAACAAGATTGCAGGCGAAGACCACATTGGTTTCTTGCTGTCTATGTGGGGAGAAGACGACCACGTCCGTATCTGGCAGAAACTATCTGGCACATTCCCGGATGCGTTCAACAGCATCTCTCATGAGCCGACACGTCGCAATATCGTACGTAGTCTGGGTTGGGCTCGGGCACGATATGAAAAGGTTGGAATGACTGTAGGGGAGAAACTGTGGTCCAACAGACACCAAGATGGCGACATTTCCCGTGGCGGGAGGCCGTTGATTGCCACACCAGAAGCCAGGCAGCAGGTTAATGAGGACCACGAACAATTGGCATCGCCCACATCTCGCGTGGTGAAGCGGCTTTCAACTGAAAGTACTGCGGTCGTGGCACAAAACATGCTTGTACCGTTCAAGCTTGTTTACGAACAGAGTGAGATGAAGGACGATGTGTCGTACACGACATATCGCCGGCTGCGTGGTGCCCAGTTTCAGCACATCTCACGACGGACAGATGTATGCGACACGTGTGCGGAAGGGGCCACCATCCAAAATCGCCTGAGGGAGTATATCTCCAAGAACAGGGAGTCGCTGACCTCGCAGTACTGGCATGCAAACAGCAACCCGTTCTATCTCCTCAGCGTCCTGGACGAGCCTCGCATTCCCGCAAACGTGAAGAGTGCTGTTAGCATCATGCTGCATCAGCTCATGGAGGTACAACTGCATCAGGCGGCAGCCACACGACAAAGAGATGCGTATAACATTGCCATGAAAGCTCCTCCACCAGGCTGCGTCGTGGTAACCCTTGACTTCAAACAAAAAGGGAAGCTCCCAATGAAACCAGAGGAGCCCGGCCAGCTCTTTTATAATCAAGGTGCCTTCTCATTACTTGGCTTTGGCATGCATTGGCTGGTAGATGGAAACGTCTGCCGTCGTAACATTGATGTGCTCCTGCGAACGCACAACCAGTGCTCGTTTGCTGCTGTCCGTGCCTTTGAAGCTGCCAAGGAGCATTTCCCCCCGGACCTAAAAGTGATTTACTGGTCCGACTCGGGGAGACACTTTCGTTCGCTGCTTTTTATCAGCCGCCTCCTACAAGAAGATTCCACGATTTCGATCAACTTCTTTGAAGGGGGCCACGGCAAGAACGACCGGGACCAGCACTTTGGCACGATTGGACGTGCTCTCGACACGGCTTCGAAAAAGACCGAGCTGAAGCATCTCAATGATGTAAAAGCCGTGCTAAACAAGGTGACCAACACAATCGCCATACAAGTCAGAATCCGTGCTCAACGGGCCACTTTTCCGGTCCGAAACATCGCCAATATCATGGCTATTGGGTCCTACCAACGAGATGGTGACGGAGTCATCACAGTTCATGACTTCAGTGGTGAACCCGGTTGCAAACTTCGGGGAAAGAGCCATGCCACAAGATTCGCGTTTGTACCCAAGGTATCAAGCAAGTTGCCACTTTGCGAATCAGATAGTGACTGTGCTGACGTTTCCAGCAGTGATCGGGATGGCGACTCCAGTGCTAGTAGTGAAGACTTCGCGTCAAAGCTGGAGAAGAAACGGCTCAAGAAGCAACACGTCTTTGAGGCACTTGCTGCCAAGGACGAGAAAGATGCCAAAAGGGGGAGGAAATCACAAGGAAAGGTGCGAAAGCCTGCCCCAAAACCAGCAAAACCGGCTGCAAAACAATGCACGGGCAGGAAGCGAACTCGGAGCTAACCGTCTTCTACTGACCACTGAGATCGGCTGTTGACACAGCCTTCGGTCACCGTGTAACTCACTTCTTCAGTCACTCTTCGTGTCAACACTCGTCCTTCTCGTTAGCCAGATGCATATCATGCTGCTACCACCACGTGCTGCTGCTGTATCGTCATAGGTGCGCATAGCACGTAGCTCGTTGGTGACGTAGTACCATCACGTAGTACGGTCTGACCCCAATGCAGGGGGCGCCCCGGAGCACCTGTAAGCGGAAGAAAACACGAAGCCCGAGGGTCTAATGCACCTGGAGAGTGCTAGAGAACGCCGAAAACATGTGTTCAGGCTGGGATCTTGCTCTGAGGAGCAACATAGCATCAGGTCGCATATGTGTCTACTATAGCGGTGTACGGCCAGCAGACAGGGGACCCCCCCAAAACCCACAAAAACGCATTTTGGACATCATAGAAGGCTCTCCGGAGGCTTCTGAGGGCGTATTTGAACGCAGAATCATGTTTTAGGAAGGCTATGGGGCCTCAGTACCCGTCAGACCCTGGTGAACTATGCGGGGATTTTTCCGCCCAAACCCCCCCCCCCCCCTTTTGGCATCGACTCATATGCTTTTTTATGATTTTCACTTTTTTTTGAGCAGGGACACCGGATTGACCACCCCCCCCCCCCCCCAACAACCATCATACAACGACCCCCCAACCTACCCGCTTGGCCAGGTCCCTCTTGAAGGAGCCTGGCCTTTCTAAAAGAAAGGGATGCAAGGATCGAAATGGCCAGAAGGGGCTCCATTCAGGAGATCGAGAAGCAAGGGGACCGAACCGCTCTCCAGGAGCTGCTGCGGCATTCCAGTGCCGAAACGACGATCCGGTACCTGAACTCGACAAATGTGGCGAGGAGAAAGGCAGAAACGGAGATGTTGCGGGAATCCCGACCTCGCTCCCCTCGATCGCTACCCGGAGACTTTAAAAACCTCAGAATCTCAAGCGAACTGTTAATTCCAAAATAAGCGAAAGAACCCCAGTTGACTGCTGGATCGCCCCCCAAAAAAAAAGAATCTTGCGTCAAAATTAATCCAATGCTCACGGGCTCTCCCCTACCTACTTAATATCCCAACAAGAAACCTTACCGAGAAAAGAATTCCAAAATAAAATGGCTCAAAATACTTCGAAAACGAAGAAAAGGCCCCCAAGGGGGACAAACAGCAGGAAATAGTGAGAATCTTAGTTTGGTGGCGTGGAGAGAAAAAAAGTCACTCTGCTGTGGCCTGACTCGTGAGCAACAACTGCGCGCGAGAGGAGAGGCCGAAATGATGGTTCAGTGGATCCAGGGTTGTGGGGTGTACGATGACCGCAGTATCGTCGGTCGCTCTGAGTTATATCACTCATTCCACGAAAAAGTGTCACAGATTTCGGCTTCCCGAAAATTTCCATCTGCAGGTCCGAAAATGGTCGGTTTCGAGATTTTGAGGACACGTTTGAATCCGTTGGGGACAGGGCTTTCCGAATATTTGGTCGGATAAAATTTTTGACCGACCCCCCCCCCCCCCCCCCCCCGGCATACGGGTTGAAGACCTAGTCCTGGTACGACCGAAGAGCCAGCACGGGCCGCAAAGGAAGAAACGCTGTTTTACTTTCAAGCTATCTACGGAGCTAAGTTCGCAGCAGGCAGCGTATTCCGCGCAGGACCTCAAAGCTCTCCTTGCCTTCTGCCTAGCGAACACGTATGTACTGGTGAATGGCACCCTCATGCGGCAAATACTGGGCATCCCGATGGGTGCTAACGCCTCCCCGGACATTGCAAATCTCTTCTGCTACGCAAAGGAGAAAAGGTACATGCTGAAGCTCCTGGCTGAAAAGGAAATCCGACGGGCTACACTCCTCAGCATGACGCGCCGTTTCATCGATGACCTACTGTGCTTCGGGACGAAACCCCCGCCCGAATCCATCTACAGCATGCGATACAAGCAGACGAACACATGCGTAGGGGATTCGACCTTCCTTGGCATACGAATAAGACACGAAGTCTCCGACGCGTCTGGAAGGAGGTACATGCGACTGTCGGTTCTGGACAAAGCGAAAGCCTACCCATACCGCCCCCTCGCGTACACGTCGGTCCTCTCGACGGCCCCGTCCAACTTCGGTTCGAGTATCCTCATTGGGGCCCTCGTCATATCATCAATACCGGTGTGATCGTGGTGTCGGTCGCAACAGTCGTTTTGCTAGCCAAAGAGAGAGATAGAGAGAAAAAGAGCGCCAGAGAGAAAAGAAAAGATAACGTTATCTTCCGGAATTTCCGGAAAAGAAGGGTTACGCGAACCCCCGAAAAATAATAATAACAAAAAAACAAAAACCGGAAAAAAAATTAAAAAAAACACAAACCGACGAAGACCCCAAAAACCTTTTTCAACCTCTCCAATCCCCTTCAAGCTAGACCATTATACAACGACCCCCCCCCCGGAAATGGAGGTCGGCACCCGAAAAAATGGGGTCCCGGAGATCGGTTTTTTTCTCTCTGCATCCAGGAGGGGGTCAGATTTTGATCGCTGGGCTAGCTGGCAGCTTGCCCATAATCGCGCATCCCAGAACTACTCGAAAACCAAAAAATTTCCCAAAAAGACCTCGAAAATAATTTCCAGACGGCTGCTTTTCACACCGAAAAATCGCAAAAAAAAAAATCGGACCGGGGGAATCGAACCACGGCCTACGGGGGCCCAGGAGGGTGCGGTAACGGTTAGGCTATGTTGCCAAACTTCGGGCCAAAATTCGCTTTTAGCGCCTGCTCAGTTGGAATTCTTATCGGAAAGTGCGAGATCGTCATTTACTCGTTTCCAGTGTCCCAGGACGGTATTTCTGCTCTCTCAGAGCTTATTTCGCCCGGTTTGCGAAGAACTCAAAATGAGTCCAAAATTCTCACTCGGTAGTGAACAAAAAATTTCTCCGCCGTTTTTTTAGCCCATGGTCCAGAGGTTACCACACCCACACAGGGGTTTGAGGGTCGGTGGTTCGATTCCTGCCGGAAATCGTTTTTTTGGGTTTTTGAAACAGCCCCCAAAACCGACCTTTTGTCCATCTGCACGCCAGATTTTGGTCGCCAGGCGAGCTGATTGCTTGCCCATAAATGCCAGGGATAGCTCTTTCCATCCCAAAAAAAATTTTCCCAAAAATTCCAAAATTTTGACCCAAAACGGGCTGCTTTTCAGACGGAAAATCTGTGACACTTTTTCGTGGAATGAGTGATATCAGGAGAGCTACGAACCGCAAAAAAGCAGGGTTTACGTCGGCGCAAAGCGTATGCTTGGTAGTAGTTCCGGAAACCCCGAGCTCGTTAAACGTAACTTGTCGAGGCTGGTGAGCTTTCCCTGACCTTACTATAAAACGGTTGTGCCCCCTCCTCGAAAATGTAGCTTCCGAAGAAGAGCTGGCGATGTGCACTCGTCCGTGACGGAAGCACGCTGAACTCATCGTCCTTCGGGATCGACGGTAACACAAAAAGATTATAGAGAAGAGAGTGTCTTGTTGTCGTTAGCTACCGGCCTCCCAAACCTCAAATAACGCCGAATACAGTTTAACTAAAACCGCGAAAAAAACTTTAACTCTAAAAAAGGCAAGAGAACTCTCCACCCTCGCCTTTCATTATTCGGCTTGCTAGCCTCAAGCCTCAATGCAAAGGGGGAAACAATAAACCAGGACAGCAGGCTTTCAAAAAAGGTCTCACAACAGGAGGTTGTATGTCGGCATATTTTGGGCCTTTATGGCAACAAGCGCACTTGACGGTGCGCTGCCAACTGCCACTTAGCTGCTTACCAAATTGCTGCAACTCATTCAAAACTACTACGAAACCATTTGCCGACAGATGGTTCATAATCTCGGAGTCTCAAGCGGAATTTCACTTAATTTCAAGTCTGTAGTACTCATTGCTAAATACTAAAACAAGCACATTCTTTTGAATCTGTAATACGAATTGCAAAATACTCAACTCGTAGAACGTGGGGGGCCCAAGACTACACTCCACGAAGGAATGTACTTGGTGTCGGTCACAAACAGTCCCGGACATGGCTAGCCATAACCCATAACGAAAGCGTGCACTAAATATACAACCCGTAACCACATAGCCCTTTCTTGCTCTAAGAGAACCCATTCATGAACGGTCACACGGAGACCCTAAAACCCCGGAATTTCAAGCGAACTTTAACTCTAAAATACAAAGCACATGCACGCACCATACAATGCATTCCGACGGAATCCGCGCAGGTCTTTTGTTTTCCGACAACTCTCATACGGATCCCGTCCACGCGGATGTTCACAAAATACCCAGTTTTATAGTTTTACTGTTTTTACTTTTCCTGCAAAAATACTAATACTGAGTATGTCCCAGTCGAAAACATCCACGCGGACCCAGGCTGACAGAAGTAATTCTATTCCGTGTGAGTCCGACAGAATCCGTCGGAATGCAATGTATGACACACAGGCAAGTATATATTCACATACTCTCTCTCTCTCGGAAAAGGTCGCGTTGGCAGAAACGGTGAAGATAATAACTGTCGCAGGGTTGAAATGAAAGCGAGAATTTGGGGTAAGCCCTGTTTATTAGATTCACGGTTAAACGAAGCTAGCGCACAAGGTTTGCCTGATTCCGCACCTACTTTCCGATACCAAATAGATACTCTATTCAAACTCTCTCTCTCCCACACAGTTCTTGAAGCCAACAACTTCTGTTGGCGTCACCTTATGCATATCATGCGCGGAACACCCACGAAGCCTCAAAGGTGACGCGGAGACTCCCGGGGTTTACACCACCGAAACCACACCCACAACAAAAAGACGCCGAAACCCCCCAAAAACCCCCAGCTCTCTAGCTTGCTTCCGCCGCCCTTCCCCCCCCACAGAGCCGCCTCATCTACGGAGTCCTGTGTACTCCCGTCACCCTCTTTTCTGTTTTCTCATCCTTCTTCTGAGAAGACTTGATGCTAGCATCGAACGTGTGCGAGGCCGTGTTCTGCCGAGTATCGAACTTAAAAAAATAAGAGGAACAGTCTAAAGAAGAATTAGCCCCCCTAAACACCGGAGCCCACACATTGAAAACCAGCGATAGCTCAGACGAAACCTTGTCTCGGCAAACGGGCCTCTTTTTAATTCAATTGATTTGGCCGCATGCAATGTGCGAGGATACTGAACCGCCCGCGTAGGACCCTCTGATTATGATCAATCGTCACCTGAAACCACGGTCAGGATTCGGGTTCAGGGCAGTGCGGTCAACAAAACATTCTTCCGTTCTTCTTTTCTCCTACTCTCGCGGAATCTTTTAGCATTCGAACAACGTTCGCACGTGAATGAAGTTAAATGAAGGGCGCTTACGCGCTTCAAGCGAACTTTCACTCTGAAAAAGCGCTAAATACAGGAATCTTCCCGCCAACCAGGTTCACACCCTGCGGATAACAATTACCCAATAGAAGAAATGCAAGCTTCCAGGCGAGTTTCACTCTAAAAAAAGCAAAATAAAACACGCAAGACGTCTGCCCCTCTGCCCTGCTGTCCCCCACTACTACTGCTGCTACTGTAGTTTACTGTGGGAACTGGAGCAAAGCGCATGACAGGATGAGCACACCACCACCCGAACCCACAACCAGCAGAATTCGGGTGGTCTTGCCTCAAGACTGATTTGTACGACTTCTTTAGGCAGTCTATCGTCACAGATTGATGCTGCATATCAACTTCAAACTGCTACTTCTACTTTAAACTACTACTATGTGCAGATCGTCACAGACTGCTTACTACTACTACTACTACTACTGCGACTCTCTTTTTTTTTTTTTTTTTTGGCAAACGTTTCATCCGAGTTTTGTCGCATAATTTGTCTCCAACGATCCCAGGAAAATCGAAAACATTCGCAGGTGCTTTTGTTGGCGTCACGTGTTGCCGTGTGGGGTTCATCCCCACCACAAGAACGGGAGCGGGTGCACAAGAACACCGAAGCCCCACGGAAAAAAAAAAAAAAAAAAAAAAAAAAAAAAAAAAAAAAACACATTGACCATCGACATGAGTACGGTAACCGACCCTTCAACAAGTTTTATCCGACTTTGCCAAATGTGAACGAGTTGTCATGAGAAGTGTATGTCTACGGATAATTAAGCAAGAGCCTGGAGACAAAGCGTCAGAATGGGCCACCTGGCTGAATTTCTATTTGCAAAAGGGAGTAAACTGATTGGTGAGAAGGGATTGTCCTAGAGGAAGAAAATTTTAGTTTGAAAGGGAAATAAAAGGTCCACAAGGAAAACAAAGCAAGCAAATAAACGAAGTCGTCAGACATCAGAACGACGTATATCGTCGACCGCACAAAAAAGAAGACGGTAGCGGTAATAGTATCGGGCATACCCGCGCGTCGATACATGGTGCGCAAGCCGATCAGTGGTTGGTTGACATACCAAGACAGCATGTGGGGGCTCCCTGTCAACCGCCTCCTGCTGGAATATCTAATCTGGCCTTCTCTTCCCCGTTCTCATTAAAAAGCGTCTTCTCCCCTTTCCCCCAACTCCCCCTTCTTTTGAGTACCTAATAGACGCGAGTGTATTTCGTTGTGACACCAGCCATTGCCGTACACCTGCTGCAAGCATGAGTGCCTACTGGTTATCCTATTCTATTCTCAACGTGTATAAGGGGCATTATGCCCTTCGTTTATATATGGCCTGTGGGTGCTAGTGGAACTCGCACCTAGTAACTATAACGGTATGGCCCAAAGTATGCAACGATTGCACGGAATATTTGACTGCTCACGATCGCGAAGTCTGACACGCCCCACAGCAGGACCAACCTGGCAAAACGTACAAGCACCCTCTTTTTTCTGTCTGTCAAGAGCTGCGACTCAACTATTAATGTCGCCCAAACTTTTAGGAGAAAAGAAAGAAAAACGGTCTGCACTCACCGTAGAAAAAGAAAAAAAGAGCTATCCCCGGAGTCGTTGTCCCAAAACCTTTTTTTTTTTTTTTTTTTGCATTTTTTCACTCTAAAAATGAAGGAGGCTTTAACATCCCGGAGTCTCAAGCGAGAATTTCCTATTGAAAACGAACTTTTCACTCTTAACAAAAAAAGAAAAACACAATGTTTACTATTGAAAACGAACTTTTCACTCTTAAAAAACCCCACAATAAACGCGAAAAAAAAGGAACACGAAATCGAAAATACTAACTCTTATGCTTCCTGGATCGCGAGGGAACCCCGTCGAATGCTCAAGCACACGGCCTGCGTTGGTGTGTGTTTTGCCGTTTCAGGTGCGCAAATGCACAGCGTCCGTCTTGGAAGACCTTGTGTGGTTGTGCGTTTTGTTAATTACTTGTCGAGGATGGTTCGGACGTGTGCGTTGGTTTCATTCCAAGAAAGGCATTTTTCTTTTATTTGGAGTTCCCACCCACGGGCAGTGTTCGCAGGGCAAGAAGAGAAAGCACCGAGAGGTCGTGAACCCGGGGACTCTGACAACAAACGAATTTTTGCCCCGACTCTCTGGGTGGTAGTGCCATATGAGGTTTAACCTTAACACTTGTTACGGACGGAGGGGAAGAGAGGTTGTCGAGGTTGTGCAGAACGCCTTCTGGAGAACCGAGTATGGGCGTCGCGAGTTTGCGGCTCCAGAATGGAAAACCTGGCGCTCTTTGGACAGGTTTCGTAACACATTCCTTCCAGCAGCAAACATTTATCCTATATTGTGGGGCGACCGGATACTCCTCGGAGAGATGGTCCCTGCACTTTAACTCGTCTCTCTCTCTCTTTGCTTTGGAAGCCCAGTCCGAACTCCAGCTCGGGTTCTGGGGTTTTCAACATACGTATATGACCCCCGTCCGTAAAGGGTTAACATGTTATCTACCGTAAACGGAAATAAGTTGGACCGGACAAAATGGTCCAACTCACCTATTTCGGGCTCTCGCGGTCCAACTTTTGTCCGGTCCAACTATTTTCGGGGGGTCCTGTGCACTTAGTGAAATTTCGCGGCTGACCACTGACCAACACTGGCTTCACTTCCTTAGTTTGCAAGTCGCGCATGAGCCCGCCGCCAGGAGTTCTAGAACACTGCGCGGCACAACCCGCAGTGTCCCATCCGTCTGCCCCTTTGCTTTGGTAGAGTGCAAACGCAAAAATGTAGTAATTCCGGCGGTTGAGTAGCTTCCGTGCCCAGTCTGCCGACAGAGTGTTTGCACTCTCCAAGCGCTCCGGTTCAGCAGACGCCTTTACTAATCCTCGTGCTGAGTTGCTGACGAAGTTCGTAGTCACAGCAGTGCCAGTCACCCGGGCAACAGTAAGAAGCCTGAACAGCTGTTTTTCCTCGTCTTCTGACAACAGGGCCGGACGGCCCCTTTTCCCCGCCACTGGCTTCTCGTCGAGTTTGACAGAACCGTCATAAAACCGCTTTGCGCTTCCTTTGGACAGTGTTCTCTCGTTCCCGTCCGCTGACCATTGCCTGATGGCACCGTTCAAGCCGTACACCCTTACATAGTCCGCGATCTTTTCCCTGTCGGTTTCGCACCACTCCACCCCCTTCTTGCCGTGGCGAAGTGCTGCATCCTTTGCTTTGTTCTTGTCGCGCACTTCTGCTTGGATCGCCAGCGCCTGCTTCTTTGTCACCGCACCGTTTCCCGCCACGGCTTGTTCAAGTGCTTCGCACTTCTCGCGCTTGACCACCCATTTGTCAAGGGACATTTTTGTGTTTCCGACGATCAAATGACGTTCAGATTGGTGTCTTGCGACCTTTCTTTTTGTTTGGTTTTGTTCTGCTCGGGGAGTTTTGGGGGTGAAAAAAAGGGTGGCGGTGGGAGTGAGTAGTCGTCGTCGTCCTGTCTTCCTCCTGTCTATCCGGAGCGCGTCTTGAGTTCATGAATAAGCCAGGTTGCCCATTCAGCTGCTTTGCCTCCTGGCTCTTGATAGCGTACGCGTTCGCTTACGGCCCGCATGATATTGGGGTCGCAGGCGGCGAAGCCGTCGAGTATTTGCCAACGCGTGAGGGTGGAGCTGCTTATGTTGCGTAGGTCGGCTGAGTCAGGATAGTGGCGGAGGTGGGTGTCGTCGTTTATCGTCAGGACGTGGTCTGATGTAGCTGTTTCGTCACACCCGGGCACTCTACATTTGACCTTCGTACCGTAGGGCATGATGCCTCGGCGTACGATGGCCTGCAACAAGTCAGTTGTGCCATGTAACTTTCGTAGTTTTGTGAAAGTCTGTGCGCGCATACAGCTCGGTGGCGTTACTTCTGATAGACGTTTCCGCACCTCGTGGTCGCGTAAACGCTCGGCACAGCGCCGAATGAAGCGCCCGGATTCTTCCATCTGTGCTTACCTGTCGTCCTCCGGACCGTTTGACATGGATTTTTTTTTTTCAACCCCGCCTAAGCAGGGAAGTAGCTTGGGCTCTGGGCCCCACGTAAAATCCTACCAAATGTTGTACAGAGCGCTTTTCAGGGTCCTCGGGGCACTTTGTGTGTGTGGAGCTCAGACTGACACTGTGTTGGGGGGTGTTCGGACAAAATGCGGCGCGTGCAGGTGGGTTTTGCTCATGGAAGGTAGCAACACAGCAAGAATTGCTAACCGCTTTGTAGCCCACAGAGACTGTGGCAACTTTGATGTGAGCTAACTTATAGTTGTCGCTACTGTCCACCACAGAGGCTGTCCTTCGGGAAGCAAAAGAACCATGCGAAGAAGGCGAGTGCCGCTTAGCGGTTTCCTGCGACAGCAGGGCGGCTAACACTACACACGTCAAGACCAGCGCCGCAGGCGCGGAAAAATTACTACTACATATTGCCCAAAATTGAATGTGTACGTTGCTAGACCCATGATCCAGAGGTCGTACTGTAGCATCATCCCCGCCCACTGCACTGCCTACAACACACCCACGACCACCACTGCCCACCGCACCACCCACCCACTGCACTACCTCCAAACGTGCCTGGGCGGAAATATGTTGGACCGGACAAAATGGTCCAACTGTTTTGGTCGTCGCGCGGTCCAACTTTTGTCCGGTCCAACATATTTCCGGTCCAACATATTTCCGGTCCAACTTATTTCCGTTTACGGTATGTCTTTTCCTGTGTGGTGGCTCTGAATGACAGGGTTGTGCCATGAGCGAGGTTGTGGATGCATGATTCCCCGAGTAGCTCAACAAGCCTTCTCTTCGAGATCCCACCCACCCCGAGTGCAGAAATCCTGGAAGTATTTTCCTCAGTTTACATAGCAAATATGTGAAAGAAAGGTCGAAAACCGCCCATCTGTCCAAGAAAACAAAAGAAATACCGGGTTCGTACGTCTCTCCAGCGACCCCAAGTCTTGGTTGACCAAGGGAAATTCGGCAGAGGAGACAGGGCAGAGTATGTCTTTTTTTGTGATAACAATGCATTGTTGGTACTAAAAACCCGTAACCACATAGCCCTTTCTTGCTCGAAGAGAACCCATTCATGAACGGTCACCTAAAACCCCGGAATTTCAAGCGAACTTTAACTCTCAACAATTAGTAATGGGCAGCGTACTACATGAAACTTACCGAAGCAAGGTGAGTATCGCTAGTGTGCACAAACAAAAGAAAGCGCCTTTCTACTTTTTTCGTGTGCCCGCCTATGTATACACATAGGGAGGAACGGTATTTTCCCCTCTATGACGAATCGGACTGAATCACTGCCTCTTCTTGAGCAAGACAGAGCGCAGGGTCTGCGTGAGAGCAGCCGGCACGAAAGCGTCAGCGCAACAAGAAGCGCCTTCTCTCGAATTCAACTTCAAACCGCATCTACCCACCATCCACAACCTTGTGTGGTTACCCGAAGCCTGCAAACATCAGACGAAATCATCAGTCTTCAGTTGTTGTTCTGCACCACGTTCGGATGCCTCGCACCCTCCACCCCACCCTACCCCTTCTTTGGACGTTCACGGTTGAGCCGCCAAATAGGCCTGCCCTCATCATCACTGTTTGACTGAAGAAGCTAGTCTAAAGAGTGGATAATCCACTGCAAAAACACCGAATTTTTCTGCAACACGAAAACGAGCCGAGAAAGAAACGGATCGAGGAACCGTGCCCCCATGAATAGCGGAGCCCGCGTTGAACGACAGTAGCACAGAAGTAACTGTTGCACGACAACGATTGAAACGAAGTGTCGCAGGTTCACTTTTTTAACATTGCTCCAAAACGATTCCGAAAGCGCACAAGGTTCCCCCGCCCCCCGCAACAAACATTTCACGGACGGAGGGGTGAATGCGGATCGAACTAGTGAGTCTTCTAATTCCAAAGAGTATCTGGGCACAGCTATTCGCGGAGTGCAACCATCGATTCAGTTCTGAATGATGCCTTGCACCCTAGGGCGCAGCGAAACCAGCTTGGTTCTGGCGTTTCGACAACAATGTGTCCTCCCGTCTGCGAAGGGGGGGGGGTTTAGCAGGACCGATGAGAGGAGTTCAGGCAGAAACGTTGGACGATGGCCTTGTTGACGCCCTTGCGGTCCTCGGCAACGTCGCCACGGAAAGCCCATCAAGGCTGAGCAAGACTTTTTGCCAGCTTTTGGAAAAGTGTGGCCCTCTTTGGTATACTCTCTCCAAAAGCCGTATTCTGAGGCCAAATGGGCCCGAATCCACCCTGGAAGCCTCTTCTGAGCACATAACCCCATTTCTGTGGGTGTTCGGATCCGATGAGTGTCCATCGCAGCTTACCGATCCAACTGTGTGGCGTCCTCTAAAGCGTCTCACTCTTCACTGCTGCGAAATCGCCTCCATTTCGTAGATCGGCATGGCGACCCGTCCCGGACATGATGCTGGTTAGGCGGCGGTGGCTTGCTGGTTACAGGTCCCACACCTCACACTGACAGCATCGTACTTTATCGGGTTCCTGGCGGAAATGTATCCTTTAGTTAACGTCTTTAACTCCAAAAAAGCCCCAACCGCCAGCAGAGAAAACCTGCTACTGCACAGGGATCGACCACCTGCTGCGGGTGGGCAGAGTCTGACACTTGCTGTCGTGCGAATAATAAGAAGAAAATAACCCATACGAGCCCATGCAACTTCCGAACGGTAGAAGCCCTACTCCTAGAAGGCATCCCCGGTTAAGCCAGAAACCGCCGACGACTGTAGACCCGCAATCAGCTTCAAAGCTTCTGGAAAAACAGGCTCAAGAGAACAATTCCAAACGTTATGAACGCTTCTTGAACTAGAACGTCGTCTCTTTTTTTTGACAACACTATTTCATATTAGCAAAATAATTCTGTCTGGAAAACATCAGGCTCGTACTGTGGAAAAAAAAAACTCGAAACAGCGAAGTTCGTTCGTGGCCAACTACAGTTCCCCGCAGAACAACAACAGGCGTGGTAGGCAGCGAAAAGGGAGCAGCGCCCGGCAAGGAAGTTGAGCGGTAGGTCCCTCAACGAACGCGCTACGTTCGTTTCTATAGAGTGTTACGCAGTGCACGCCGCGCGCGTACACACACCACACACACGCATACCCACACACAAAATCCAACACTCTCTCCGCACGCAAACCCACCCCCGCATAGGCCACCCAGTAGACTCCCAGCTAGGCAGTCCTGCCAGTCCGGAGGCCGAAGGGGCCATGACCTCACAGAATAACCTTGCAAAATAACCATTTTTGGAAACAGCTATTTTTTGCCCGAGAGAAAAGTTGTTTTCTTGCACGAGAGTTTTCCGGATTGCCACGAGGGCCCCCGGGGTGGGGGGGGCCCGAGTGGCAATCCGGAAAACTCGAGTGCAAGAAAACAACTTCTCGAGGCAAGAAGATGGCTTTTCCACCTGCCAGACGACTTTGACACACTGCGAGAGGCTACTTTTAGGGACAAGAACGATGCGACAGATGCCGTATTTGCGCACGCCTGATCTGTGATGAAAGAAGAAACAAGGGTTTGGAGTGCACACTGATCTACTCGAAGAAGAGCACGAGTCAGTGTTAAATGAACGCTGCACCTGGATGCGTCTTGAGTGCTGAAGTTCAGTACGGCACCGCTGCCTACTGTAATGTTGTGCACGACCGTGGGCACGGCTTGTGGCACAGGACCTTTGGGTCCTTTGCCCAGATCCGGCGCATCACGTGGGCGGCCCTGAGATTACCCCCTCAGGTGACACCACTTTATCTTTAGCCATACTTCAACTTCCTTTCTCTCAGGGATATGGGCCGGGACTGTTTGTGACCGACACCAAGTACATTCCTTCGTGGAGTGTACCCCACGTTCTACAAGTTGAGCATTGAGTTCTTTAAGGTGCAAGTGCCATCAAGGCAGGCGAGCACTGTTGAGCAGGGGTTGCCTTGTAGCCCGTACCGGTCTGTTGTCCGCGTTTATATGTATTTTCTCTCAGGGATATGGGACATGAGAGGCAGGGTTCTTCCCCCCCCGGAGTTTCGAGCTAGGCTTTCGCACTTGCCGCTGCTGGTCACTTCACCGGTCAATTCCTTGATCGACTGCGTGCAAAGCTGGAAGTGCCCGTTGATCATTTGCGATGCTTTTTTTTTTTTTTTGGTTGCTTTTTCCGGAAGCTGAAACGTCGTGTCTCCCGTACTACCACAATACCTCCGACGCTCCCAGAAAGAAAAAAAACTGTCTGAACCACGTCCCTTTTTTTTGTGAACCAAAATCCGCAAGAGGAGTTGACAAACTGCCTTTCCATTTTCTCCGCCCGCCCAAGGAACAAAACAGAGAAAAAGAAGAGACCCGAACATGGAATCGTCCGAGAGGAAGCCAGCGCGAGAGCGAACAGAAATCGACGAGGCGCCCGTGCGGCTCGCGCTCTATGGCTTTCTCTAAATTCTTGCCCGCTGCACGTACAAAAAGCCTAAACAAGCACTCACACCCAGACGAAGCAGGTTACCGCCATTGCGTGTGAGCGTTTCTCAATACGCACACACACACACACACAACACACACACCCTGACTAGCGCTGCAGGTTATCGCCAGGTTGCCCGCTTCCTAACCCAACGCACGCACACAAACACACACACGGGCAGTATGTGTTCTAATTCTCGTACGTGCGCACAACTGTTCAGGCATAGTCAGCGGATACTCCCTTAGCCGGGGAGTATGCTTCCAGTTGACACCGCTCTCTCCAGCTTAGTAGCCCCCGCCAGGCAGTGGAACAGCACGCGGAAGCAGTCGGCTACGTTCTCTTCTTCTGATGCAGATTATCGCCACAGATTCTTTGCATCCTAACCCAAAACTCTTCTTCTCTTTCACAAACCTTGGAAGCGAACCTTCACTCCAACCGGGGTCTCTCTCTCCGAAGGATACGAACCTGAGCCTCACAACAGTGAATTCCAATGCTCATCGCATTCCATGCACCGCCCGCCCCCCGGCTGGAGTTCCTCGTAACTTTCTGTGAGTACCACCTACACGTCCTTGCCCATCCCGACTAATAATTCGTGTGTATTTCAAGAACGAACGACGAAAAGCCTCCCACAACTGACCGCAGTTCTCTGCTGGCTACCACCCTGACAGGCGAATCCGTCTAGCGAGAGGCCCGTGCAACCGTGGACGGGGGCACATGAAATTGTTGCGTGGTTCGTTTGACTCACCGTTTGACGGTTTGAGTCTTCTTCCGGTGGAAAACCTCCCCGCAGGCTCTCGCCTGACGTAGCGGCAACCAACCCTAAGCTTGGCCAAAGTAGATAGCGCACGTTTTGCAGTAAATTCTTGTCCGTCTGGACCTGAGCTCAGGTAGAAAAAAACAGCCCGACCCCCAAAAAGGAGAGGAACGGGCGCGGTGCGTCTACCCCCAGGGCCGAAAGTCCCCAGCCAAAGAACCCATTGGTGAGCTCTAACTCTGGATTGGTCTGCGTTCACGAGCGAAACCCGAGACGAAGAACGAGGTGCACACAACACCGCGGTGAAAAACAATAAAGAGGACTAGCCCCTCAAGGTTTCATACCCTACCTGCGGAGTCTTACACTCCCCGCAACCCGGTTACCTTTTTCCTTTTCCCTTTTCTATTTTACACTCTCTTCGAAGAAGACTTGATGCTAGCATCAAACATGCAAGAGAGGCACATTAAACTAAGATTTTCCCCCCTTTGCTCCCCCCACCCCACTGCGCGCAAAAGAAAGCAATTCGGCCAATTCCAATGTCCATCTCTATTTATGTGCCACACTTTGAGGTTCGCGCCTTTGCAACGATAGGGGGCCCGCGTGCCGAGAGAGGCTTTCCGTGGCCGAAAGATCGCAGGCACAGGAAGCTCAGTCAGAACTTTGACCCGCTAGCGCTCGACCAGTTTTCTAGGATAAAAGCAGACGAAGTTGATCACCAATACCCCGCCCGTAGGCTGCTCCCGAAACCATCGTAGCTTCGCGCCCTTCGCTTGCCCCTGTCCTGCGGCATCGCCGTCGGTCGTGACGACCACACTAGAATCGCTTGCTTGGCCTTTCTACCTGGCCTCGATTTTCCCCCACCCAGACGGTGGGGACGGAGCAACAGACGGTGCAACTACGGATGGATAAACGCCGCAGGAGGGCGCATTGGTTTCCATAGCAGCATTACGGGGGTTCCTGCGAACTTGCTCCCTGATTTAAGTCACCCATGGTTGCAAAGACACGGAAAGGTGTAGGCAACCCCTTAATAAAGCCAACCAAAAAAAGAAAAAAAGAAAAAGGATTAATTAAAACCAACCCCGTTGCTAGAACCGACAAGAACGAAAAACTTAAAAAAAAAAAAACACTGTTGACCGTGTGAAGCGTGTTCCCATTTTCGTCAGGAGACGCAGTGACAAGAAGAACCAGCGTTTTTCTGGTAGCGCGCCTGGTCGCTGATTTCCAGAGAGGGCGCGCACGGTGAAACGGCTGTGCTGGGTGCGGTCATGATTCCTCCTGAGAGTAAAATAAAACGAGAACGAAGACCAAGCAACGCCCAGAACGATGATATTATAGAGCAAGGAGCTGCCCCCCCCCGGGGCTATTCTGACACTTGTTGTCGGGAAGGGGGAAGTTCTCGAACGAGCTTTCACTCTGCAACACATGATCGGTCCAGCAACCGCAACCATGCGGCCTATCGTATTCTCGGACTGACCGGCCAAAATTGTGGTGGCCGTTTCCCCTTTTCCGCTTTTCAGAAGATATTCCACCCGAAATGCCCCCTCTAATTCTGGGAAACTAACATAAACGTTGACCGCTGAACACAAGAAACGATCTAAAAATATTGCTCTATACTAATAATGAGCCAATTCACCTACCCCGATTGCACTCGTCGATTCCGCAGCGATTATACTCAAGGACGAGCGGGAGCCTGCATCATCAGCATCGAGAGCAAAAAAAAAGGCAGAAAGACGGCACCGACGCAAGCGAAGAAGCTACGAACGCCCTCCACGTTCGCGTCGATGCCGGAATCCAAACGGCGTAACGGGAGACCCGTCGATGCCGGAATCCAAACGGCGTAGCGGGAGACCCGTCGATGCCGGAATCCAAACGGCGTAACGGGAGACCCGTCGATGCCGGAATCCAAACGGCGTAACGGGAGACCCGTCGATGCGCAGCCGAAAAACCCGAGCGGGCGGACGGCTCCACGGAAGCCACCACGGCCATCGCCCAAGCGCCGTGAAGAAGCAGATATCGACGCGCAATCGATGAAGCTGGGCGAGCAGTCAGAGGAGAAGCGAAGCACCAAGCGCGCGCCTGAGTGCGACGATCAAGACGAGCTGAAGACGCGAAATCACGCGCGAAGAGATGACCGCCGGCGATGCAGATTACCGCCACAGACTGTTTGCATTCTAACCCAGAGGCCACAAGGCTCTACAACATTCGTTCGGGCAGGGGGTGAATTGGTTCAAATAAAGCGAACCATCGCTCGTAAAACCACTCTCTTCTCTCTCTCTCTCACCCACACAGCAGACACACACGCACACAAAAACACACACGCACACACACTCTCTCACACAGACATAAAAGTAACTAACGAAGCCTTCTTTTGCTTTTGACGGCGCACCTTTGGCTTCCCTTTGCTCCCCCCCAGCTTAATGGACCGAGACACGTGCAGATAGGACACGGGTTCAACATACCACTCCAAGCACGTCCTTGCAACCCCCTCTCTACCCCTTCAGCCAACTGTCGGTCGTCTGGTTGAGAACTTCCGTTCTCATTGCCCGCCTTTTCTCCCCGCCTCCCCCCTGCCCAACCCCGTTGTGGAAAAGAAAATAAAGAAACAAGAGGAGAGCTGGTGGGAGAGAAGGTGTGCAGGAGCCTCTCTGGCTCAAGCCCCACCTCCCCCGCCCACCACCTCCACTCGGACCACCCCCGAAAAAAACTTAAATAAAAATAGCAGTTTATGTGATGAGGTAACTCAAAAATTAAGAATGAGTTCCCGGGGGGCTCCCCCTAGCTCCCGACACGCTCGATTTTGGGTTGGCTTTGCAGGTTCCCGTTGGATCTCGCTGCCGACCTATCTTGAGAAGGCGTCGGCTAAGCTTGAATAAGCGACTCTGCTTAAATTACCTGAGGACGCCGCCAGTTGCTACCATCTCGAAGGAGGTACTGTACTGCAGCCCCCACACGAATCCCTGATACATCAGGGATATTTTTGCCGGGTGTATTACGACCCTGGAGCATTTTGTAGGGCTGAAAACAACAAGTTGCTGCTGCAGTGCAGGCCTTCCTGCTGGATGGCTTGTGTAACTGTCGCAAGAGTTGCTACCGAGCCTTCGTCGGAGAGGTTTACAAAGAGCGAAACTTGAGCCGGTGAATGAGGTGCGCGCAACTCTGCGGTGGAAAAGCAAAAAAAAAAAAAAAAAAAAAAAACGTCCATCATTTCTAAACCCAAGCAAGGTGCCGTACAGTAGACGCTACCTAGGAGAAAAAGGAAGAAACTACCCCCTGGCTGGTCTGATGCAAAAAAAAAAAAAAAACAGAGGGACCCAGGGGGTGGCAGATTCGCTCCTTACTTACGGAGTCTTCCGCACGCACACACTCTCTCTCTGCTTTTATCCCGCACAAAAAAAAGCCCCCCTTCTAAAAACCACGACCTTTAAGAAAACGCGGTGTATACAAAGGATATCCCTATTGCCGAATGTCATCCGGGGACTCTAAGAAAACCCGGATTTTTTCAGGCCAAACGTCTCACTCTTGACCCTCTAGCAGCAACACCCTCCTCCCCTACCCAAGGTATGTTTTCGTGCCCACAACACACCATCCTCACAGGTACCTCCCGCGCTGGGGTCGCGGCGTTCCTTGAATCATTGCGCGCCCCTCCTAACGACCGCTCGTCGGGGGGGGGGGGGGTTTCTTCATATTGCCGGACGCACCGTGGGCAGTGGTGTGGAGACGTGGAAGGGTGGACACCCCCACAGCAAAGGAGCCGTCGCTGCACGAGGGCAAGAGCGATTTGCCTCTTGCCCGACGGTCTCGAAGATGGAGACGACGAAGCTGGTGCGCTGATTCGCGAACTGAGCTCTTGCGGTTGATTGTGCCGTTACACTAAGAATAATTCAAAACTACGCAGTTCTTTATTTACAGAGCCCCCTTCTCTCACGCTCTCATCTGCATCAAACATGCACGCGAGGCAGTGTTCTGCCTAAACTTTCATCTAAACTAAAAGGTAGTGGGGCGACCGGATACTCCTCGGAGAGATGGTCCCTGCACTCTAACTCGTCTCTCTCTCTCTCTCTCTCTCTCTCTCTCTCTCTCTCTCTCTCTCTTTCTCTCTCTCTCTCTCTTCTTCTCTCTCTCTCTCTCTCTCTCTCTCCTCTCTCTCTCTCTCTCTCTCTCTCTCTCTCTTCTCTCTCTCTCTTCTCTCTCTTCTCTCTCTCTTTCTCTCTCTCTCTCTCTCTCTCTCTCTCTCTCTCTCTCTCTCTCTCTCTCTCTCTCTCTCTCTCTCTCTCTCTCTCTCTCTCTCTCTCTCTCTCTCTCTCTCTCTCTCTCTCTCTCTCTCTCTCTCTCTCTCTAAACATTTGGACTAAAGGTCCCCAAACCTCCCATCAACATCGGGCGTGCTCCTCTTCACGTCGTCTCTCCCTCCCGTGGCAGCTCCTGCCGCTCTACTATCAGAGCAAGAGAAACGCAGTCCGTAGCGAATCCTTTTGACTAGACTATTTACAGCGTCGGCATCCAACGGCATGTTAGTTTCCTTTGCCGCACGAGTCGTCCTCTCCCCTCCTCCGCTCCACTCGAAACGGTGTTTTTTTCTCTTCTTATCATTGGTATACCACGAAAAGCCTCCGGGCAAACCCCCGTGAAAAAAGAAAATCACGTTTCTTCGGTAAAGAAAGAAAACCAAAAATACCGTCACGAAAAGGCATGAAAAGACGCTGAGAGTAAATAAATGTTGTCGACAACGAAAATCAAGAGAATAAGCCAAAACTACGCACTTCTTTACTACTACGGCACCTGGACCCACATAGCCATTTCCCTTTCCAGCGCTGTTCTCTTCAAATTGTCCTTTACGGAACCAGGGACTGCAGGTGTACACACAGAGGAAATCCGGAAAGGAAACGTAAATAAAATGCCCTTCCGCCCTTTCAAATCTCACCGCACCAAGCGTTGCGAACCCGAAGTGAAACGAGCGAACCTTTTTCACTCTCAAAAGAACTCCATTTGCCCGAATAGCACTCGGAACCCCGGGGGGAGAAGACACTCCCACAATAAACGCTAGAAAGAGAGACGGAGAGAGAAAGAGAACGTACCTGCAATCGAAAACAAAGAAAAACTGAAGTTTAAAGGAGTCGGGCCTCCCACAACAGGTGGGCCAGGGTAAATTCTTCGGAGCTCCTCGCTTCTAGGCGGGGGGGGGAAAAGACAAGGAAACCCGAAAATCATCGCGCCTCAGGAGGAGTCCCAGGGTGTCTCCCCCATTCACCCGAAGGCGTTCGCGGTCTCCCGTTTTGCCGCGCCGACTTTTTACCGCGAGAAAAGAGAGGCGGAGGCCAGCGCGCACACACGAGCGCCCGTGTCCCCAATCCCCAACACACCATCGTTGCATCGTCTTCTTTTATTGTATTTTATTTTGCACTGACGGGTGCATGCCCCTCTGCTGACACTCGCTAGCCGTCGACGCCCATGACGGCAGCCATGCTGTGTGCGCTCGGATCGGCGCCGCTCAAGTGGCTGCCTTAAATCATTCGTTTGTTTGTAAATATTGCTCCGTTCTTCTTCTTGACTTGTTCCCGGACTAGAACGACGCATACTACTACTACCTTGGTGTTACTTTGATCTGACTCACACTAGGCTGAAACTACTACTGTGCAGTCTATCGTCACAGATTGTTGCTGCATATCAAGTTCAAACTACTACTACTACCAGCGCAGTCTATCGTCACACATTGTTGCTGCATGCATATCAAGTTCAAACTACTACTACTACTGCACTGACGGGAACATTTCCGGATTAACAGCTGCACATGAACGAGAAAAACGAAGTCAGCGAAAAAGTGCTGATACAGGAAACCCCCAGAGAGGTTTACACTTACCTGTACACGCGAGGAACAAGAAGCTTTTGTCATTGGCCAGTTGATGCTTGTTATCCGTCCGTTGCTTTGTTTATCAGTGCCGGAATTGTTCCCGTTTTTCATTTGCCTCCTCTTGCTCATTTTCCACAACCTCAAGCGTGCCTGTCATCTGTGTTGCTACCGGGGCGCGCGCGGCAAAAGGAAGCAACCAACGTCTCTGCTCCCTGCAATTGGGCTACTTGAGCGCAACGCCCTGACACTCAAAACAATGGTTTGCCGCGAGTTCCGCCTCCCCCGTCCCGTAGCACCGGGCACGTGCGTTTGAACTGGAGAAGTAGCTTCATACACCAGAACTGTACAGCGCCGTACACCATGGGAGGCTTTCCGTTTGCGTCCGGGAGCCAAGCTACTTCCCGGTTCACAACACGAGAGAAAATTCTGACAATGAGAAGAAAAAATCGAAAGTCGGCGCAAAGAAAGGCGGCGAAGCCAACAGACAAAGGACGTCGATCCAGTTCGTCAATATAGTGGCACACACTCTTTCATTAAGTTGAAAAGTTCAAAAATAAAATAGAATCACCAAAAAAAAAAAAAGGGTCCACCCGGACAACCGACAAGCGTTCATCGCCAACAACACACCCCCCTACAACTAAGATCCCCCCCCCCCCCCCCCCAAAGAAGCCTCCACTCAAAAATGAATAAGAGAATGCTAAACGCCACCGTTTAACCTCTGAGGATGCAGCCGGGAGGGTAGGATAGTTCTTTGGATCAACCACGCCGCAGGTCGTACTTCGTCCGCGAGTGGCTAGAAAAGACAGGCATTCCGGTCTGGGTGACCGCCAAGCGTTCATCGAGCGACAGTGCTGCTAGATGCGACAGTGCTGTTACATGCGACAGTGCTGTTAGATGCGACAGTGCTGTTAGATGCTTCAATTGACGGCCCTTCCTAAGGGGAGATGAGATCGTCATGAGGCGGGAAACTACTTCCCGATACCAAAGAGATGCTCTATTCTAGCTCTCTCTCTCTCTCGTTTTCGGGAAGGGTCAGCGTGGTCGCGATGGCAGCGAGACCACTACAGGTGGGTGGGGGAGGGTCCTAGAACTGTCAAGGCGTGATCCACACCGCGTCGACTTGTTTTTGACGTGCCCTCTCTCTCTCTCTCCTTCTTCGTATTCATTTGTTTGCGCGAAGGAACACTCAAGCCTCCAGCGCGCCCAGGCTGCACGTGCCCGTAGCGAGGCTCGACATCCCGGCGGACGGCAATCTCCCCCCTCCAAGAGCCCGGCTGCTGCAATAAAAAGGAAGAGAAGCCACCAATCCAATAAAACGCACTTCAGTTTTGTACCTTTCACAACAAAACTACGCATTTCTTTCTCTCTCAAGCAAGTTCAGAAGCGGGGGCCCGCTGTCGACGCGAAGCCGGATGCTTCCCTTCTTGCTGTCCCTGGAGTGAAACCTTCGGCGTATTGGATCGGAGAAGACTGCGTTGTAAGCTTGCGAGTGTTGCAGGTCCTCAATCAGGCAACCCAGTACGCATTTTCCCCCAAAAGAGCCGATCCACCCCCTGCTGATAGACTGCCGAACACTACTATATTCGCCTGTGATAGCCTACGATAGCCTGTGCTAGCCTGTGATTACGATAGCCTACGATAGCCTGTGCTGGCCTGTGATAGCCTACGATAGCCTGTGCTAGCCTGTGCTAGCCTCCGATAGCTTGTGCTAGCCTGTGATAGCCTGTGACTACGATAGCCTACGATAGCCTGTCCTTGCCTGTTATGGCCTACGATAGCCTGTGCTAGCCTACGATAGCCTGTGCTAGCCTGTGCCAGCCTGTGCCAGCCTGTGCCAGCCTGTGCCAGCCTGTGCCAGCCTGTGCCAGCCTGTGCCAGCCTGTGCCAGCCTGTGCCAGCCTGTGCCAGCCTGTGCCAGCCTGTGCCAGCCTGTGCCAGCCTGTGCCAGCCTGTGCCAGCCTGTGCCAGCCTGTGCCAGCCTACGATAGCCTGTGCGCCTGTGCTAGCTGTGCTAGCCTACGGTAGCCTGTGCTAGCCTGTGGTGGACCGCTGATATACTATCACGGCAGCAGGCAGTTCGACGCGCTTCCAGGAAATAGGGGCGGACTGGCTCATCCAAACTGACGAAAACAGAACTGAAGGCATCTGGCGCAGCTTTCGGCGTGTACCGGTCCTTGTGTGCACGTACACTTCCTGCCCTCAGTACGCGCGAACCGTCACTTTGAGGGGCAGCGAGGGTTTGGGTTGATCAACAGCTGCTTCTCCACGCGATTCCTTTGTTGATGGCCCTTTCATAGCGATTTTTGGTTCGGTACTTCGAGAGGGAAAAGTGAGCATAACGTGCCCACCAAAAGTCAGGCACTACCCAGCAAGGAAGAGGGTTTTGGTGATCACCAATCCGCAAACAAACACACACACTCTCTCTCCCTCTTGAAACACCGTGTCTCAGGAACTGCACACGGCCATCACTCACCGTGCGGGACCTGAGCCGGGGTTGGAGAAAGCGAGACTGAGGAGGCAACCACAACACGTTAATTAGAAGATTCGCAACAACAGTTATTTCCATTTTCAATCGTTACATAAAAGAATGCTCCTGGCATTCCCCCCCCTGTCGCCCGTTGGGCTGGTTCTTCTTTTCCGTCCCACACACGCACACACATACACCCGACGCAATGTCTCCATTCAACTTCGGAAGCTTTTGAGATCCGAGTCATATTTCACGTGCTCTCGCTTTTTGGCTGACTCCCGCAGCGGCTGCTTCCGAATGTCAATCCTTTTCTTTTTTCCAGGCAACCTCCAGCTTATCCAATTGCAAGCAACGCCCACCACGTTCCACTCACACGGCGGGTGGCGACGTGGCGGTGGTGCCCTCCTTCTTGGTCTTTGGACGTTGGTTCTTCTTCAGCCTGAGGGTTGCTCACACACCAAACAGGGAGCGTTGCGCGGGATTTTTGACCTGAAGTGGGACAGGTTGTGTTCACAATACGTCTCGCCCATTCTGACGGCAACACGGGGGTATGTGCGCGAGGAAGTATCGTTTCTAGTCCTCGGGTACCTGCGGTTCGATCAGATGGTGCCGGGATGCTACCACTGGATGGATTGTGACGGTGGGCACCCTATGGAGAAGGTGGCTCTCCAGGAATAAAGTTCTTTTTCCGTGGCTATAAGGGAATAAAATTCTTTATTCGTGGCTATAAGGGAATAAAATTCTTTTTTCGTGGCTATAAGGGAATAAAATTCTTTCGTGGTGGCTATAAGGGAAAAAAAAAAACGGTTGTAGTCAGTTCGTGGCTATAAGGGAATAAAATTCTTTTTCCGTGGCTATAGGGGAATATTGAAAATACCGGGTGGCTATAAGATAATTTGCCCAAGAAAATATTGTGGACGGTCGAGCCCAGGGGTTTACGCTCCGTTTTCGGTCTCAGAGAAAAAATAAATGGTGGCCCACATGTGGACGCTTAAGGTTCGAGGGAACCTTTCCCCCCTATGTGCGCGGCTAAAAAGCGCCACGACTGCTCTTGGCGACGCTTGGCTGTGCGGCCTTGGCGATTCGGTTGGACCGGGTGGCCGGTAGACTCCCCGTGCGGTGTGTGGACCTACCTGTGGCTCCACACGTGGAAGCACGTGGAGGAAAAAAATGCCAAAAAGGAATTAACGTGTGGAAATCCACACGTTCCACACGTGGAGCGTAAGCCCTGGTTGAGCCTGCGATGGTGCGGGTCCAGTTTTCCACAGGACTTTTTTGGGGACCCACACAGCATTCCCCGGACTCGGAGTTCCACTGGTCTCTCAACCAACAAAAAAAATCTCGGTTTCTGCCAGGGAACCCTGATCCGTGCCACCCCCCGTACACGTAGCAAAGAAAACGCGGAAAAGACAATAAACCGACGCCGGCACACATTGCTTTTACCTTTGGGTGTTTCAACCCACCCCTCTCCCCCAACCCCTCCCCCCCCCTTAGAGAGGCAGTGCTCTGCCTAAACATTAAACTACGATTTCCCCCCCTTCTCTTGGGCATATTTGTTCGTGCACAGCGCTCCTTCTTTCTTCTTTTTCCATGCCTTTCATTCAAGTTCCTTGTCTTGTACGTTTGAAGCAACTTTCACTCTGAAGCAATCGTCGCACCCGACACGGATTCCTGCTTTAAGGGGGAGCGGTGGTGGTGGTTCGATTTTTTTTTTTTTTTTTTTGCGGTTCACCAAAAATTATCCTGAATTTAGCCAAAAAGATAAATAGGAATTGAGAGCGCGCGTCAGAGTATACGAATCGCAGCACACAGGTGCACTGAGTTCTGCACCTACGCGCACCGCTCCTAATTAAATATGCACACCTTTTTTTTTACTGAGACTTCAAAATCCCGGATCAAAAAGTACATTCCGACCGCTTGTGCTCGTGCACATAGGTGCACTCTCACACCCGTCGGAACGTACCCGTTTTTTTTTTTTAACGCCGAGACAGCAAATTGCCCTTTGACGTGGCCAGCGTGACCTCACACTTGCGGGAGTCGGAAACCCGCACGTACTGAAGCAGAACTGACTCCTCTCTGCAAGGGATGGCAACAGCAGTCATTCAGCTGACCCACGAAAACGAAGGGACGAGAAAAGTATTGCCAAACGTCACCCGGTGACTAAACCATGGGTTTCACCATGGACCCCGTCCAAGACCTTTTTGAGTTCCAAACTATCTGACAACACGTAACAGGACTCTTTTCCTTCTTCTTCGAAAGATTCCGCTCCGGAGCCGCATTTCTTTTCTGTAGTGGGGCGACCGGATACTCCTCGGAGAGATGGTCCCTACACTCTAACTCGTCTCTCTCTCTCTCTTTCTCTCTCTCCTTTCTTTTCTTTTTGTCTTGTTCCAGATCTGCTTAAAGAGTTTTTAATAGTACAAACATTTGTACTGACGGGAACATTTCCGGAACAACGGTTGCACATGAAAGAGAACGCGAAGCCAACGAAATAATACAGGAAACCCCCCCCAGAGAGGTTTATTCCCTGTACACGCGAAGAACAAGAAACCTTTTTTTTTTTTTTTTTTTGCCCTGTCATTACCTTCATCACCTCTGGTCAGTTGATGCTGATCGTCCGTTATCTCGTATATCAGTGCAAGCCCCGACTCCGGAAATGTTCTTTTCCGAAGACCTTCCCCGCTGCACGGGGGTCCCGTGAGTGAAAACAACGGGTGGGGGGGGAGAAAAGAAAGCAATGCCTGCTGGTAGGGAAAGCCTGCCATGAGGAAAACCGATGCTTCCTGGCGGGCCAGTCTGACACTTGCTGTCGTTGAACAGGAAAAAAAAAAAAAAAAGGCCTCCTCAGCAGCAGTCTCTAAGGGCCCCCGGTTGTTTTAGTGGGTAGCGTTCGGCCACCATAGCTCCACGAACGTAGTCCCACACTCTCCGCTTAGTCCACGGGGGTCGTGCGTAAAGCATTTTTTCCGGGTTACAGTAGTAGTAGTAGTAGTAGTAGTTGTCATCTCACCCCCGCAGATACGGGAGTAAAACGGAGCAGTGTTTGCATTCAAACGATTCAAGTGCGGCGGCAGCAGAAACTGTCAAGCCGTGACAGCATTCGGATGAGGTGTACCTTTCGCAAAGGTGGCATCTCAGTGTGGGGTACAGCGGATTATGGGCTGTCAGCGGAAAATGACAATTGATGCAGTGTTCTGCGCAGGCTTTGACATGGCACCGCGGCGCCGAGCAGACCAGTTCATCGATGTAGCGAAGGGCCAGAATGCGTCGTTGTCTTCTTGCAGCAGTTCCGGGTTACAAAAAAAAGAAAAGAAAAAAAGAGCACATGCGAGTCCGCTGTTAGCCGGATTTCCTGCAACCAGCAGAAGCAAGAACAGAAATAACAATCGAACCCCGCATCGTCCCCGTCACGGAGGCTTCATGACCCCCCCCGGCCAATTCATGACCTCAAAAAAAAAAAAAAAAAAAGAAAAATCTCGCAGAATTCCAAGTCTGGGGGAAAAAAGACAACGGACTGACGTTCATCGTCGAAAACACAGGAGGCAGAAGCAACTTTTGAGATGGAAAGACGGGTGGGATTGCGAGGTCGAAAGCGGGTACGATGATTAAAATGAATGGAAGCTGGACGACCGCGAGACAAAACAAAAAGGAACAGAAAACGATTCCAAACAACTCCGGCTCCATCCAACGATGGCTCCGGCCGGGAGGCCACAATGACACCCACTCGTAGGCCGCCTCCGCGGCGACGTAACAGACGCGTTCCATCTGCTGTGACGTAGACACGGAGTGTGCATAGTGCGTTGCTCAGGGTAGTCGGAGGCCTGACAATCACACTAATGCAACAAATTTACAACTCCGGCTGGTAGGAAACCCAACCAAAGGAATCAGCCACCTCCGGGTGGTGGGCTGTTCTGACACTTGCCGCGTTTGGGAGGAAAATAGAAATGAAAAAGAGCCTGCCCCCCAGGGAACCTTTCCACCAGATGCCACTTGTTTTAGTCAGGCGGCCTCGCGTGTGTAAGAAAGGCCTTTAAGCTTCAGCGAAACCCGGTCTTTTGCCAAGCTACTTTTACACTTTTTGACTCTCTCTTTCGCCTTGCACGATCTTTTCCTCGTTGCCTCGTCAGATCGATGTAATCCTTTTTTTTGGGGGGGGAGGGGTGCTGAAGTGGGTTCTAAAAAAGTGCAAGACGACGAAGTGGATCTGAGTCCTCTTCATCGTGAATCCACTTTGTCGCGCATTCACTTTGTCGCCTCGCTTTGGGGTCCATGAGAGATCGTAGGAGGGGTCACATTACAGTGTGTGACCGTGGGCTTGCACTGGGTTGGCATGTGTGCGCGCGCTCGCTATTCGTTCCTTGCAGTCAAACTGAAGCGGGCACAGTCGCAGATGCAGACGCGAACGAAATTTACGGGTTTCTGACCTGCACACGTAAAAAGATTGCATGCTGGGTGTAAACGTCACCAGCAACTGACAGGGCCTTTTATGCCTGGCGACGCCAAGGTGTTTCATCCGCGATACATTTGTCCAGTGTGGGCCCTTTTTGACCCCCCAAGAGTATCCTATTTTTTATGTCAGCATGTTCTTATTTTCGTTCCTCTCCGCAGGTATGCTTTCTTTTCGTTATCTCCTTGCCCTCGACGAGCTCAGACTGTGGATGACAACCACAGAGCACGGTGATTGTTTCACCCGGCAGTGATAAAACACATAGACAAAGCGAAAGAAGTGACGTGGATGGTAGCTGTCGGTAAAGAGCCGGCACCACGGTCAGAAGAGGGGGTGAGGGGGGTGAGAGTGATCAGGTCTTTTTTTCTTCTTTTTCGAGTGGCGTTTTCCTTGTAGATTCCTAAACCCTCGCTTCGACGGATTGCTAAAGGATGTACACATTATATGAACGATACGAAGCCAAAAAAAGTTGCACGGCTAAAAGCGAACTTTCACTCTAAAAGGAGAAACAGTCTAAAAGAATCACAAAAGTACGAAGAGGACTGAAAACACACCCGTCCCTGCCTTCCCATACCCCTGCTCTAGCAGCACAAGGATAACCCCCCCTCCCCCGCCTCACAAGTCAAACAAAGACTTCAAAAAAACAACACTCAAGAAACAGCCTAGAAATCGCCGCCTCTTTCATCGCCGGAGGCATATTCAAGAAGGAAGAAAAATAAAATAACCGATAATCCAAGTGCCCGGAGACTCTAAGAAACACGGGAGTCCCCGAGCAACCATTTAAAGGGCCGGGGTCGAAAAATAACACACTGGGTTCGTATTCGATTTGTCGGGTGCTAAACGATATTCCGGGGAGTGTGTCGAACAGTAGCAGGGTCAAATAGTGGTAGTTTTTTTTTTTTTTGACAGCCAGACGTGTGTCAAACAAGTGTTATTATTCGACCTCGTCCCCCTATTCTCTGAAAGCAACGTTGAGCAAAAAAAGCAAGATGTTCCGCCCACGTCCGCTGGGCTTGCCGTAAGCTAAAGAAAGCCACCTCGAGCTCGTCAAAACCCAAGAGAGTAAGCCACTTTGCCTGGGTTGAAAGCTGGGAAATCGCTGTCGTCGCAATTTTCCGGGGGGGAAAATCACCCACGCAACACAATAAAGCGAAAGGTTGTACACAAGCTGCGTTTGGTCTTCTAGGAAGGGTTGTGTTGCTCCTCTTGTCCGCGTCCCCGCTACATCGTGTTCAACAGGATAGTGTATCACCACTTCAGATGCATCCCGGTTGACAACTCTGCACGTCGTTGCCAACCCCCACTCGTTCGTGCAATATGCCATTTCAGGCCGTCTTGGTGAACAGCGTGGCTCAGACTTTCCCCTCCCCTTACCTTTGTGTAGTGCGGTGTTGAGCACATACCCATTCCAAGCGCGTTGCAATCCCCCTTTGCTCGCCCCGCTCATAGAATGCCGGCTTCTTTTTTCTTTTAGAGGTGCACACAAACAAAAAGAAAAAAGAAGCCGACATCCCCCGCCATACTCAAACCTCTACGGTCAACCGGAGACTTTAAAATACCGACCTTCTAATCCACAAATAGCGCTAGAAAATCCTGGGATGGATCAAGACAAGCCAGACTCTTGGATAAGTCGAGTGTGATGAGCAAAACCTTTTCGGATGGGGCCAAGAATCATGTTACACAAACCCCTATGCAAACCCAAACACACCCCACACGCTTACGCGGCACTCAATCTGGTTTCACGACGGGTGAGGAATCACCGCACGCGCCTCTTGTTGTCCCAATACCTGTCTTGAGCACCTCGAATACTCTGCATACGAGTAGATAGGGTGCCCGCCTGCGTTTTCTTACTGAGCGTGTTGCAGTGACCGAGCCATCCCACAAGGAGGCTGCTCGCATGTTCTGAAACCACCCCCCCACCCTTTCTAACAACCGAACACCAAATCGACCCGCCCAACCATTAACACTGGCTTATCCCGGTGGTTCAGTCAAAAAGCTTGCACTCTGAAAACAAAGAACAAAGAACAAAAAAAAAAAAAAAACGCAAGAAGCGAATCCAAGCCCATCCCACGGTGTTAAAGAGGGGGGGTCGAATAATAACACCTGTGTTATTATTCGATTTGTCGAATATTAAATAACGCTATTAAAAAAAATTCCGGGTAGCCGAACAGTGGCAGGATCAAATAGTGGTAGTGTTTTTTGGACAACCAGACGTGTGTCAAATAACTGTTTGCATTATTCGACTCCCCCCACCCTTTAGCCAGCGAGAAAAAAGAAGAAAGAAAGACGGAGCGCCGAGGGAGAACGGAGAGAAGTCTGCGGACTCCCCCCACCGGTTGCGGGAGTGAAAAAGTGCGGAGTGGCACTCCCGCAATGCGGGAGTGCCACTCCCACATTGCCGCTCTCGGAGGCTAAAAACTCGTCACCCAACGACGATTCGAAAATTGGCCCAAGTTATCAGTGGGTATGCAGCACGTCGACTCTGACACAGGAAACCCTGAATTAGTCTGTAGACCCCGTCGGAATAGGGTTAATTAGACTTTCAGTGTGGAAGCGACCGACACCACAAGATTGGTCGCCTTCCTCCCCGCCCCCACACGGCGGCACGATTGTTTTTGAGTGGTCAGTCTGAGGCCCAGCGCCCGGCACATTTCACATTTCTCCTTCCGGCTTTTGCTTGCAACCGACTCCTTTTTCTCCCCGCGCATTAGCACTGTTTGCATGGCTTGGCCGGCGCTTCGTTCCCCCACAGCATCTACTTTACACAGAAGGAACAGGAAAAAAGAACAGAAAAAACAGGTCGGCAACACAAAGGAATACAGAAAAAGGAAAGTGGCTGCAGGGGAGTGCTCAGACAGGCGCGTGGCCACTAGCGCTGCCATGTCACATTTTTTCGGGAGCACACGCGAGTTGTTGCGAAAATCAAGCGCAACCCTGAGCGAAAGCTAAGCAGATAAACGCAACTAGGCAATCCACGATCTACGGTTCGCAGCTATTGATCCAATTTGTGCAAGGAGCGCATCCCAAAGTGCGTTCACTCTAAAATCTCCGGACGCAGCTGTCGGTGCAATTCGTGCAAAAGGACATCCGACAACGTGCGTTCACCGAAAATGTTGAGAAGTCAGCCTGGGAACTCGCCCCCGCGTACCGTCGTTTAGCTTCTTCCCTTTCCACCTACTTCTCTTCCCCCCCACTCATTCAGTCACAATCAGGGCGAGTGTCCTGAGTTTTTTAACTGATTGCTCAGACACGGTTGTAGGGGCCTTCTCCCCGTGACGGATTCGCCTGTGCTCTAGTAGCACGGGTGGTCCTGGCTGTGACGAGCTACGAACAGCCGCCTGACAAACCAGACTCACACCGCAGTCCTGTCTGCAGACACTCAGGTTCCGCGCTGATGATGGTCCGCCTTATGTGTCCGTGGCTTAAAGGACCGAAACACGGCGCAGACGGGACCAGTGCGGTGTTGAGCACATGCCCATCCAGGCACGTTCTTGCAATCCCCCCCCCCACCCATTACACCAACTGAGGATCCCCCTTTCGCGCGCCACGAATACCCTTTTTTTTTTCGTGACAAAGAGAAAGACCAAAGGAATCCGAACAACCATTCATTATCATCTGTAGAACTCACTCGACCAAGAAACATGGTTTTCTCCGCGCAAGCAACCCTTTCCGTTTTACACCCTCCCTCCCACCGCCACGACAGGGAGCGCGAAAGTGCTCAAATGAATGCGAGACCCCGTAGACACGATACAAGAAGGCACACCGCGACGTAGATTTCTATTAATTAGACCCAAGGCGAGGGGAAGCTAGCGAAGCAACATACAACTATCGCCCCCTCGTCTTCTTTTTTGATGCTGCATACGTCGCGGTGTATTTCAACACAATAACAAGCCAAAAGAACCACACAGTCATCGTTTTGCTGCTTGAGAATTCTGCTTGTGGCCAGCCTGCGCTAGCTAATTCGACCAGCAGGCAGAGAAAAACGAGTGAACCCAGTCAGAGATCAGAAGAAGGAGCTGAGAGCCAATGGTCCCGCAAGCGAGTGATGTTGGCTTGTGCGGAGTTTCGTTTCTTCGGGTCTGCCGTACGTGCGCAAGTGTGATGAACCTTTCTTCGGAGGGGCTCACGTACTCAAAGTTCGACTTACACGCACGGCAGGCGCAGCGAAACTCGAAACGCGGCCGGGCGAATCCCACAGCACACTGAATTTGGCCGCACAAACCCCCGTTTCCTTCAAGGCATCGTGTGGACCTAGTCGGAACGAGCTCCCGCTTGTTTTGTTAATCATAACGCAAGACCTTGACTCTGACCTTGTGTTCTCAGACAGAACCGCCGTGGAAAAAAAAAAAAAAAAAAAAAAAATACATTCTTATCAAACCCAGGGGTGTATGTAACCCGGGACCCCGGACCCGGGTTTTTGAAACGCAACTTTTTTTCTAACTTTCATACAGGGATTGTTTTCTAACTTTCACTGCGCATGCACTTTTTTTCTAGGTTTGGGTTGTGTGTAGTCGGAGAGGTTGGCCTGTGAAGAGACTGGCATCTGCACCTGTGTACTCACAGAAAGCAGCCACAGTCAAAAGCGACTGACAAATCAACATAGTGCGCATACCAGCAAGTGTGTCGAGTTCCTTCTGTCTTTCGAGTGTAACCCGAACAACAAGAAGGCAACTTTTGGAGATAACTGCACACATCCTAGGATGTGTTCTTGTGGTGCCGCAGCTGCTCGTGACAACGGATTGCCACTGTGCAGGTCAGCTTGACAACATTCTGAAGCTCATGCGAGATGAAACACGAATCTCCTCCTGCATGACTCCTCACTTTTCTGCGCCATGGTCAATTCACTATGTGTCCTACCAGCAGGGACACAACTGCGAAGTATCAGCCCCCTCTGTCCCCAGACACACGAACCAGGCATGTGGAACTTAGCCACGGTACCTCTAAGTTACGCTGAACCACGACTTTTCTGTTTCAGCGTAACTTAGAGTCCAGACCTCTATGTTACACTGTACTGCTTGCGTTGCGGTCCAACGTACTCCCGAGGTAGTCTACGGCTACGTTCCATGCCTGGACGAACTGCCTGGACGACGACGGATGCAGCCTTAGAGGATGCACTTTCCCTTGAAATCATGCTGTTGGGGCCTTGCGCTTGCAGATGAGATAGAAGTTGCCAATAAGCCATTCCGGAGACTTACAGACCCAATGGGTGGCAAACAGGCCTTTTGTCACAGTTTTTGCCCTGTACGAAAGTTAGAAACAAACATGGACCCCGGTCAGGAAAAACCTCCAAAACCCCCGGGATACACCCCTGATCAAACCGTTCAACGAGTGACTTGCTGCCAATCAATTCAGGTGTTCCCTAGTCGAACGCGGGCATCAGTTTCAGGGTGACCTTGTTACGCTCTTTTCGAAAGTACTTTGCTTCTCCCCACTCGCTGCACTGTGTTCGCTGTCGGCCTCCGGGAGATATTTAGCCTTGACAGAGAGGGAGCCCCCTGCCGATTGGTTCAGCATTCCCAAAACTGGGCGACTCGTGCTAGCAGGACGTAACCAACATGGCTCGCCGAGGAAATACGGGACTCCCACCCTCTGTGGATACCCCATTCCTCACTTGGACGGCCGTATCGAAGGACTACAGCACATGGACGCCTGATGCCAGGGCTGCATGGGACGTATTGTGCGCTGACGCTCAACGTCCATAATTGAGAGTGAAGAGCCGATGACCCGAGAAGAAAGGGTACTCGGGTTCGGCTAGGGAACCCTGCATTTCGTGGCAAGGAGGAGAAAAAAAAAAAAGTTATAATAAAAACCCGAAATGCCTGCCGAGAGAAAGAAAACAAAGGCAGAGGGCCCCAGCACCACCCAGGCATCTTGTTAAGAACCATCCATCCATCCATCAGCCGGCTGACCCCCCTCCCCCCCCCCTCAGGCTATTTTCACTGTGGAGGGGGGAGACGCTACCTGTCACACTCTAAGGTGGTCTCCACGGTGGGCGGTCAGAAAAAAAAATTTTTTTTCTTTTGCCCCAAATACCCCAATACCACACTTTGGAAAATTTTTGTGGGCCCACTTTTGGCAGGGAATTTTGACCATTTCACCTTCGAGAATTTGACCACCCAGCCTCCAAGGCAACTGCACTGTAGAGGGGGGGGTCTGGTTAATCCGGCCATCCGGCCAAAGTGGCTGATCCTTAGCAAGAGCGCTGGCACCACCCCCCCCCCCCCACGAAACTCCGAAATTCTTTCGGCGTTTGTTGGCGTGCGGAAGAAGGGCCTCCCCGACGACACCGGGCAATTCTTTTTGTATGAACACCCTTGCTTTGAGGAGCCTCTCCGAGTATTTTTTTTTTTTTTTTGTTTTGTGCATACGCACCTGCTTTGTAGGAAATACTTGAGGAGACTGCCAGTTGCCACACAAAACCCGGGTAAATCTGGGTCCAGTGGCGGGCGTAAGCGTTCAACAAAGCCCCCCCTGTAGCCTCCGTCAAATGAACACAAGGCAGTCCCTCGAGTATTTTTTACATAGGCGCCAGCTTGGAAGGAAATGCTCGACGAAGCTGCCAGACAAAGAACTGAAGGGATCCCAATGCGCTGCAACTACCGAACACTGTTGAACCGACGTCGGACATGCGGGTCTACCCCTACACGACAAGACACACAACAACAGGGAAAAAACGTACCGAGTGAAAAAAAAAAAAAAAAAAAAACAACACACGGGTGGTGTGAGCGAAGAACAAATCCTCCCTCCCATTGCAGAGTCAAAGCAGCGACGTCGAGAATCTTTTCCAATCCATGCTAAAAGGGGCGGCGGCGGCAGTCGCTGGTTGTGGGACTGAGCGTCGTGGGCCGCGCCACCTCCCCGCCCGACCGTTGAGGCAGCTGTTGTATCGGAGCGCCGCTCGTTGGTTCGGCATCCGAGTAGAAGTTCTCACCCCCGGGAAGAAGGAAAGAACACAAGACCTGTCCCGCTGTCCGACGTTCTACTACCGCCATCTGTTGCACATTGACGCAGGTGTCCTAAGGCAGCTCAGCGGGAACAGAAAGCTCGCGTAGAGCATAAGGGTAAAAGCTTGCTCGATACACGATCTTTCAGTACCGGTGTGAAAGCATGGCCTTTGGTCTCGCTTCATGTTCAAAGTACGACACCTGAGGCGACAGAAAAATTACCACAGGATAACTGGCTTGCGGCAGCCAAGTGTTCATAGCGACGTTGCTTTTTGATCCTTCAATGTCGGCTCTTCCTAACCTAGACAAGCAGAATGGTACCACTAATCCACGCCAAGCCGCAAGGCGACGACGACTAAACTAAGGCCTCGTTGCGCGGGGTTATTAGGAACTGCCAGGGTCATACATGAAGATGATCAGATACCGTCGTAGTCCAGCCGCTGTTGCCGCCAGCACGGTCGGGGGGAAAGTCATTTTTCGTTTTCTCAACGAAACCTCCGGTCTGCGCGGGCTCCAGAAAGCCCTAACCCCGGACGAAACCTTCAAAAAAGAAAAAGTCAGACCTCAAAAAAATCCTCGAATCGCACACCCGAAACATACAAACAGGCGATCACTAGCCTAGAACAGCCGCTCTGCCGAATCTCAAGCACCCCCCTTCCCCTAAACGCGTTACGGGACTTCCAAACCGGTTTCGACGGAGTGAGAAGTCACTACACGGTGAGGACCAGCCTCAGACGCTGGAGTTAAAGAGGGTGTGCCCGAGTCACACCCGAAAAGCGGGTGTGCTACAACCAAAACGCGAGTAAATCCACACCCGAAAGCGGGCGCGAGACCCGCTTTTTTAACTCCAGCTTCTGAGGCTAGAGGCCACCGTGTAGACACGTGCAGTAGCCTACCCCCCCCCCCCCCCTGACTCCCTGCCTCAACCGTCAACCGGAGACTCTAAAATATTGGTCCAATATAAGCTCAAAATAAAAAAAAGTACCCTAGCTCGCTGAGTTTAGAGCCGAAAAAGTTTCACATCTTTGCATTTTGCGTTGTCGCCGTTCCTCTCCACGACTTTACACATTCCGAAACCGAGCCTGAAATAAAAATGAAGACACCAAGCCGGGGGTCCAAACACAATCCCAATCCAAGGAAAGGTGAAAAGGCTAGTCTGAAAATACTTCGTCCGCGGAACGCTCAATCAACATCCCCCCTTGGACCCACAACCTGGAGGCAACCACCAGGTGACCCTGTGCTCGTTGAGAGGAGGGGGGGACAAGTGCACTGGCCGAAAACCATGCTCAGCACGCAACGATCTCTATAGAGTCACCGTGTGTGCACTGGCCCAAAACCATGCTCAGCACGCAACGATCTCTATAGAGTCACCGTGTGTGCACTGGCCCAAAACCATGCTCAGCACGCAACGATCTCTATAGAGTCACCGTGTGTGCACTGGCCCAAAACCATGCTCAGCACGCAACGATCTCTATAGAGTCACCGCGTGTGCACTGGCCCAAAACCATGCTCAGCACGCAACGATCTCTATAGAGTCACCGCGTGTGCACTGGCACAAAACCATGCTCAGCACGCAACGATCTCTATAGAGTCACCGAGTGTGCACTGGCCCAAAACCATGCTCAGCACGCAACGATCTCTGTAGAGTCACCGTGTGCCAGAGGCCGAAACCCGTCGTGCGCCGTTTCTATGATTCCATCGTTGAGGCGGGGACCTGTGTTTTTTTTCACAGCATTCCGGGCTACTGCTGCCTCAGCGAAGACTACAGGCATGTCAAAGAGCACCACACCCTCCGATCGCGTGCAAGCATCGTCACAATTGCCCCCGTTTGCTTTGCTTTTGTGCAAAGTGAATGCAAAACCAAATGAGGGCAACAACAAATGCGGCAAAGCAAGCATTTTCTGACTTCTTTGGCCGAAGTTAATAACTGCGATAATTGCTTCGCTTGCATACTATGCATCCAAGTACTACGAATGCCTTTTGTAAAGCCACCGCGCTAAGCACCCTATACTTTCAACCTTCTTGCACAACAAGAAGTTAGGTAGGTATGCGCTGTATCGTATTATTAGCTGCACGGTTAGGCGGCTCCTGCCCTCTTTTCTTTTCTGCGACTCTTCCCGTCCGTATTGGACCTCACGTCGAATCAACATGTCTCTTTCATCATGGTTTGCCAGCTTGTTTGCCTTTACCCCCCTACCCGAAAATCTTTTCCAACCTTTCCAATTCTCTTCAAGCTAGACCATTATACAACTACCCCCCTACCCGGTGAAAATCCCCGGGAACCATGGGCTCATTACTTGCTTACGGAGTCTTGTCCTCCATTCGTTTTTCTCTCTCTTTTGCACAACAGAAAAAAAGAAACTTTTGCATCTCTTCGAAGAAGAGCTTGAGTGCTGACAAAAGCATGCATAAACGGCAGTGTTCTGCCTAAAGATTTCCCCTTCCCAGGCAGCGCGCGCGGGATCAACCACCCCCCTTCTAACGGTGCACGTTTTCCTCGCCTCCTTTGCAGCCTGTCATGGTACCCCCGAATCCGAAGTAACGAAGTACGCAAGAACTCCGCACAAACTACGTAGCCCGTGCGGCAGGGAGTGGAGACGAGGTGATGCAAGACGAAGGGGAAGCGCGAAGCCCCCAGCCCGGACGGATCAACAAGACCAAAGACCAGGCGACCAAAAGAAGGAGGGGGACGCGACCCAGAGACCCGGCCTAAGTAGCTTGGAACTAGTGTGATGGACCTTTCTTCGGAGGGGCTCACGCACTCAAAGATCGACTTATACGCACAAACTACGTAGTGCGATGGACATTTCCCGGAGGACGCAGTCCGACTCACGCATCACACTCGAACTACGCAAGTGTGATGGACCTTTCCCCATCAAAAGCATTCGAAAAGAAAACACACGAGCGTTTTACCACCTTGCGCGGTGTCACGGGATGTTTGGCAGCCGCTGCTAAACCTCCGGGGTGCTCGGCACCCCGAAGGAAGGCCCGATCGCCGGCCGCAAACGGAAGAAGACGAAGGCGACCACACCCGACTCAGGGGTGCATCAAAGGAAGAAGAAGGTACCGAGGGCAAGCAGCTCTCCGAAACGACCGGGAACCACGGGCACACCAATGCCCTCGAAAGTGGAAAACAGGCACTCCTGCCCGCCCTCGTACTCGCCGACTCAGTCTTTGGAATCGCAAGAAAGCCAAACCCCGCTAGCTCCACAAATGCTCGACCTTGACGACGCAATGGCAGGTGACGACGTCATCCGATAACCTGACTTTCAAGACAGTGCATGCTAATCCATGTGGTTCATGTACTTAAAAGAACTCAATGCTAAACAAACATAACGTGGCGGCGCCGAAGCTTTACCAGCTTCGGCTGACACCATTTGCGCACTTAACCATGGTTAAGAAGACGACTGAAAGCACAGACACGAAGATAGCTCAAAGCATTTGCAAAATAACACGAAAAGCCTCTAGGCAAAAACCCGTTTTCACATTTCTTCGGAGGGGCTCACGCACTCAAAGATCGACTTATGCGCACGAACTACGCAATACGGGTTCAGGGGTATCATGCCAGATTGCTACCCAGTGAGTGGGCAAACAGAAGGAGCACCCCCTTTGCCTTCCTGGACTCAGTCGCTTTCAGCGCAAGTGTCAGTGGAAGCAAAGCTGCAGACAACGCACGCACACCGTCCATACAGGCGCGCGCACACCTCAGACACGCAACAGAGTTGATGGAAGCCGTGGGCACAGCTGTATCAACCTGGTGCAAGCCTCCGGGGGCACTGCTAAACCACACACCGCTCAAAAATAAAACCGACCCCCTCCGCCCCCTTGAGAGTTCCCAAGTCGAAAAAGTTCCAAGTGGCATTTCTTCTGGTCTTTTTCTATGATTCCTTTTCCAGTGCAATGCGGTGTAGCAAAAAAAATGGTCCCTCGGGGGATCGACGGCAACACACACCTCTGCTTCTTCAGTGGAGCAGAGTCACCCAGTTCCTTGCGGTATCTTCGACGTAGAATGCATGCAAATCATTGGTTACCTATAGTTTGCCCTGGCAGTTTTGTTGGCAAACTCAAGCCAGGAAACGCTGTTGACTTACGTGTTGCGCTTAGCTTAGTCAATTCCCTTGCTATTCGCCGTTTGGTAACCGTTTTTGCTTTGCTTGCATCTGTGTTTCGAGTACCTTGGATGCACGCGTAATTTTGGATTCCTGACGAACTCTCGTCGTTAAAGGGGTGCCAAACGATGATCTCGTGAGCAGGGCCTCAGGAAAAAAAGGGAGGAAAAACATGAAAAATCTTCTGTGGGTGAAGAAGGAACAATATATCAAAGGGAACTTTCTGAACTTGCACTTTGAAAGAAAAAAAAAAAAAAAAAAGACGTAGACGTGAGAGTAAAATCCGCCGTTTTCAAGAAGGAAAGGATTGCCAGGGGAAGAAAGGCAGGAGACTGCCGCACGAAAAGACGAAAATCCATCAAAGACAACGCGTGGCCTGCGCGACTCTTACTAAAAACCAGAACTATAACTCTAAGAAAACATCTAAAACTAGAACTAAAACTCTAAAAAAAATTCTAACTCTAAAAACACCACGTACCAATTATCATGTTCACCGTTGCCGCCGACGCGAAACGTTTTCCGTGGAAGAGACAAGGGAATTGCGCGCGACACCATTTTTTTTTTTTTTTTTTTTTTTTTTTTTTTGGTAACTGAGGGGGGAAATGCATGACACACGACCACAAGCCGGACCAAACTTGTGAGTGTGGGACTGTCCGTTTTTCCGTCGGGACTTACCCACTAAAACCACCTAACTCAGAGATTCGAGAGATGCAGAGGGTGCTACCCACGGTTCTCACCGTGTACGCGGCGCGATGGAGGGGCCACCCTCCACGCGGGACTTGGCCAGTCCTTGCGTTGCTTTTTTTTTTTTTGTATATGGGTGGAGCAGCATACTAGCTCTGACCTCGACCCCCGAGCCCAGAACTGGTAAACTGGTCTGTATCCAAATTTTGTGGGGGTGTTGCAGGAGGGCAGCCACCCCCGTTCGGCAACGAATGCCTGCAGAGCGAAGTCGTACCGGATAGCGGTGGGATGGTGGACAAAGGACGAAGAAAGCCATACGCCTGCTACGGGAAACAAAGGGACGAGTTCAATGGGCCAACAACAGCGTCAGTGAAGGGCCGATTGCAGCAGCCTTGGGGTAGTCATCATATTTTTGCGCATGACCCCCACTTTGTCGACGCACGCTTCATACTCCGGCCACGTGGCGAAGTTCAGTGTTCTTGGGCTCGCAATCCACGCATTGAGGTACGCCTCCATAGCGCTCCTCGGGATGCCGCTGCCACGTTCATACGGGCATTGAGCCCGAGCATTAGCACGTCGGTCAGCGTCTGCTCGTGAAGCCTCTTCCTGGCTTTTGTCAACACCCTTTTCATGTTTGAAAAGACACGCTCGACCGATGCTGTCCCCATTGGCAGGACAACAGCAATGGCAAACAGCTTGTTTGTCTCTGGAAATGCCGTCGAAAGGTTCGATGACTTCAGCAGCCCCAGCATGACGTCTTCCAATGCACCCGGTGGTTGAACACGGTGGTAGTACACTGTGGTACCCCGCGGTGCACGGTGGTAGTACACTGTGGTACCCTGTACACACTGTAGTACACAGTGTGTAGTACACTGTGGGTAGCCGGTTCCTCCGGGAAAATAATAATAGCTGAGATTTTTTTTTTTTTTTTTTGACCCAGACCAGTTTCCAGACCAACTCTGGTCTGGCGACCAGCTGACCCCCCCCAAGCTAGTAGGCTGGGGTGGAGTGTGTGTCCATGAAGAAGAGAATTGTAAAGCAAGACCTGCCCCCTTCGCCTGCTGTCTCCGGCTGCTTCGGCAGACGACACATACTACTACTACTACTACTTTTTTGTATATCCTGGTTCACAGCCGGGCTCGGATTTTCTGATAAGCCACCGTGAGAACATGCTGCCTACGTCTTGCTCGCCTTCACGGATGCTTTGCGGGGCGAGAGCCGCAAGATATATACTGAAACGGTAACATACAGTGCCCGTAACTCCACTGCCACACACAGGAACTGCATCCCAATCGGCCCGAAAACGCTTGCAGGTGCGCCCAAGTCAGCATCCAACCACCTGCTCCTAGGCGGCATGGCACCAGCATTACCGTGTGGCGAGCCTTTTCTTCGAAGGGGCTCACGCACTCAAAATTCGACTTCGGCGAGTGCGATGGGCCTTTCTTCGGAGGGGGCGCCAGGAGACCTCTTTTTCTCTCGAGAATAAACAGCGATTTTTGTACCGGAAGAACTAGTTGACCCTGAAAAAAAAGGGGGGGGCGAAGTGGACTTTTTTTTTTTTTTTTTTTGATTGTGAAAAAAGAGAGAGAAAAAAAAGGAAAAATAGACACCCCTTGCCCAATCTTCCGACATCCGCGTCCCCTCTGCGGCTACCCCGTTCCACCAGCCTAACCGGGCCTCTTCTTCGTTCTTGCCCAATCTGCGCAAAACTTGCAGCGGACCGTGAGTTCCTGCGCAGCCTCCATCGTGTAGTCAACGGCTTTTCGCTGAGAAAAGACGCGTTTGAAAAAAAAAGCAGAAAAAAAAAGAGGGAAAAAAAAAAAAAAAAAAAAAAAAAAACCACCACCGGACCCCTGAAAAAGGCCACCCCTTGGGTCCCGCAGACAGCGATGCGCGCACCAGCCCCACACTCGTTAAGATGAGAAGCTGGCGAAAACATTGTGCGTGCCCGGGAGGGGGGGGGGAACCGTGTGATAATCTCTCCTACTTTGATCATAGGTGTCACGGCAAGTTTTGGTAGCCGCTGCTTAACTAAGTGCATGCTAATCCATGTGGTCCATGTACTTAAAAGAACGCAATGCTTAACAAAATTCGACGTGGGCGGCTTTAGATTTGACATCTGAATGACACCTCGACACAAAACAACCGTTGTCGACAACGAACGAGTAGCACACCAAGACAAATTGAAAACAAAACGGATCTCTTCTGCCCTTGCGCTACTTGTTGTTTGCGGCTCCTAGCCTCCCTTACACTAAGTTCGCCCAGGGTGGGGAGGTGAAATGCCGAAACGCGGAAAACTGCCGACCGGGAAGGCAACCCCGCGGCGGTAACGTATCGAAACCCGCGTGCGTGTCGGGAGAAACGCCCTTCTTTAAATACTAGGGTCGGAAAAATAGAAACAGGGTCCGGTATCGAGGCAAGACGAAAGTGTGGGCCTGGCGCGCTGCCGCATCGCGGCAGCGAAAGGAGGTCGCCTGGGCAACCAATGCAGGACGCTCGCTGCGCAGATTCTTCACTGTGTTGCAACCTCCTCCCTCCCTCTGGTGGCTGGAAAACATGATGAACGGGTTCAGCCTCGAACCACACGGGGGAAAAGAAGGCTGAAAGGCGATCTTCGTCCCCCCGCTGTTCTCTCTTGTTTCAGGGCTGCGGGGGAAAAAATCTGTAAGCTCTGCCCTCCTCTCGCAGAGCAGTTCCATCTCGTTGGTGGCTTTCCGATGTCCGTTCCGCGCTGGGTGCCAGCTCAAGGCAAAACAAGGGGGCGCGGAAAAGTTCGCACGGCGCCTTGGACCACAGTCCCCGTGGGACCATCCTACCGTGCTCTTCTCTCCCACAGGGCCGGGTCGAATAATAACACAGGTGATAGCATTCGCTTTGTCGAATATTTCGACATGATGTCGAGCAGTAGCAGGGTCAAATAATGGTGCAGTGTTTTTTTTTTTTTTTAATTGTAACAACCGTACCGTGGAAATACTGCCGACGCGTCACTGCTGCTGCTATGCGCTCGGATTGGCGCCGCTCAAGCGGCCACCTTAAGTCACTCGTTTGTTTGTAACGATTGCTCCGTTCTTCTCCCTGACTTGTTCCCGGATCAAGACGACACATACCACTACTTGTGCAGTCTATCGCCACAAATTGTTGCCGCGTATCAAGTTCAAACTACTACTACTACTGTGGTAACAACCGCGGTTGTCATTATCAAAAAGTGACGGTTGGCAGCGTTCTGTGGAATTAACCAACGCAAATGATAGCACATCCTCACAAACAAAAGCCAGACGCGTGTCAAATCACTGTTATTATTCGGCCACCCCCCCCCTAAACTAAGTTTCCCCCCCTTTAACAGAACCGGAGCCATCCCGGATGGGCTAGTCTGACACCTGCTGTCGTTGGGAAGCATTCCTCACAGATCGCCAAGCGCGTTCGCGTTGCCAATCCCAGTCAAAACCGCGCCGGTCGCAGCCAAAAAAAAAAAAAAAAAAAAAAAAAGGGATCAACAAACACAAAAAACAACACACACACACACACACACACACACACACACACACACACACACACACACACACACACACACACACACACACACACACACACACACACACACACACACACACACACACACACACACACACACACACACACACACACACACACACACACACACACACACACACACACACACACACACACACACACACACACACACACACACACACACACACACACACACACACACACACACCAAGCAGACTTTGACTAGTGCACCGTGTGGTGCACGACCCACTTATCATGGAAACAACCACACACAACCTTGGCTAGCCCAGTAAAGTGTGCGAATATGTCTACACCTGACAACCCTACTCTCAGCCTCAATGGTCGGACCTTTGAACCTCAAAAAACGCTGGAGAACAGGTGATTGCACATGTTACGTTGATTACATGGCGATCACATGTATGTCTTTTCACTGCATGCGATCACATGTTATGCCACACTGTGTGTTGTAAGTGTCATTGCAAGTCGTGTACGTGGCCTGGGGATAACCTTAGATGGGCGGCGACAGAGTTCTCAACAAACTACGCATCTCTTTTCGCCTCCTGCAAATTTGTGCGAGTCCGAGAAAAAAATGTCGGTGCAAAAAAAAAAAAAAAAAAGGATGAAAATACTGCTCGTAAAAGCTCTTTCACCCATAGTCAGCCGGCGGGCGCGAAGTATTAACATGCGTGGATCGGGCAGCGGAGTACGGTGGCGGACGCCTTCGATAACAGGAACCGACGCTTGCTTCTCCCTGCTCGTACCGCACCCTGCGAAGCGACGAGAACGCAAAAAAAGCTCAGCCCACTCTGGAAGCCTATGAACCCGAACCGCGCCGGCGCGGAGGGTCGGCCGCACGCCAAAAAAGGGGGGGCCGCTGGGTGGGGCGAGTGGGGGGGGGGGGAATAAAATCCACCCCAAAGAAAAAGCGAACCCCCCCCCCCCCCCCCCCCCCCCCCCCCCCCCCCCCCCCCCCCCCCCCCCCCCAGTGACCCGAGGCGTACAAATAAAGTTTTTGGGTGTCTTTTTTTTACATAAGCGCCAGCTTGAAAGGAAATGCTCGACGATGCTGCCCGACAAAGAACAGAAGGGATCCAAAGTGCTGTAACTACCGAACCACGTGTTGAGCGGACGTGAGGTCATGCGGGTCTACCCCTACACGACAAATCACACAAAAACAACAGGTCAAAAGTCCTGAGTGAGAAAACAACACACGGTGGTGTAAGCGAAGAACAAATCAGATTGTGTTTGTATTGTATTTGCCCCTTACCTCTATATTTCCCCCCTTCCATTCGGAGTCGAAGCAGCTACGTCGAGTATTTTTCCCTCCTCCCCATGTAGTTTCCGGCATGGTAAAAAATGCTTTCCGGGGAAAAAAGTACATTTTTGTACTTTTTTTTTCCGGCAAAAAGGCACGATTTCCCAGATATTCTTAAAGGCAAATTACAGCCAATAGGCGTCCAAAAACGATGGAAACCGCGAAAAACTGCCGACAGAGCGCCATACCAAGAGCTGCTCGTCCTGCTCTGCGTCATCAAGCATGATTTTTGGTGAAATAATCCTATCCTGCAGCAGGGGTTGTACTTTTTTTCCCGGAAACAAAGCACCATTTTCCGGACTTTCCTGAAGGCAACCTGAAGGCAACGGATGTCCAAAAGTGATAGTACCCACGAAAATCTGTTGACAGAGCGCCATAGCAAGAGTTTCTCATCCAATTCTGTGTCATCAAGCATGAGTCGTGATGAAAAGGAACGCGCTCGCCCTGCAGTAGCAGAGACGAGTGCACAGCACTTGTAGTCATGGTGTGTGCGTGTATGTGGGCGTGTGTATGTGTGCCCATAGACTTTCACATCCCCACATTAGTCGTTATATGCCTGCACACATGCTTAGATCTGCTGACATTTCTTCTTTCTTGCTTTGCGCTGTGGTCGGGAAAAAAACGTACACACCCGGGAAAAAATCACGTTTTACCGGGAAAAAGAGTGTTTTGGCCCTCAAAAAAATGTTTTCCCCTCGGGCTTCGCCCTCGGGGAAAACATTTTTTCGGGCCAACTTTTCCCCCTCGAGCTGTTTTGACGCCCTCGGGCGAAAACAGCCCTCGGGGGAAAAAAGCACTCTTGTTTCCCGGTAAAAAATAGTTGTTTTTCCCTTACCTCATCCCACAAAACCAGCACCAATAACAACGACCCCCCCGCTGGTAGAGGAAAAAGAAAACCCTGCCCGAAAGAGGTGGGGCGCTGACCCAGCATGCTTGTGTGAAGTTTGCCCACCGAGCATTTTTTTTTTTTCGCCTTCCTTGCGGCCGGATAACCGGGTCTGCAGTGTCTGTGGAACCGGCATTTCCACCCATTCGGGGGGTGGTTTAATTGTAGACACGCGCTTCTTAGCCGACAGGCAACGACGTTACTGCGTGGAGGAGGCAAATAAAGAGAGAAAAAAAAAAGAAGATAGACAAATTAGAACAATGGGAAGTCTGTCAAACTGACCCCCAACGTTGTGGGAATACCTGTCAAATTTCCTAAAGGCTGGTGGGTCATGTTTGCAAGATCTCCCTGGAATAGTACACAAAGCAGACAGCAACCATTGTTATTGCGTGCCCTTCATCATCGGCAAGTCGTCCCAGTCTAGAAACGTCAGAAAAGAGCACGTGCTTCACCATGGGTGCTGCGGTGCCGTTGAACCTCCGCGACGTTTTTATTTCTGTTGTCTTCTGTTGTATAGGATCGCTGGCCGGAGAGATTTCCCCCGAAATTGATCTTTTTGCGCGTGTCAAACAAACGGAACCCGCACCCGAACCACAACGAAAGAGACTTTGAAGTCACTGGACTGCGTCTTATAGTGGCTGGCTACGGAATAAGATGCAGCAGCAGTTGAGCATCCCCTACAGCTGTGTTGCTCGCCTCGAGTGAATATCCACCACGGGGCTGTGTTCCTGCATGTGAATCCCCACTGCTGTTCACTCACCTTTGGTTAAAACGAACACCGAGAACAGACGGTTATACGGTACCAAGACGACAGATGATTACGACACCATGCTGAAGATGGCCTGCCATACGTGGGGAACGATCGAAACCGCCAGCAACCAGCAGCCAACGGTACACACCAATGCTCTTAAGGGAACTGCTCGACAAAAGCTGCCGGACAAAGAACCGAAGGGATCCCAAGTGCTGTAACTACCGAACCACGTGTTGAACGGACGTGAGGTCATGCGGGTCTACCCCTACACGACAAGAAAACACAACAGGTCAAAAGTTCGGGTTCTTCCCAGCTCGTTGGCAGGCTTCTCGAGGACCTATCACCAGCAAGGCCGCGCGTGCCGCTGTTGTTATCCCTCGAAGAAGAACTGAACGCAATCGGTCCCTTTTGTCGCAGCCGTGGCCACCCCAAAAGACTTTCGATGCGCGTTCCTTCACGGTCCTCATTGTTCTTGTTTGCAGTTGTGGCTCGATTTTTCGCCCCTCCCGTGATCCCCCTGTGCTTGGTGCAAGAACCCCTCTGCATTCGCCGAGGTGTCGTAGGTGGGTCTAAATAGCGCGGCCGTTGAACCAATGCCTCGGAAGCTTGCAAATCCTTCGTTGCCACAAGCAGCGGGATGGCTGGGTTCTGGACAAAACCTCAACGGCTCAAAATAGGCCACCTCGAAACGCGACTCTAGGAATATCAGATGAAAAAGGGTGTGCAAGCACGGTCCAATCCCCTCCGGCAGGGGAGGGGATGGGGGAAGTTGAGCTGTCTCGGGAAAACAAAGACGGGACGGGCGTTCCCGCGTTCGTCAACATCAAGCAACGAGTGCGTGCGACCCCCCACAGCTGAAGGAAAAAGCAGAACCCCTCCAAACATTAAACTAAGATTTCCCCCCACCCCCCGAAAAAAGAAGGCGAAAAAAAAAAAAAAAAAGACACACACACACACTCACTCAAGAAAAGGATTATAGGTTTTGCGTGCATTTGCTTGTCATCAAGCACCATCAGGCTGAAGCCAAAATAGAGGACTGAAAAAAAGGCCCTCACAAACCTCAAAATACCGTTGAAAACGACGCATCTACAGCAGATTTCAGCCCCTTTTTGTTTTTTTTCACCTCTTTTGTTTGCTGCACGTGCCGAGGGGTACGTTGTGTGTTGGGAATATTCATTGGACGTATCTGCTTTCGATCGTTCCCGTCTAACAGTTCTTCTCTTTTGAGTCAATCACTATTTTTAAATCCGAAATACCACTGTTTCCAGACTTGCGAACCAGAATGACGACGACGCATATTGTTATACGGCTGCTATGTGCGGTCTATCGTAACAAATTGTTGCTGCGTATCAAGATCAAACATAATATTATTACTGCTACTGCACTAACTGTTCCGGAAGTATCCGAATACGCCCTTACACTGCATACCATCGGCACGAGTGTAGCTTTCAGGAAGTCTTAGGTCGTACCATTGCCACCCCGGCTTTTGCGTCCCAAGAGTCCGCACAAAAGAGATACCCATTATCCCTCTCCTCTTCTTTCCGCAATCCATTACCCCTCTCCTCTTCTTTCCGCAATCCATTACCACAAGCTTCTCAATCGGACTCTGAACACAGGTTCTTCCAACCTCAAGGTACTCTAGAAGAGAATCAGCCGCGGTTCTCGTTGCCCCACCCGAAAACCCAAAAAGAAATAGATAAGAAACCGATCTAAGAAAGAGGAGAGTTTCGCGAAAGCTCTCACTTCCTCATCATCGAGATACCGGGAAAAGGTGAAGTGGGAGCCGGTTCGCGTACTTTATTTCTTTCTTTTTGAGTTGCTCTTCTCGTGAGAAATCCTTACATCTTGCTGTTCCTTTATCAAACATGCCATGTTGCAGGAAATATGAAGCTCTATGACCAACGACGTTCTATCTGCGGCGTCTTCGAGTGAACAGCTCTTTCAAAAAGCGACCCTTCACTCCAAAAAGCCGACACCAGGGCTGTCTCCGCCTATGCTGCCTGTTCTCGTCTAATGGCGTTTTTACCCCAAGCCTCAGTGTCCTGGGGCACCAAGTTCGTGGGAGAATCTTTGCATGGCCTTTCTACGTCTATCGATCTGCGCCACCATCGGTGCAATCGTCATCTTTGACAGGGCCGCGGCTCGCACCGCGCCACGACGTAACGACTAACGCCCGCCGAAGTAATACGGGACAGTAGTGGGGCGACCGGATACTCTACGGAGAGATGGTCCCTGCACTCTAACTCGTCTCGCGGACCGGGTGAGGTGTAGAGTGTTGGCCGTGGTTGGTGAGAAAGCTCTTATTTCCTAAAAGGCAGTCGCAATAAAACGGTCCAAACCCCCAACAACGAAAAAAGTTATATATACATCACCGGAAAACACATGCAGCGGACCCAGTCTGTTGGCTGGGAGGCACACACGCTTCCGCATAGAAACGCCAGTCCTTGGCAAAAAAATTGAAGATGAGCCTCGGTCTCTCTCAAAAAGACTAGAAATCAGAAAAACCGGAGAACACGCAAAGATCAACCAAGAACCACGAATTTCACTCTACACTAAAACCTTTTTGAAGTATGAAAAGCTTTGCAGCTCTGAAGTTGTTGGAAGCACGGTTGCCCACGGGCAACTGCGATTTCACTCCGGGATTCTCAAGCGAGCTGTCAAATCTAAACCCCCAGAACTTTCAAGCGGCCTTTCATCTCTAAAAAAATTGACCACGAAGTTCTACGATTTTTTTTTTTTTTTTAGTACTACCAGTCTTGCGGGTTGCCCTTCAATGTATTGTGCAGGCTAAAACGACGTTGGCAGCGTGTTTTGGTGGTTATCAGAATTCTTAACCTGGAACTGCCACGCACACACGCAAACAAATACACGAAAAGAGACGGTCAGACGGTACCAAGAAGACAGACAGTCACCTACTGCAGCACCATACTGAGGAGGGCCTACCGTAAGCAAGATATGTGGACAATGGCCGAAACCACCAATGACCAACAACCAAGGTACCCATCCTCTTACCTTGTGTAACCACCACTCTTACGACACTCAGAACACAAAGAATATCTTCCCTTAACGAAGGTCACCCGGAGACTTTAAAACCCCGGAGTTTCAAGCGAACTTTCACTCTAAATAATACGCAACCTGCTTTGTAGGAAGTACTTGAGGATGCTGCCAGTTGCGAATTCTCAAGGGAGGTGCCGCCGTCCACACGAAACACTGGTGAATCTCTGTTTAGTGGCTGTAGTGGCGGGCTTAAGGGTCCAAGACCTAGCTTACACTCTAAAAAGTCCCACTTTGTAGTTGTATTGGGGTTTTCCCTCTAGCCTCCGTCGAAATAAGCACGAGCAGCCCCTCAAGTATTTTTTAAGAACTGTGGTCAAAGAAAGCCGGATACTCTAAAACCCCCGGAGTCAAGCGAGCTTTCCCACCCGATCCACAATTAACGGTACGGCCCGATGCAAGAGAATGAGATCTCCCCTGTTTTTCCATGCACATCCACAAGACACCCTACTACACGAAGAAAGTGCAGCTTTCCAGGATAGTTAACCCGTGAAGCGTTTCAAGGGTCAACCCTTCCTTCAAAAAGAGACGACTGCATCATCCGAATCAGACTAAACACAAAGCGAACTCCAAAGCCCCAACAAAGGAAGTCCGGGAGACTTCGAAACACCGGCTTCTGAAAACACAGCTACGAACAGAAAGAAACAGGAAAGGCGAAGATAAAAAAAAAAAAAAAAAAAAAACCGCTAGAAAACCCACCAAGAGGAATCGAGCACTATATATATATGACACTTGCTGTCGTCGAGAAAAAAAAAAAAAAAAAAAAAAAACGCTAATCCAAACAACTTCCGCCGGCAGAGAAACCTTGCCTAAAGAAATCAACTGCCTTCGGGTAGGCTAGTCTGACACGAGTTGTCGTCGGCAGGGGTTATCCTGCATGGTTAAAAAACAATTTCTTCACCAAAAAAAAAAAAAGTATCTAAAACAGGCCGGTTAAAAAAGATTTTTTAACCACAGGAGTTTCTGGTGAAAACTTTTTGTGCTTGCAAGACCAGTGACACGGAGGCTAGAGGACCCGCAAGACCCACAAGTGGGGTCTACGACAAAGTGGCGAAGCAGCAACACGCCCACGAAGGTCGCATATCGGGCTTACAGGCCATTCAAAAAAGCTCGCTCAACGTGGAAAAAAAAAATCTTTCCGGCCACGCTACAGACTTTTTAACCATGATTTTCCCGAATTGCGGGGATCAGAATAACCCCTGGTCGTCGGAAAAAAAAAAAAAAAAGCCCGAACTTTACCTCTAAAAGAAATTCAAGCAGCAAGGCCGACGGCGCAAGCTATTTACTATGACCGAGCAGCAACATGCTTCGAATGCAACTGGCATCCAGGCCCTAGTTAGTACTCTGCGACGTGAGGGCTCGCAAAAACTCTAGCCCCGGATTCTCAAGCGAAGTCGCCCTCTTAAAAAGAACAAGATAAAACGTTCACTCTAAAAACTTCCAAAAAAAAAAAAAAAAAAAAAAAAAAAAAGAACATCCGATTGTTGCGAGGTCCACCTGGAGACTTCGGAATCGTGGAGTCTCGAGCAAACTTCGAGAAGAAAAAAACACAATCTACAAGAAACGAAAAAAGGATGGATTTTCGAAAGGGAGAAGAAAAAAAAAAAGCTAAAAAAAGCAACAAAAAGAAGCAAAAAAGGAAAAATAGAAAAAAAAAAAAAAGAAAAAAAAAAAAAAAAAAGCAACAGCAAGACAGACGAACGAAAGCTATGCGACCAACGCAACGTGAGGAGGGCGATATCTCACGAAAAATTTCAAGCGAACTTTCACTCTGAAAAAATAACGCTAAAAAATTTCGGGAAGGACGATCGCAGGTGCACACCTATACCACCCGTGAGATTTTTCCCACATCCCCACGGGGTTACTGTGGGAAAACACCCCCCGAATTTTCAAGCGAACACATTCACTTAAGATTTCTTTTGCTCTCCTCACGGCATTCCTCCCCAGGGAGCGAGTCGTGGACGGCCCGCTCAGTAGCGGGGTGTAGCTTGCGGAAGGCTGGCTTTGCCTTGCGGCATGTCGTCCTGTAAAGCGCGGGACGCGCTGAATACTTGAGCAGTGGGCGCCGGTCGGGTTACGACCGGGGAGGGGTGTGGGGGAGGGAGTTCACTGTTTCCGACGGGACGGCACCCGCAAAATCAGAAGGGGGGGGGGGGGAGAGGAACCAGCGGCAGGCGCAGTCGGGAGGTGACGTGGGCGCGGGAATTGAGGCGCGCGGGGGGATTGAATCCTTTTTTTTTTTTTTTTTACATAGGCGCCAGCTTGAAAGGAAATGCTCGACGATGCTGCCCGACAAAGAACAGAAGGGATCCCAAGTGCTGTAACTACCGAACCACGTGTTGAACGGACGTGAGGTCATGCGGGTCTACCCCTACGACAAATCACACAAACACAACAGGTCAAAGGTCCTGAGTGAGAAAACAACACACGGTGGTGTAAGCGAAGAACAAATCAGATTGTGTTTGTATTGTATTTGCCCCCTTACCTCCATATTCCCCCCCTTCCATTCGGAGTCGAAGCAGCTACGTCGAGTATTTCTTTGGAACGACGTGACCACGCCCTGGACATGTCAGCACAAAAAAGAAAGTTAGCAGCGTCGGAGCCTGCCGTGTAAAGATATAAAACAGGTCCTTCACACACACAGTGCTCAACGACGCCTTATCTTTTTTAAGGCAGTTGTGCTGGAAGAAGGAACATTAGGCCGGAACAACGGTCTGCGCAGTGCGCAGAGCTCCAAACAATGTTCCTTTTCGCGGCCCTCTCCTCCCTCCGCGTTGATACTCGGACTGAGCGCTCCGCTTGTTCCTGCTAGCAGAAGGGGGAAAAAAGAAATAAAAAAGAAAAAGGCACGAGGAAAACTAGAAGAAATCATTCGTGGGGATCCACGCGGCGCAGAATCACCGTTGGTCACTGTGGAAACATCCCTTCCCTGTGCCTTTGCCGCCGACGGTACGCCAGGTGACAAACTAAGCCGCCGCGGGATCCCGAAAACAAACACACTGGCAGAGGCACAGGGAGGGGGAGGCGCTTTCTTATCTCTACACGTTCGTACTAAAGATAACATTTCCGGAACAGCGGCTGTTCGTGAAAGTTTCCAAAGGTTTATTCTCTGTGCACACGAGTGGTACATTTCGTTCTTTTTCTTTCTCCAGCCGAGTGGGGGTTTTCGCACGGGAGAGATTCTCTGTTTGAGAACTCCACCAAAGAAGAAAACGTAACTTCACTTGGAAAACACATTATATAAAAATCTCAAGCGAATTTTGACTTTTAAAAAAAGATGAACATCAGAAGTGAAACCCCCGAGGGAGTGAAACCCCCGAGGGATTTCAAGCGAAATTGACACTCCTTGCCCTTCCGCCGTTACATCCTTTAAGCAATCCGTCGAAGCGACAGTCATAGGAAGTTCCCCCGGTCTGCGGCTAGCAGAAAAAACAAAATGCTAAAAAAAAAGAGCCCGTTCGTCAGATCTGGCAGCACCTGAAACCGGTCGGGCATAGTGACCGAAGCGCACTAACCAAGCTTGCACCGTATAAAAAATAGCCCACTGCAGAAAAAAAAATAGAAAAAAATGACCATCACCACACCTCCCTTGTTTCTTCCCTCTTGACTCCCAGCCTCAACGGTCAACCGGTGACTCTAGAATACCGATACTTAAAAGCTAAAAAAAAAAAAAAAAAAAGGTCGCAAGACACCAAACTGATCGTCCTTCGGGATCGACGGTAACACAAAAAAACACTAGAGAGACGATGGCCTCGTGGACGTGAGAATGCTCTAAAACACTAGCCACGTCCCTTGTTGAAGTTCCCTCGAAACCATTGCACTGCTTACAATATTGCTCCTCCTTTTCACGCGCTTCGCAAGGACATGATCGACAGAAACGATGACCAAAACCGCAAAGGACGAAAGACAAAATGAGGGGCAGCTCTGCGAAGAGAAGTTGAAAATGCTTTTTGAACGAATCCGGAATACTTTCAATTACTCTGAACCCCCCCCAATTCGCATGGAAGATTTCCAAGCAACACAGCACAGGGTGAGTTGCCAAAAAAAAAAAAAAAAGGAACTTACACGCTCGTCCCCCCGGGCGCTAAGAAATCAAAGTAAAAGCCGGGGTTTCAAGTGAACTCACGTAAAAGGTCTTTTTTTTCTTCGAGAAAAAAAGGGTCGGCCCGAGACTTGAAAAACGCCGACGCCTCTAAACCCACAAAGAACGCTCTCAAAAAGCGAACTTTCACTCTTGAACAAAAAGGGCTAATACCGGGTTTGCAAAAAGATAAAAAGGGGAACGCCCCCCAGCCCGGAACCGGCTTGTACACAACTCGCTACTACCACTCTGCACTCCACTCTGCACTCACACGGGAAGCCCAAAGAACAACTACAAAGAAAAAAGTCCAAACTTTAGCTTTACCCCATCCCCCGCCTGCTGTCGTCAGGAATTTAAAACACAACCAAAAAACGCTAAACACGAAACTAAGATTTTCCCCCCCCATCTAATCGCCGACGCGTGCGTCTACCCTCTGCGCCACGTTCGGAAAACGTCTTCGCGCGAGAGCTATTACTTCGAAGGACGAACCGCCCAGTCCCCTTGCCCGGACGCTCAATCAATGTGATGCCGACGAAGGGAAACAATGGCGGCAGCAAAGCTGGAGGCGCGCGGCGCCGAGTCGGAGGACTGTCAAAAAGCTCCCCGTGTCGCCGAAAGTCACCGGAGTCTTTAATACCCGGAGCTTTCAAGCGAACTTTCACTCTGAATGAGCCGGTCCGTCGCTATCTCTTGAAACTACATCGAAGTGCCTGCCGCTGTTTATCACAGTGAATCACGGTCCACCACAGTGTATCAGGTCCATCCCTAGTCCCCAGAGCTGCATCGAATTGCCCGTGCTGTATTCTTCGGTCTATCAAGAGGGGATGGACCGGCTCACTGAAAGCAACACACCACCGGCCTGTATTGTCCGGCGACGATAGCTACGGCACGCAAACCGACCTCGGACTCGACGGTCGTGCCTGGGACACATCCTGATTCAAAGTGCTCGCAACGTGACCGCTGCGCTGCCGAACGCTTGCAGCCAAAACATTCCTTCCTTTCGCCCCGGAAACTTTCGAACCCGGATTTTCAAGCGGGCATTCACTCAGAAAAACGCTAAACTTTAACTCTAAAAGCGCTAAAAAAAAAAAGGAAAATGGAAACACAACATACAGCCAAAGAAGGTAACCCTACCGGATCACAAAACATACAAAAATACCGTAAGTAAGGTATGTGGACAATGGCCGAAACCACCAACGACCAACAACCAAGGCACCCACCGATCCTCTTACCTCGTGTAACCACCACTCGTACGACACTCAGAGCACAAAGGATATCTTCCCATAACGACGAAGGTCACCCGGAGACTTTAAACCCCCGGAGTTTCAAGCGAACTTTCACTCTAAAAGAAAGGTTGTGTGAACGACGTCCAGTGCTATACGCCCCCCTCACGAAACCGTCTTCGGGGTTTCAAGCGAACTTTTCACGCCAGTGCGCAACAAAAGTCCACCAAAGCCTACGCTGCATCTACACCTCCGCGGGGAAGGCGGTGACTGGGCGTTCTCCGGGCCTCCGTTGCAATCGGTCATTCCGGTCTTCACGTCTTCAGTGAAACAAAGAAGCATAAGGCGCCACACCCCCCCCCCCCCACCGAGGACGGTTGTCAATCAGCAAGGGCGTGTGTCCGAAAATGTTTCCCACCGAGACTTCAAAACACGAAACAGTTCAAGACTCGCTAGCCCAAAACAGTCCGATAAATGTAGAATGCGCGCAAAAAAACAGTTCTCGCAGATATTCACTTTGTTGAGGGAAGTCCGAAATGGTTTGCTTCGTCGCATTTGCCTTCAATCCAATTTCTTCAAGAAGGCAGGTGCCAAGCGAATTCCATACATGCAGAGCCAATAGAGGCGCATCCGCGATTTGTTTGCATCCTATCTTTAGACGACAATGTACCCGCGAAAGCTCCACTCTTCCTGACCGCTCACGCGCCGAGTAACAACTATCATTCCACCCTATCAATCCCACAGTAAAAAAAAAAAAAAAAAAAATTGCACGAGACCAAGTCTAGCTCGAAGATACGATAACACAAAACATTTCTTTTGGGAACCCCGCCGATCACCACAAGCACGCACTAAGCTGAACTTCACAAGCATACAAAAGGTCGAAAGACACCAATCTGTACGTCCATTCGGGATCGTCGGAAACACAAAAAACCACTAAACGCATTGGGGGACCCAATCCTTCCAAGGTTTCACGACGGAGTGACACATCACCCGCCACAACCTGTCACCTACAACCCTTCTCCCCAAACACTAATGGTACCCCCGAAAACTGAAAGAACGTCCAGAAAAAAAAGTCACCGCTGTGGACCACAGTCCGCTGCTATGCCGTCTTCCGATTTTTTTTCTGAGGACACGACCAACCGAATGCGTGTGCGTGAGTACAGCAGTCAACCCGAACGAGGACAACGAAGTGTCGGACGTTAGAAGCGCTACAACACCCGACGACGGCGAGTAAAAGGACGTTGCACGAAGGAACTCAACAGAAAGAGTGCCAACGCTCTTTCCACACAGAAGTTAATTCATTCTCATCAAAACCCGCTACTAGCTACTTATAAAAGGTGCCACAGGACAAGCCGGCAGCCGCTGCTTCACAGTGCATGCTGATCCATGTGGTCCATGTTAAAAGTTCCCAGTGCTTAACGGCCTTATCACGTGGGCGGCCCTGAGATTACTCCCCTCAGGTGACACCACTGTTTCATCTTTACAGCCCGAAGTTGCGACACATCGCGAAACGGGTGACATCTTTGTTGTTTGTACGATCGGCACGCCACCCGGCATTGCCGACCTCTACGTACTCTGACTGAGAAGCTCGGATCCGAGACATCCGACACTTGCTGTCGTCGGGGGGGAAAAAAAGCAGCCAAACGTACGCAGTTACGTGTCAAGGACTGTCGAGATACGTCCCTCACAGCATCTCCTCGGAGACGCGGAAACCCCTGGCTTCGGCCTCGGGGCGTGTGTGGCGAGGGAAAGAACACTTTGAACACGACATACACCGAAAAAACAAACCGTCTACGTCACCCTCGATCGTGTGGTGACGTGTGCACGCAACCCTTCACCTCGTTGCTTGCACATGTCTTTTTACGTGACCATGGCGTGACACTTGAACGCCCCCAAGGGGGGGTGCGGTTCTCGGTGTGAAAAGGGAAGCAAAATAAAAACGCTAAAAAATGTCGACCGCGCCCAAATAAGCAAAATCCGCGAAAGCGGACCTCTTCGTTAGTGGTCGACTGCGAGTAGAAAAGAGTATCATGCAGGGTCAAAACCTTGTGTCTTTTTAAAAGGCTGCCGCGGGGCCGATGGACCCCCAAAAAAAAATTTGGAAAAAAAAAATTTGCTCAACTTCCTCAAAAATTACCGCAGTTTTTGTTCCAAAATTTTAAAATTCAAAAGACCCAATTTTTTTCCGGAATTTTTTTTTTTGGCCATTTCCAAAAAGACACACGGTTTGACCCTGCATGGTATAACCTCACCGAAACATGCAGATGTTGGTAGAAAAACGAGAAGCTCGTCACCGCAACCCGTGACGTTTTCGCTAGTGTCTTGAATCTAACTTACGTACATCAGCACTCTCTTTTCCCATCACCACCGATTCTGTACCAGTCCTGGATGTGCGCGTGACGAAAGGCTTCTATCTCTTTCACCACAGGGTGCCGTCAGGCTCTAACTTTATGTGGTTCCCAGTGGCTTATGAAGATGGAGAAAATTCGGAATCCTTATTGACCAAATAATTACAAGAAACACTCTACAAAAACTACGTAGCCGCTCCGTGCGCGACCGGTCTGGCGGTAGGAAGAACGACGGCCGCAATTCGACTGGCTCAGGCCCAACCGGTGACTCCAAGAACGTCACGTCCTCGCTCATACCTGCGCAGGGAGTCCCCCCGTGCCGCTTTCCGCTTCCGCGGTGATAATCGAGCTTGGCCCACCTGACGGTGTGCCCCCCTTTGACTTGACGGCATCCAAATCGATGCTAGCTGTTAGTCTGTGCTCCGGTCCCGAGAGTACTTTACTTCACCGGATACGCGGCTGAAAAAGCAGCTCTGGGAAGCTTCTTGATGGTCGTACATCGCGAGAGGAGGAGAACGACTTCCTGTTGACCAAATCCTAGACATGATTTCATGGTGGCAATCAAAGGGCCTGTATCCCAGCATGGAGCACGATACTTCGGACCCGGAATAGGCCCTGAACCAGTCCAGGGGGCCATCTGGCCTACTCGAGCGGTTCAGTTTCTTCACACCTTGCAAAAAAGGGTTGTCCACGTTGGAAACTGTTGCACAGTATGCCGGCCCACCGGCCAAGCAGAACCTGAGTATCGCCATCCCCCGTCGTTCTCAGAATAGGCAGGATCTTTTTTCAAGAAAAAAAAAAAAAAAAGAAGGAATCGCAAACAAACCAACATGCAAAACAGTCTTTAAAAAGGGGGGTAGCCAGGGGGTTTCTCTAGGGGTGTGTCTTGGAAGTCGAATAGAGAAGAAAATGGGCCAGTTTGTCAAGTGGAGCTGGCATGAAGAGACGAAACCAAGGGCTGTCACAACGTGTTGACCGCTGGTTTTCGATCAGGAGATGCTCTCCCCCGAAGGGTCAAAGCCCTAGAAAACCCCCATGTACCATTGCAAGAGAAAAGTAATGACCCCGGCCCCGCTTGCACACACGTCAATGGGAGACTTAAAAAGCAACGTCTTCTCAAAGCAAGAAACAGTCTATGAGAAATTTGCACTGCATGGTGTCCAACGTCGACCGTCTCTGAAAAAGCTTAATCATCGAGCTGTCATCCACCAATGGACGATCTCAACGAGGCATCTGTCCATGTGTAGGCCCGCGGGAGACTTCCCGCAGCCTTCCTGCGACAGTGGACGGCGAGACCGCCGATCGACGGAGTCTGGAACGCAGTGCGGCTTCTTCCGCTCTAACCCAATCAATACCTCATTCAGAACCTACTACCCAAGAAACCCCCTACAATGCCGGACCTTCTTAAAACCACCAAAAAAAAAAAAAAACGGTAACACAAAGAAAAGCCGAAGGGCGCCCAACATCTTGGACCCAAGCAAGCTCTGGACGGGGGAGACCCTGCCTGAAGAAACCAACCAGGGGTGAGCTAGTCTGACACACGTTGTCAACGGAAAAAAAAAAAAAAAAAAAAAACAGGTAAAAAAGACGGTAACACAAAACACTCAACATACGCATGCAAGAAGAAATGGCAACAGATTTACTCTGCGTGCCATCAATATCTTAACCCCCGCAAAAAAAAAAAAAACTCCAAAAGAGAGCGTCTGCCAGCCGATTACCAAGAAGACAGACCGTCGCCCCCCGCTGTGGCGCCGTGCTGAAAGAGGGCCTACCGTATGCAAGGTACGTGGATATTGGCCGAAACCACCAACCCCGGCCGACAAAGAAGGTCGGCTCTCTCTGCTCACGCATCCGCCCCATTCAACGGCGCAATCCATCCGTGCCTGGAGACACTGAACAACAAGAAAACGTTGAAAGAACACATCGTCGGAACAGGAATTCTTTTTTGTATAAGCACCTGCTTTGTAGGAAATGCTTGAGGAGACTGCCAGTTGCGATAGATCAAAGGAGGTAAATGTGCTGTAGCCCACACGAAACACGGGTAAATCTGGGTTTAGTGGCGGGCGTAAGCGTTCAACAAAAAGACCCACTTTGTAGTTGCATTGTTTTCTCCCCCTCTAGCCTCCTTCGAAATGAGGACGAGGCAGTCCCTCGAGTATTTTTCGAGACATTGCAATGTCACTGTCACAGTTTACATGTCCGTGCTTCAATTTTTGTGGGCCCACTTTTGGCAGGGAATTTTGACCATTTCACCTTAGAGAATTTGACCACCCAGCCTCCAAGGCAACTGCACTGTAGAGGGGGGGGGGGGGGGGGGGGGGTCTGGTTTATCCGGCCATCCGGCCAAAGTGGCTGATCCTTAACAAGAGCGCTGCCCCCCCCCAGGCATCTTGTTAAGAACCATCCATCCATCCATCAGCCGGCTGACCCCCCCCTCAGGCTATTTTCACTGTGGAGGGAGACGCTACCTGTCACACTCTAAGGTGGTCACCACGGTGGGCGGTCAGATTTTTTTTTTTTTTTTTTTTTTGCCCCAAATACCCCAAATACCACACTTTGGAAAATTTTTGTGGGCCCACTTTTGGCAGGGAATTTTGACCATTTCACCTTCGAGAATTTGACCACCCAGCCTCCAAGGCAACTGCACTGTAGAGGGGGGGGAGGGGGGTCTGGTTTATCCGGCCATCCGGCCAAAGTGGCTGATCCTTAACAAGAGCGCTGCCCCCCCCCAGTTTCATCACTTCATCACGCCTTGCTGTGCTGTGGGGGTGCCACGGCCACGGGCTCGGCACGTGCCGGGTGCGCGGTGGATTCATTGGGGAAAAGAACGACCGCGGACGCCGCAGAGGCACGCGGCCGAAACGGCCCGCAAGCAGCGCCAGGGAACACGAAACTAGGATGTCCCCAAAGTTGTGAACCGACCCACGCACAAACCTAAGGTACGTCTGGGTTCAGCGCTGAGTGTAAGCAACAGACCCAGTTGTAGTTGACTCCAAGACCAACTACAACACGGGGAGCCCTACTACAAAGCGAGCCATCGCTCGCTGCGATAGCCCACAACAGGTGCCTCCCCCACTCGTCGCAGCCCCCCATCGCACACGCGTTACGAATACGAAGAAACCTGTGAGCCGAAAGTCACCCCGAGACTCTGAAAACCCCGGCGTTTGAAACGAACTTTCGCTCTAAGAAAAGGTCGAAAACCACCAACCTGCACGCCCGTGCGGGATCGTCGGAAACACAAAAAAAGACAACCTAAACAGCCGGTCACACAAAAAGACTTTCAACTCTACAAAAAAAAAAAAAAAAAAAAACCCCTTCCCACGGAATCGTCGGAAACACAAAAAAACGAACTTTCATTCTAATACCAGCAACCAGTCTACACAGACCTTCGCCGCCCTTAGCTTCGTGGCCCAGATTCTATGCTTTTAATTAAATTTCCTTTTCAGGTGTCCTGTCCCCGGTTGTGGGAAACAAAGCTCTTGCAGCACGAAAGTCAGTTTCGAACAAGCAAAAAAGAAGGCAAAAAAAAAAAAAAAAAAATAAATAAAAACACAATGCCCGGAGGAAAAGTAAAGTAGCCTAGTTGTTACCACGTGCACGACTTCAAAAAAGTCAGAGTGCTCCGGTGACCCCCACCAGATTTCCCGTTTACCGCCGTTGCCAAACCATCCTCGCGGCGATGCTTTGACTGCGGACGAAGGGAAAGAAAAGTGAGGCTCCTCAGTGCTTGTCAGACCTCCCAAAAAAGACTTCTTTAAAAAAAAAACCCCCACAAAAAGTCGGTAGAAAAAACACAAAAACAGTATTTTCCTTAAAAACCACAAAAAAAAAACAGCACCCACACGGGAGCGTCGGAAACACGAAAAAGCACTTGTCATCGTATATCTATCTAGTAATCTTATGACAAGCACTTTGAAGTGAATCCTAGGCATTCTCCGCACAAACGGGCACCCCGAGCGAGTATTTGTACTTGCACATGAACAAGTACGCAGTGGAACGGGTTTAACCCCTAACGGGCGGAGGGGTATGGGGGCTGACGGGCGCAGAAAGCTTTCTGATCAAAAACAAGAGTTTTACGACTCCAAACCTGGGAAACCTGCGGCTCTTTGGCAGCAAGCATGGATCCTTTTTGACATGTCTTCACCAGCGCCTGACCTCCAGCTCCGAGTTTTCCGGCATAAATCCACGCTCTGTACACAATTCTCCTCCGTCCGTAAAGGGTTAAACACGAATAAAAACGATTCGTTTCTCTCCTGGCCGAGAGAGGCGGCAACACACGGATCTGCATTCGCTCCATCTTGAACTCGTGCGTCACCCCTATCAGCAGACCCATGTACTTCCCTCGATCGCCCCTTTCGAGGCAGGGACCGTTACCGATTTGCTTACAACTCGGGCCACAAAGGTTACCACAAACGTCACCCGGAGACTTTAAATCCCAGACTCGAAAGCAAGTTTTCACTCTAAAGGTGCCCCGCCCACCAAAACGTAGTCCCACACTTTTTTCTTGTTAGTCAGCAAGGGCCTGTGTGCAGAGCAATTTAACCGGACACGACCCCCCCCCCACCCGCAATAAAACTTCTTTCCCCCTCCCCCTTTTCGACGTTGCTGTTGACTAACGGTTAGGTCGGACCCTTCGCCGGTGAACATCCCATCAAGGTAACAGTGTTGACTTAGACCGATACGGGCTACATGGCAACCCCTGCTCAACATGTGCATGCTAATCCATGTGGTTCATGTACTTAAAAGAACTCAATGCTCAACATGTATGCACGTGGGGAGCCCAGGGCCACATTCATTGCGAATGTGCTCGTGGTGTCGGTCGCAGGAGCTTCTTTTTTTGGCGAGCCAAAGTGAGAAAAAGAGTGAAAGAGTACGAACAGTAGTGAGTAGAGAAGAGAAACGAGTTAAAAGAAGTTGGCGGTAGCACAAACTACCGGGCCAGCGGAGACCACCGCAAAAAGATCTCTACTGCTTCCTTATCCCTCGAAACCAGCACCAATAACAACGACCCCACCCGCAAAAAAAGAAGATAATCCAAACAACACTTCCGCCGATGGAGAAAACCTGCCAAAAACGAAGCTTTGGTGGCGGGATGGGGAGTTTTTGTTCTTGAAAGTATGCAAATACTGCAGCGAATGGCTGGCCAGACCTCTTGAGTTCGTGCTGCTCATGATTGCGGGAGTCGGAAAACCTGACCCTGAAGCAGGACCGACCCCTTTCGTGAGAGGTTCTGTCAAGAGCTGCGACTCAACTATTCTTGATTTTTTTGCCCACGTTTTTTTTTCATTCAATCCATCTTTCACTCTAAAAACTTACGGTGGACGGGTTAGGTTTCGACCTGCGGTAAAACTGCCCGGAGTGCCACTGAGGTGATAGATTGCCGAGTCAGGTGAGAGAGTGACCAGTGAAGTGAGAGAGGTGACCGGTCAGGTTTTTTACACTAGCGCCAGCTTGAAAATTAACGCTCGACGAGGCTGCCAGACAAAGAATGGTGCAAGCGAAGAACAAATTGTATTTTCCCCTCCAGGCTCTACCCCCTATATTTTGCGTATAACCAGAAGCACCTCCTTAGAGAGCATACTTGTGACAGCTAAAAAGGAGGGCCTACCGTAAGTAAGGTATGTGGACAATCGAAACCCCCAATGACCAACAACCAAGGTACCCACCGATCCTCTTACCTCGTGTAGCAACCACTCTTACGACACTCAGAGCACAAAGGATATCTTCCCATAACGACGAAGGTCACCCGGAGACTTTAAACCCCCGGAGTTTCAAGCGAACTTTCACTCTAAAAAGGAACGTTGAACAGCGGTTTAACCTGAACGCGTACAGGTCAAATCGGACAAACAAAGTTAGCGCTCGTACCGAAGCATATTGAAGGACACCATTCGGAGTCAAAGCAGCTGCGTCGAGTATTTTTTGCGGACGAGGCAGGAAATGTCAAAGACCGCACCCATGACCGGTCCACCGTGTCGTCTCAACGCTGTCCCATCCCTCCCCCACTACGATTTTCCCCCATCACGCACGCGCGCTCACCGACTGCGCCCTCGGCGACCGAGAAACCTGATCAGATGAAAGAAGGAAGGACTAAGCTAGAAAAGGGAGAGAATTTCATGGGATTAGTTAGGACTAAGGTTTCCCGGGTTTTGAGCCAATTCACCTACCCACCAGGCATCTTGTTAAGAACCATCCATCCATCCATCAGCCGGCTGACCCCCCCCC